>CM076584.1:1151200944-1151381599 GCA_034641835.2 Pinus albicaulis
ATCAAACACCCATAGAATCACTCGATTGAAGGCCAATGATGAAAACCTCATGTCGAACGCGAAGAACCTGCCATTGAGGCATGCAGGCTCCAAGGTACCATAAGGGAGTCTCTAGATCAGCTTCCTAGATAATGAGTTGAAGTCGACTGGAAGTGACCTTGGTCGAAGGTGGGTCATAATGTTTCCCACATCATTGACGTGAGACAGAGGAACATAATGTCTTTGTGAATCAAGATTAGATGAGAATTAGAGGAAGGTTGAAACTTGCAGAGGTCAACTTCTCTTTGAACATATCGGCGGCACGACAATGGATTTGGTAGTATTTGACATCAAAATATCAGAGGTCATGATGACGAGGCAAAGAGCAGATGAGAGGTAAAAAGGGATCACCCAAACCCACAGAGGCAGGTGGAAAAACGAGATGAGATGTTCCCAACCTGACACGAATGCAGACAAGTGCCATGTTCATGAGCGACATACTGCCGACACGACAATGATGCTGGTTCCATTTTTCCCCACCATTCCTGGCGAGTACCTCTTTATATTTACACAAGCTTGAAGAGGATACCATATGCTTGTCATATAAGTTCATCCTTCGGACGAACCCATCCTAGTACATTTAACGAGCCCTAGGAAGGAGAAACTCGAATAACGTGATGATTGACAATTTTCGATGTCATTTAGGTTTAACGAGTCTGACAAAGGGAGAAATCGTCGTCTCTTCATGTTTAGAGAGTTTGAAAATACAGCAGAAAAGTAAACTCCAACAGTCCCTTTTCGTAAATAGTTCCTCAGATCCAAAAAGGTAGAAAACTATGTCTGAGAAAACCTCCTAGTTGCGATAGGCTAGGGTATTCCTTTTTCGTAAGTAATCTATCCTAGCCTGAAAAAGGGGTAAATGTATACTGGGTAGATGTCATTTCATGTCCACTTTAACGAGATCGAAATGAAAAGGGACTCAGAAATCTTTTCATGTTTAGAGAGTCAGAAAAGAGCTGAAAGATGACTCCAAAATGACTTTTTCGTGTTTTTACCGAGTCCGAAAAAGTATAAAATACAACTCGTATCACCGTCGAAGTCGCGAAGAAACCTGTCGCTGCACAAAAAAGCAAGTGTAAAATCCATTTTTCGACAAAAATATATTAAAATATTGAGAAGAATGACTTTTAAGACGTAATTTTTAACTTGAAAAGTTATAAATAGGCTTCAAATGGTAAAAAAAATTTACTTTTACTTTTTACCTCACTTGTGGCGGTGATTGTGACTGATCCGGGTCATCATTTAGATCCTCGTCTGTTCTAGGTAAAAGGCGCTCCCTTAAGCTCCATTTTAATCCATTTTTTATGAGTTTTCGTTGTGTATTAGACCTCTAGAGGAGACCTTTTGAAATTTTAGGGATCCGCCCATTGGTGCAGGTATCGGGCACGGACCCGCGCCAATGGACTTTTACTCAGAAAGGGGTCGCGCCAATGGCGCAACGCGGTTTTCCGCTTTAGATTTCTCAAATGTGAGCCATCCATATGGATTTTCAAATGCAACAGATATCTAAAAATGCATTTTTAATCATGTTGATGTAGGTATTCGGGCACAATGGTTATCGAATGGAAGGAGAGGGAACATGGGGAGGAAGATGAAATGGATATGGAAAACAAAGCCTGTAGGAATGCACTCAGGAACTGTGGACTCAAAAAATTCTTCCTTACGCCATGCTTACGAGCTCAACCTGAGCTGCTATAGTACTTGGTCAGCATATGGGATGAAAATGAGGAAGTATTCAAACTTCGGGACCAGGTATTAGCTCTTGGGGTCTCTGATGTTTACTTTATAACCAGATTGTCGCGCAGAGGTCCAGTGCCAATCATAACCGGCAGCAGACCTTCCGGAGAGAAAATGGAGATGGTAAAGGCAAGAGTGTGCCCAGGGGCATGAACAGGATCGGGAAGCGGGAAGGTGGACATCCACACTGTCCGCAACCTAGCACTCAGGGTAGTGCTTCATACCATTACACAAGCTGCAGGATCACAAGCTCCACATGAGGCAACCAAGGCCCAACTCATACTTGCCTCCGAGTGTATGAATCCTACGCTATTCGATTGGGATACAATAGTGACAAGAAATATCAAAAGGAAGCTAACAAGATGCAAGCAATCCAAACTAAGGAAGTCTGGCTACGGTTCCATTCTGGTGTTGTTCATCTTGGAATGACTACCCATTTTCCAAGGTCAAGGGGCAATAGTTACCGAGTCTATACCGAGGGAGCCAAGGATGGCTTGCTGGGTAGCACTTATGCCCAGGTCAGAAGGAGGTCAACAGATGTCTTGGAGACCGGATTTCTTTGGGTGGTTACTACGTCAACTGATCATGGTCGAGGATTGGCCTTATGCTGGGACCGATTTCACCGGAGATCCCGATATTCCGCTCCCGGAGGGGGAGGACTGGGATGAGGAGCTGGGTATGATTCTCCTTTTGATTTTTATGTATTTATGATTTTTTTATAATACATGTCCGTTCTAACAACAACTTTTTGTGAATGCAGACGTTGGCCCAGAGAGGCCCACGGGTATGTCACCCATTGTGCGGAGGACCCATCTCGTACATGACCCTCAAGCTGAGGGTGGTGAAGGGAGCGAGCTGATCCAGAACCTGGAGGGAATTTCCCGGGGAATTCTGGACTATGCATGGCTGGCAGGCGTTCCATTATCTTACCAGCGACACACTGTGGGGGTGCCTAGTCGCCTTCATAGACTGCTGAGGTGATTGGTGCGTGCGGTGGCATGCTACCATGAGCACCATGCTGATTAGCTTATTTTGAGCTTTCATATGCATATTTTTTGAGAGACATTTTGTCTCCGGCTATTTTCAGACAAACATGTATATTTTTTGACTTTATGTGATGTGCTGCAAACTATTCGACACATATATCTATATATCTATTTCTAGATGGATATTTTTACATGTGATGATGTTTTTATATGCTATGCAAATGTCTAATACAATGTTATCTTAATGCATCAGTTGCATAACAAACGACCCAATGAAAAAGTTCACAAAATGTATCTAATCACACATTTTATTTTTATGCAAGCTTAAAAGCACACATGCAAACTATGTGTTGGGGTAACGAGTTGTTTCAAGAGTGGAAAACATTCATTTCTCCAGGCAGCCCTGCTTCCAACACTTTGCATCGCAAGGATCCCTACCTCCCCCTGTTACTTTATCAACCTTTAAGTAATATTTTCATTAAGTTACAAGCATTGAGTCAATTGCACAGTAGTTCATCCTCGTCAGTAACATCCGGTAATAGCAGCGTCACTAGTAGTATTGCATTCCCTAGTGGAACAGTTGCACAACCAGGACGTGGAGGATTTATCCTGGTCAACCCTCCGCAAGTAAATATGGCTGGGTCTTTCACTCGGTATCCAGAGTTCTCTGGCCGGGGCAATGATGATGTAGAGCAACACTGGTATCTGTGCGAAGCCATCTGGAGGACTCGGCAGACGCCCGATGCCGGGAAGTTGATAGAGTTCCAAACCACGCTCAGAGAGAGGGCTCTGCGATGGTTCATCAAATGGTCTGATGCTCACCTAAATCCGGCAATAGACGACGTTAAGCGGGACTTTATTCGCGAATTCAAGCTTCCCCAGACAAACCAGCAGGGTCTGTCCGAACTCTAGGAAATTAAGCAGAAAGAAGGCGAGACCGCGTGGGAGTTGATGCGGCGATTCAAGGACGCGATCGGGAAACTCAGCTACCCAATCGATCCAAACCATCAGAGGGACTGGTTCATCAAGGCTCTGCTTCCCTTGATGCGAACCCCCCTCACTCAGCAGAAGATTGATAACCTGCAGGATGCTTTGGAGCAGGCCATGAAGATAGAGGCCATGGTGGGCTACCCTCAGGAATGTCGGGGAGGGTTGGCCCCGCAGGATCCTTCTTTGATAGGATTGCAACACCAGATCGACAGCTTGATGGAAAAGATCAAGGAGCTGTAGCTGGTAAGACCAGCTAGGCCGAACGTTTGGTGCACTCATTGCCTGGTCGAGGGCCACGTCGCAACCGAGTGTCCTCGGTTGCGGGGCGCAGGAGTGGGACCCTCTGTCGCGGCAATCCAGGGGGGTCCACCTACGGGGGGTGGCGCGACAATGAATCCGCCAGGGATATACCAGCCGCAACAGCCATATGCGGGGTTCCCACCTCAACCGAACCCAACCGCCACAGAATACTGTGAGATTTTCAGGACAATGGGACACCCACCTCAGATGTGCCCCATACTACAGAAGTGCTCTACCATTCCAAAAAATGTATATTGTGAGTTTTGTGTTTCCACGACTCATAACACTAAACAGTGCAGGGCTCTTGACGCACTTGTGGATCGGTTGGACCGTCCCTCTTATAGGGTGAATGAGGCCCCCAGGAGAAGAGGCGGCGGCATGCGCGGAGGCCGCACAGGAGGACGTGGACCGGTGAAATGTTACAACTATGACCAATACGGCCATGTGGCCCGGGAATGTCCCCTTCCCCGATGGCCTTGGTGCTCTCAGTGCCGTGTGAATTCCCATGCAACAGAGGACTATCCAGAGCTCATCAAGAAATGGGAAGACCGGGCACTACAGAGGGGCACAAATTTGGTAAACTCCGAGCCACGAGGGACCGCGACTCAGGATATGCAGAATGTAGCTATTGTGACGAGAGGAGGTAAGAAAACGAGGGAGGACGCTCGCGGGAAGGAGCCAGCACGGTTTGTTCGACTAGCCTCCCTGAAGACATTAACCAGGCCTGAGGCACAGAGGAAGTACTTCCAGGAGGCAGTAGAGGCATTTTCTCAGCTGCGGGAAGCAGGGGGCCTGGAGCCGCCCGGGCTGACAGAACCTGGTGCGCAGAGTGCCACAGGAAACGTGATTGAGGAATGGCTCCAGCTACTCCTCAAGATTGTGGACAATGCTGCGCTGCGGCAGCAGCTCAAGCATGCTTTGGAAGGAGAACTGCAGGGGAGTACATGACTGGAAGAGCCGGTGAACGCAGCCCCTCAATATGTGCAGCGCATCAAGCAGAATAAGCAACAGACGGGAAAAGAGTTCCGGCTTAACACGCAGGTTTCAGGATTCAAAATCAGCGATACCATGCTGGATTTAGGGTCCAACGTCAACATCCTACCGCAGAAGATGTGGGAGGCTCTTGGAAGGCCACGGTTGTCCTACTCGCCAATCCAACTCTGAATGGCGAACTAGTACTGCATCCTGCCAATTGGCCGACTCTAAGGTGTCGAGGTCAACATTGCAGGGGTACAGACTTACACTGATTTTGAGGTCATTGATATTATGGGAGACAAGGATCCTTACCCTACCTTGCTCGGCATTGATTGGGCTTTTGAGAACTATGCTATTATCGACCTCAAAAAGGAGCTGATTATCTTTGAAGATGGGGAGGTCCGGGTCACTCAGCCTCTTGACCCATACCAAGGCCCGAGGTAGACCGAGACGGTGGACAAACGGGAGGATGCTTAGATGATGGACCACCTTTATCAGATGACTGCAGGAAAGTGGGATGATTATATTAACCCGACCGCGACCGGCTCTATCAGTTGGCGGAGTGTCCAGAGCTCAGAGCTAGGCTTAGAACTCGTGTGGGAAGACTGGAAGCAGGGGGGGTATGAGACCACCGCGTGGAGATGTGCTGCCATTGCCTGAGTCCGATGGGTTGGGGCAGAGATCAGAGGATATCCCACCCTGTCAAACATGCAAGCTGTCAATACCTTTATTGCCAAAGTGGAAGACATGGTCCCAGAAGAAAGTCGGATACCACTTTTGGATGTGGCGTTGCAATCCACGTCGGCACGGTGGTGGAAAAATCACCGCAATACTCTGTTGCGGTGGGATTGTGTGGCGGAAGCTTTGCGGGCGCGCTTTAAAGACAACGAAGGACCTCACAGCATGCATAAGTACCGTGGGACCTCCGATCCGCGCGACCACTTGTGGGCCTGTGAGGAGCAGTGGCGCAGTATAGGGTACCTGGAGGAGCTGTGGGTTCATCGGTTTGTCCACTCTTTGGACACCATTCCCCACGCATGGTACCTAGAATAAGAATGGAAGAGAGGGACTAGTTCTTGGCCGGAAGTTACGAGCAAGTTTGTTCGGTGCTTTTCTTTCGAAGGTGAAACGGAGTTGGAGTCACGGGCACTACAGGCTATCAAGGAGGTACTGTTTCTGCACGACCCAGAGCCCGATGGGGCCGCGCTTGCAGCATGGCCTGCGGCCAGGTGCGAGTTGGCTTGCCAAAGGATTGATGGCGACCCGGATGACGACAGCCTGGAGGACCTCAGGAACCTGTATTTCAAGGATCCGGAGGGTGAGCGGAACATCAACGAAGAACCAACCATCGAAGGCATCCATTTACAGCCGCTGAAGACCAAGAAGCTGAACATCGGTACGAAGGAGAAGCCTAAGTTGGCTACCGTGGGCGATTACTGGGACGAGGAAACGACAAAAGAAATTTTCAGCCTCCTCCAGGAATATGAGGATCTATTCCCTTCGTCGGTTGCAGACTTGAAGGGTATCAAGGGTGACCTCGGCGAAATGCACATTGTGTTGAAACCGGATGCCAGGCCCGTCAAGCATCGACCCTATCGGCTGAACCCAAGAATCAAAGAAAAGGTCAAGGTAGAGATTGAAAAGATGTTGGCTGCAGGTCTCATCTTTCCAGTGGAAGAAGCAGAGTGGGTGAGTCCAATTGTCATTCAGAACAAGAAGGACAAGGCGGAGATACATGTCTGTGTCGATTACCGGAGTCTGAACAATGCCTGCATCCATGATCCGTTCCCGACTCCGTTCAGCGACGAAGTATTGGATCACGTTGCATGAAATGAAGCGTATTCCTTTACTGATGGTTTTTCGGGCTACCATCAGGTGCGCATTGTCGAAGAGGACAAACCAAAGATGACATTCACCACCGAGTGGGGATCGTTCGCATACCACGTCATGCCGTTTGGCTTGAAAAATGCACCGGCCGTGTTTTCTCGGATTTTCATCGCTGCTTTCTGGGAGTACATCCACAAGTTCCTGGAAGTCTACATGGACGACTGGACTATTTACAGTCTATTGAAGAAACATGCCACCCTATTGCATATCATGTTTGATCGGTGTCGCCAGTTGCAGATTTCTTTGAACTTGAAGAAATGCATTTTTGCAGTTCCTTTCGGCACGCTGTTGGGACACGTGGTGTGCAAGCAAGGGGTCTGCATCGATCCCGCTAAGGTTGTAGTGATAGTCCACATGGAAGTCCCCGAAACGGTGAAACCGTTGCGTGCACTGCTTGGGCACACAAGATATTACAGGTGGTTTATCCGCAATTATGCAAAGATTATTGCCCCCTTAGAGAAGCTACTGAGGAAGTCCGAAGTATTCCAGTGGATGGAGGAGTGTCGGCTGGCCCTTGACACTATAAAGGAGAAGCTCGTGACGACACCTATTCTTGTTCACCCCGACTGGGATAAGCAGTTCCATGTGCATATCGATGCGTCCAGTATTGCACTTGGGGCTGTATTGGCACAACCTGGGGAAATGACAGTTGACCACCCTGTCTACTTTGCCAGCCACAAGTTGTCGAATGCGGAGAAGAATTACACCATGACCGAACGGGAGGCACTGGCGATGGTGTATTCCCTACAGAAATTCCGCCACTACCTTCTAGGCAGAAAATTCAAGTTCTTCACCGATCACTCTGCCCTGAAATACTTGGTGAAAAAGCCTATTTTGGAAGGACGGATCTGTCGCTGGCTTCTACTTTTCCAGGAATTCATGTTTGAAGTGATTTTCAAGCCCGGGAGGTTGAATGTAGGGCCTGATCATTTATCCAGGCTAGATACCGGGGAGAACGATGGCTCTCTTGACGATCAACTGCCGGATGCTGACCTTTTTCGAGTCGAAGCTGTCCCGGATTACTTGGCCGATATTGCCACTTATTTGACCACGGGGTAGTGCCCTGAGCACTACACCCTACTCCAGAAACGCCACTTGGTCGTCCGTGCTACCGAATACCAATTGATTGTGGGGCAGCTATACAAACTAGGCCTTGATGAGGTTCTGCGTCGGTGTGTACTTGACCACGAGCACGACGCTGTGATGTGGGAATGCCATAGCGGTGTTGCGGGAGGGCATGTTGGGGCCAAACCCACCGTGAGGAAAGTACTCCAGGCTGGCCTATGGTGGCCGACTGTCCATGCAGACTGCAAGGCATTTGTTAAGCGCTGTAATGTCTGTCAGCGAACGGGGAGGCCCTCTCACAGAGACGAGCTTCTGTTACACCCCGTGCGTGTGTTGCGGCCATTCGAGAAGTGGGCCGTCGATTTCATAGGGCCCATAGCCCCGGTCGCGAGACACTCCAAGGCCCGATACATCATTACCACAACCGATTACCTCACCCGCTAGGCAGAGGCGGCAGTGGTACGAGACTGCATGACAGAAACAGCAGCACGATTTATCTTTGAGAATATCATTAGCAGATTTGGCTGCCCATGAAGCTTAACCAGTGATCAAGGTACGCACTTCATTAATGATAGAGTCAAGTTGCTGTTGGACACATTTATGATTCAGCATCACAAAAGCAGCTCGTACCACCCGCAGGCCAATGGTATTGTTGAAGCGTTTAATAAAATTCTTGAAAAGGGATTAACCAAGATCTGTAATGCCTAGCGGGATGACTGGGATGAACGGCTACCAGCTGCGCTCTGGGCCTACTGGACTACGGTGAAGCGCTTGACCAATCAAACGCCCTTCCAACTAGTGTATGGCCGGGAAGCTATGATTCCCGTCGAGTTCACGGTACCAAGTCTTTTAATTGCCACATCTCTCCAGTTCTCGGAAGAAGAGTCGCTTCAGGCTCGCCTCCATGAATTACAGGAACTGGATGAGGCCCGGTTTCTAGCCGAATTTCGCCAGAAGGTTCAGAAGGACAGGCAGAAAGCATGGCACGACTACCACATCAAGAACAAGACGTTCCAGATTGGCAGTAAGGTCCTCCTCTATGACAGCAGATTTCAGAAGTTTTTGGGCAAGCTCCAGATGCACTGGATAGGACCTTACTTCGTCACTGAGATTCGAGATTCAGGAGTCATTCGGTTGGCTCAACTGGACGGTACTATTTTACCTGGGTGGGTGAATGGCGCATGCCTGAAACCCTACCAGGAGTAAGTACCTCTCATTTTTCATGCTTCCCATCAATAACTCTTGCACCCGAGAGCACCCGTAGAATAGCGTAGTCGAATAACTCTCCCGCAACCGGGATGAGCATAAGTAGTCTTTCTTTCTGCATGCATAGTGTATCCATCTCCGCTACGTCGCGGGGACCGCACCGCAACTGACTGTGGTCGGGGAAGGGTGTGTCCCACGTGTCATCCCCGTAGGCTCCCTCAGCATCCACGTCAGTCCATGTCAGCTCACTCATGCACTTGTGTCAGTTCGTAGGATCGTTTAGATTTGTCTCATTAATTACCATAATTGACAGTAACCGTGCCGTCATCATTTTCCATCACCCGCAGTTACCTCAGTTGTCGCGTCCGCCCACTTCCCCATGCCAGCGTCAGCAACTGTCAGAATACTCATTGGCACGCGATTGATCACACGATTATCGCAGAAAAGCATGCCAGCAGGAATTAACTCGTTAGGGGGTCTCATCAACTCCACTTGTGCCAGGTGCTGACATACCTTGCATGGAAACCAAAAGCACGAGAATGCGGGACCAATTCGAATTAGCAATTGTAGCGACACCAGAGCAGTTGAAGTCTCAAAACACACAGAGCTAAGAAAGGAGCTCAAGGCGAATTCTACAAGTCTATCAACGCCGGGCCAATATGCCGAAAGTCATTCCAGCCGTCACTGAACCAGAGCTCGATAGTAGGATTCACAAGATCAAGTCCCTTGTCGGGAAATATGATAATGCAGCCTTGATTGACGCCAACCTTTTAGACGCTGTCGAATTCCCGTCCCTCCATTGGCAAGTATATAAGGAGCACTACTACACCTCAGCCGGACACTCAGCCAACCGAGTGCGACCAGAGTTCAGGGGCCTTCAGCAATCACCCCTGATGAACTTGAGAAATCTTCCGGTCTTTGGGACCACCGGACCAGCCCTACAGTGCACTCGCTTCCTCCTCAGTCGTATTCAGAATGGGTCCTTGTGGCTGAACAAGGAGATTCCAATTCATGCTGAGGATATTCATCTCCTCATAGGGCTCTCGCAGAATGGCGCAGATGTCTCGACTGCTGGTCAGACCTCCTCCAAGCGCGCACGGAAGTCGGGCGACGCGGACCTCTATGTTAAATATGGCACCCGTCGGGGGGGGGGGGAAAGGAGCCAAGATCAACCTCATTAACCAGCCCGACATTCGCTTCGCCTGTTACCTCATTGCCAACAAGACAATGAGGCATTACACCAAGGGCGAATGCACTCTGGACACTATCTCCATTGCGGAGCACTGTGTCCAGGGCACCAAGCTGAATTGGTGTTATTTCTTGTTAAAAGAACTGTTCGCTGCATGCGAAGAGAACTGTAAGCGTGCCACTAGTTTTATTTTTGGCTATTTGATCATTGCTTTTGCCATGTGGAAATGGCACACTCCACTGATCCGGTTCGCAGCAGAGATTCCCGAGGGTCAGCCCCTCGCGATGAATTTCACTCCGTGGAAGGTGTCGGCCGACCCCAGCACTAAACAGGTGAATGCAGAGGCATTTCGGTCCTGGTATGGGCTGATGACAGATGTGGTGGCCAGTCAGCAACGGGTGCCCAGGAACCTGTTGGATGAATATAGTGAGCAAGTGTGGTTCGGGGTAAGTCACAGGCATACTTACCTCCGGCCCACTTGCGTGCCGGAGGATACATTCCGCATGACGCCGCTGAAGTTCCAGTTGGACGATGCCGCCTTCCACCGTGAAGTATGTTCGTGGCCGGGAGTCACGAAGCACATCCGCGACGGGATCCCCAGGTACAACTTCGAGCGGATGTTGCCATCGCACCAGCCTGCCGAGACGGAAGTAGTAGCGCCATCACAGGAACTCCCCAAACTGCTCGTCCCCATCGTCCGCCACTTCAACACCCAGGTAAGAAATCTCAATGTGGCGGCCCAGGTTATTTCTAGCGGTGCTACCCCATTCCCTTTATTTCATGAGTTTCAGCTCTCTCATTCCACTTCACACCCCCGTACCGCTCCGCTCACCTCCCCCATCCCCACTATCTTGTTTACCTATGCTAGTCCAATCACGACCCCAATGGGCGAGAAAAGAAAGTCCACGGATCAACCGGACACCCCTCCAGCCAAGAGGGCCCGCACCGCCGAGATAAATCCGGTGCTAGACCTCACTGCTGATGATCCACCACTGCCCCCAAGCACAAGGGTGTTGATTCAGGAAGAGCCCCTCATTGACCCATCTAAGTTCATCAATATCTGACTTCCACAGTCCTCCACCCCACCGTTCGCCGCTCCGTTCACTGTCTTTCCGCCTGCCACTCCATCCGGCCCATCTAATTCATCGGCTACTGTATCTGACCCCCTTGTCCGGGAACTTTGGGGTGGGGACTGCGGGGCTGAGGTTGAATCTCTTACTACCACATTCCTACCACCGGTCAACCCAGCGGCAGAACCCCACCCTCCTCTTACTGATATATTCACACAGTAGACACACATTGTGTCCAATTCTGCAGAGGCTCACCCTGAGCCACAGGTCCCTCCCCAATCGAGCCCCACTGATCAGCAAGAACGACCGGATCTGAATATGGCTGACTCTGCTCACCCAGAGACCGTGCCACCATCCCCGCCCAAGAATTCCAATCGCTCAGTTTCCAGTGGGCAACCCCTACAGAAAAGAATGCCAGAGCAGGGCGCTTCCGGGACCGCCAACTTAGAGACTTGGGGTACAGCTTAGCTGTATCTATTTATTCAAAGGGTGGCCCTGCAAGCCAAAAAGCTTCACTCAGAGCTGTAGCAGCGGTGCAAGGAGCAGCACCAAAATATTATGGCACTTACTGAACAACGCGACCAGCTTACAACGGTGTAGGGATTCCTACAAGATCAGATAGCTGCTGTCACTTGGGCGTTTTCAGAACTATGGCCCTCTGTAAAGGCTCATTATGCCCCACTGCCTGCCGATATCGCGGAGAGCAGTGTCATCGTCCAGGCTTACCACATCCAGTCTGCCCTCACTGGTCTACACAGGGAGAATCAGGAGCTTCAAGCAGTGTTAGCCGCACAGCCAACGCTACCCGACCCTGAGGTTATATATTCTGAACAGGTTGCAGCTAAGCAGGACCAGGCCGCTCACATGCAGGCGACCCTTAACTCTACAGCGCGTGAGGCTTACGACCTCCTGAAAAGTCTGCAGGAGTGTTCACTAGCCCTTACAGTCCAGACGCAACCCATTTCCGTGCAACTGCAGCAAATTTCCAGGGAAATTCAGAAGACCACGGACCCCGCGTGTTTAGACCAATTATATGCTCAGGCGGATGAGCTTGAAGTCCAACTTCAGCAAAACGAGGCCAACTCAGCGACGGCCAAGCAGGTAATTCATGAACTCCGTCCGCCCATTCAATCCAGTGCTAAATCAATCCAACAACTAGCCGTCGAGGCCGAGATCCAGCTCAACACGGTGTTCGGGGCTGCCTCGGTGCACATAGAGGAGGCCGCTGCCACCAGGATCACGGAGGAAATGGATTCACTAATGTAGGGGTGGCATCAAGCTATGTCGGCCTTCACTGAGCTCAGAGCTACAACGTTCCGTAGAGTCCCAGATTTGGGGCCCTTGTTTGAACAACCGCCTAGAGGCGCACAGAGAGAACAGGAACAAGTTGAAGGCGCACAGTAGGAACGAGCGCAAGATGAAGGCACACAGGGCGAACAGGGCACGGGATAAAGCAGGGAAATGGAGGTAGAGACGGTCATTTGTGATTGACTCGGGGACGAGTCAAGAAACTGTGGTCGGGGCCTGTTGGGGCCCTTGTTTTGAAAAACATGTTTTGAATATTTTGAATTTGGAATAACGGACAGATTTTGGAGTCGCGGAACAAGGACACATGGCAGCCGCAACCAATTCGCAAATACACCAAACAGCGGAGCTACCGATGTTGCAACGGAACAGGCACATAGCTGAGGAAAGTAGATGCATGAGGATATACAGGAGAAGATAGGAAGCGGAACACACAGATGATAAGAGAGAAGCTGGAAGCAGCTGGAGAAGAACAGAAAGAGGAACTAACAGTTGCAAAAGTGGGTGAATAAATAGCAGTCACCCGGCTGAAAGAGGAGGATTTTGAGGACAGAAGGAATACAAAGCGACTGAAGGAGATCATGCATGATACCTCCATAGTTCCTAGGTTTCTCTATTCTATTTTTCTGTTCTGCAAGGCATCTGTACTAGATTTGTAAGCTCTCATTGCAGAAGCTATGTAACTGTGGGGTTTGCTGAAGAGATCCATATATTTATAGGTTGCTGTCCATTATGTGATTCCCATGCATGTATGATGATTATGATGATTGTGACGACTTAAAATTTTATTTTCTTAATATCTGTATGCTTTCTACATGTTCTTGCGCATATGATTCTGTTCATGCAAATTGGTACATGATTAATCATGAGTTTCGGATCCGTTCCTTGCTATTGATCTATTCCCCTTCTGCATGTGGTTGCAGCATGCCTCGGGTGAGACTCTCTGCTCCCCAGAGCAAGGTGATAATGCCAGCGTGGTTCTAGACTACAACGGATTCCTTTGTTGGCCACAACTCCTGAACCTGGGTCTTGCCCGCGAGACCTGATTCCTCGCCAACAGAGTCCTATTACAAATAGAATTAGAACTATTTTGGTTCCATTAAAAAAAGCTTTATCCAAACTTAATCACATCATTTTCCACCTATAATTCCATTAATTCGAATCCTGATGATAAGTTTCAACTTTTTATAACCATAATGTTGATGATGTTGATCCCCTATAATCTAGGAAACTGCTCCCCTGTTTTTAGGCTTAGGATCCCTTTAGATTCTTGAGATATTCTAACCACTTCCAATTGATAAGTTAGAGGCTAATTGATGTTGTCAACATTATTCACATATGTCCCAAGTCATCCCTTCATGCCAGTTATGTGAAACCACTTTGAACTTCTCAAAACAATGAAAACAAATTTGCGCTACGAAAGCAGCACAGTTTCGTAGCGTTTTTCATAGCACGGTCCATTTTACCATTTTCCTTCAAAATTTTGCTTCCTTTCCTTGAAATTTACCTTGATATTCACTTCATATAGCTTCCTTAGAAATTTCAAATCAAAATACATGGTCTTCCCTCCAAAATTTGATAAGAAAAAGGTTGAAGAAGCTGTTACAGCAGTTTCGTAGCGCATTTCACCCTTTTTGCACTACAGGCACTACGAAATTGCTATGCAAGTTGTTTTAACCATATTTTCACAAAATTTAAAACAAAAAGGTACCATAGCTTTAGAAAATAATTTGCTTCATCAAAACCATAAGCTATTTCGACTAAAAACATAATCTTCACAAAATTTAATCCTCATTTTCAATTTAGAGTTTGTTTTGAATTTGTCATTTTGTACTTCTGCTTTTTAGTTCATCTTGAGATTGTTTTAATTGTAACTCCAAATCCTCCACTTGGCCTCTTATATTTCTGTTATTTTCTCTTAAATGAGATTTGATCACTCTAACAAACTTTGCTTCTTTAGTGGTTGGAATTTTCCATGTAAAGAACTGTTGTGCACTTCTTGGGATATCTGACCTAGCAACTGCTTGACCTTTCCAAACAACCTTCAACCTTTTGAATTTTGTCTTTTCAATGATGTGTTGTCTTTCCCTCTTTCTCATCATTTCCATCTCTTGATTTTCTAGCTTCAACCTTCCTTCCAACAATTGACACTCTGACATGTGTTCTTTTCCCTTCTCTACCTTGTTGACTGCATGCTCTACTATAGGTGATGAGAGATCAATCACTTTTTCAGGGGCTTTGGCTACTTCAATAGTTACTTGGATATCTTTACTACTTTCTTGGAGTTTCTTTTCATGCCTCGCTAGAGGTTTCCTATCTTTAAAAACAAAAGCTGCATTCTCACCTTCAAAATATAATTTCTTTTCTGATTTCATTTTTCTCTGTATGGGTTCATTCACTTCAATGAAATCTTCCTGCATAATGGGTGATCCTTCTATGTCAATTGCATACAGTATATCATCCAAGTTGCCTTTCATCTTTTGAATATCCTTTTCCATTAAAACAACTGCTTTTCCCTTTGATGCTGATACTTGAATTCTTGTTTTTCTTTGGGGCTCCTGCTTACTAGCCACTTGTTTTTGTTTTGTTTCTTTGACCCTTTCTACTCTACATTTTGCAAGTGATAAGGTTTCTGCAACAAGCCCTGATGTTTTCTTATTTCTATCTTCAACCTGCTTCCTTGTTTTCAACTTAACAAACCTCTTTGCTTTAGTAACCATTGGCTGGATGGATTCTACTATTGGTGGTGAAGGATTCCCTTTAATCTTAGGGTTTCTAGTTGGGGTTAAAGCTTCCATTTCAAATCCACTCGTAAATAAAAATGAAGACCAATCTCTTTTTATTTTATGAAGCTCATTCAAAACCAGCAACTTTATCAAACCGTGATGAAATAGAGAAGTTTCACAGCCATCAAATTTAGCTTGGACTTTGTCATCCATTTTGGCAAGGCTTCTATGCAAGTAAAATGGTAAATCTAATGATATCATGCCTGTGAAATGCAACAGGAGTTTGAAATTATAAGTATATACTTTATGGTACCTTCCTTCACATGTGAAATATCTTTGGATGTTGAAAAGTAGATTTGCATAGTTGTCCTTGATACAGCTTCTGGGTATTGCATTGTTCAAGTCCATGTCTTCATATTCAGGTTTCATAAACTCCTTGTATGGCTCCATGTAAAACCTAAAACCTTTAAACCAATATTGTTGTCCCCTTGGTATCTCTATCACAACAGCTGTGATCTCAGGTGTACCTGGCATATTTATCATCCCAAATTTTTTAGTGGTTCCACTGAAATGTAAAGCAAACTCTTTGGACACTTGAGTGTGGCACCCCTGCAGCTTTTCACAAAATTTGAGACAGCCAGATTTGCTAAAAGCCTCCATTACCATTTGATCCTCCATAACAGCATTTTCATTCTCAGGTTCGTATCTTAGACAATGTACCCCTCTATGGACCTTCTTTTCCTCTGCCATGTTTCCTGTAGAAAACCTGTTAGTTTCTCTAAAACCTGTAAAGCAGCCTCTCTTGACCTGATGAACAGCCTCACTTGATTTGATGAATCAGCCTCACTTGATTTGATGAATCAGCCTTGCTTGATAATCATGAGAGTTGTCTTTGGATGGAACAACCATAAACTTATCCTTACTATTTTAGAGCTTGGACATCATATGTGAAGGTAAATGAAACAGGGATGACTCAATTAGGAAAAAAATTCGAATTAGAGATGTCACCTCATGACCAAATGATGTTTGATTGATACCCTATCATGAATATGATAATTGTAGGACAAGTGGGTACATCGAATCTGGTAATTAATTGACTCACCATGGCCCTATCATGTCATTTCCCAAATGATACTGACAAATCTCGGCTTATTTGACACGATAACTATGAAACCCCGCTTTCATAGTGCTCACAGTGTAAATTTTTCACTTTGCACTATGAAAGTAGCAACGCTTTCGTAGCGCAAAACTGACTTTTTGAACTAACGACGCTACAAAACTGTGGATTTGTGGCTAATTGCAGAAAATGGACCCAACACTTACATAAATGACCCTTGAACGAAAAATGTGAATTTTTTGACCATGAAATGAACCTACAAAGACCTTATTTGAATTCTAATGATGAAAACTAAACCTCTAAAACTATGACATACCCTTAACCATACTCAAATGAGTTTCAAAACTATTAGAGCATGAGCAAAATAGAGTTGACATACGATGTTTTGAAAAAGAAAAAAAAAATTGGTGATAACATGTTGGCGCCACACCCCAACACCTATCACATATTGGAATTCTTAGCATTCCTTGGAGATTTATAGCATGTGTTAGCACTTCCTGGGATTCCCTGCAGACCTTGACACTCCCTAGTTGTCATGCCCTCATAGATAGCCTTAATTTTTTTGCGACTTGGGAACCTGACCAAGTCATTGAAAAAATAGTGTTGTGTCTAGCCCAAAGTCTCCCTTTGTCTGAAATTGCTTTTTCCATCCCCTTATCAAAATAGTAGGCTTACCTCGTGTAAGTTCTATTATGAAATTCTCCTAATACACTTCATCCATGGTACACATGGAATTCATTGACACTCCCAGTTGACAGACACTCTTATTTGTTCGCTTCCATGGACTTTGAACTAGTTCTCCCTTGTGATGCCCTGACTTCCCCAACACTCCTTGACATGCATTGACACTATATGGCATGTATTAGCACACCTTTTCATTCATTGGCATGCCCTGACACTCCTTAACTATCATGTCCTCATAACTACCCTTATTTTTTTTTAGACTTGGGAATCCATCCAAGTCCTGCCTAGACTACAACAACTTGACCACATTTCATTTACTACAATTATACTATGACTTGTTCACCTAGGAATGGATTATAACCCATATTAGGCTACTCATGTCCAATCTTAACTCATCCCACTTAACAAGTTACCAAGTCAAGGCTCACATCCAACCGCATCCATAAAACAACTAAGAAACATAATTTACATCTTGACATGCCATAACACCTAGAATGTCCAACAATCCCTTAGCACTATGTGGCACATGTTAGCATCCCCTACATTCCTTGACATTCCCTGATACTCTAACATTCCTTGACATTGCCTAGCATATAACCTTGTCACTCCCTCCTTAGTACACTTGGAACTCACTAACACTCCCTATCACACACTCTTATCCGTTCATTTCAATGAATTTTGAACTGGTTATCCCTTGTGTTTCCGTGGCACTACCTAACACTCCCTACCACACATTGGCACACCCTAGCACTTGGCACATCTTGGCATGTCGCCCTGGCACTCTAGCTTTCCTTGGCACTACCTAACATACCTTGTCACTCCCTCCTTAGCACACCTATAACTCACTAAAAATCCTTTTCACACACTCTTATTCATTCATTTATATGCATTTGAAACTAGTTCTCCCTCGTTTTCCCTTGGCACTCCATAAAACTCCCTGACATGCATTGGCACACCCTAGCACTTGACACATCTTGGCATGTTTCCCTGGCCTCTAGCATGCCTTAGAACTGCCTAGCATACCTTTTCACTCCCTCCTTAGCACACTTGGAAGTCACTGACACTTCCTGTCACAATCTCTTAATCATTCATTTGCATGCATTATTTTCACCTATTGCTCCCTTGTGTGTCCACAAGACTCCCTAACACTTCCTAGCATGTGTTGGCACACCTTGGAACCTAGCACATCTTGGGTGCATGCCACTCTGGCACACTAGCATGATTAGCGTTTCCTAGCATACCATGTCACTCCCTCCTTAGGACACGTGGAACTCACTGACACTCCCTATCACACACTCTTATTCATTCATTTCCATGCAATTTGACATAGTTCTCCCTTATGATTCCCTGGCACTCACTAACACTCAACATACATTGGCACTTGGCACATCTTGGTATGCTTCCCTAACACTCTAGCATGCCTTGGAACTATCTAGTATATCTTGTCAATCCCTACTTAGAAAAATTGGAACTCCATATCATGCCCTATAAATCCCTGGCACATATTGGCTCGTGGCACTTGAAAATTCTTGGCATGCGTTTGGATGCCCTGGAATGCCTTGGCATGGTTTAAGATAAAATTTATTTGAGATCAATTATCACAATTAAGAGAGAAGTAATATATGATGATTTGGAACTTAATACACACTAGAACTTGGCCCTTGGCATGTATTGGAACTTGTGTTGGTATGCCTAACATACCACTCTTGAAAAGGTAAGGTCCTTAATTATTAACCCTCATATATGCTCATTTATTTTCATTTTAACTTGGTGTTCCCTTTTGTCACCTGACACTCCTTGACACATGTTCGCATACCCTAACACCTAGCACATCTTGTCATGCCTTAACACATGAAACATATTGGCATGCCTATCATGCATTGGTATGCCTTGGAACTATCTGGCACATGTTAGCACAAACTGAGACTTCTTGGCATGCCCTAGCATTCCCTAGCATGCCTTGTCACTCCCCCATTGGCATGCCTGACACTTGCTGACACTCCCCAACACAACCTCTTATTCATTCATTTCCATTCCTTTTGACTAGATGGTTTATTTTTGATGGGGTGCATGTCTAGAAAGAGTTCCTTTAAGAGAATAAAAAAATTATCACACCATTACTGACATAATGCGATATTCTACTTGAGTGACATTAGGAAACTACACAAGAGGTTTTAAAAATGACATTTTTAGGGTTTTTTTATGGTGTGGGAATGGTAAGAAGTGATTGGTAAATATTGTTATTTTCTTTCTCATTAAAGTTCTTATCCTTATGAGAGATTCATCTTGAGAAAATGACACCCTCGTCATGCTTACCCGCCAACTCCTAATTTTCTCAAAATAAAGGCCAACTTGCACTATGAGGGAAGGCATGTTGGCCTATAGTGTGCTGAGTGATTGGGTGAGAGTGTTAATGTACTATGAGAGGGACTGAACCATTTACTTTGTGTCCTCTATGGATGACATGTTGTAGGTGTGTCATGGAACCACGGGGCCACTAAAAAGATTTTGTAAGATATAGCCCAACATAATCAATGCCTTCAGAGAAATCTATGGAGAGGGATCAAAATAAATTATATTGGTCAGTCCACCAAAAAATATTTACTAGAGAGTGACACCATGGTGATCAATGCCAAACATGGAGTCTTTTGAGCTAGGCATTTTTTTTCTAAAAAATTGTTTGGAGTGTCACTGAATTGGTGGAATTCTCAAATTCATGAAGTTGTAAATTATGTAGGAAATATGTTTATTTTTTTGTATAGGGAACCCTCCAAAAACCTCCAAAAAAATCTTAAATGATGGGAATTCCTATTCATGTGTGAAGCTAGTGGAATGTGACAAGTCATCCAAGATACATCCAAAAATTTTGTTTGTGCCTTGGGGAATGCGAAAGATACCCTCAATAGAAACATGCATACAAATTTGTAGCCAAGTGCCCCAAATGTGAGATGTTTCCACTTGTGCAATTTTTCTTCCAAATATGTGAACTCAATAATAAAACACCTTAAAATACATGAATGTCTCTCATCATGTGAAAGAAAAAGTAAATCCTTACCCGATTCTTCCTTTGTTGGAAATTTGGGATTTTTTTCACAATATATTTCCTCTTCTTTGGAAAGAGGACATAAACAAACTTATAAATTTTTCTAAATGAAGTAATCTTTACCTATGTCCTCCTTTACGCCATGTGATACAAATTCCAATTTTATTATTCTTGGCTATGGCATTCTTCTTTTATACATGTGACCCTTGACTATGCCATGAAACCCTCCAAAATATTCTTAAAGGATGGGAGCTCCTCTTCATGCATGAAGCTAGTGGAATGTGGAAAGTTATCCAAAATTCATCCAAGTATGTGATTTGGGCCATGGGAAATGTGAAATGCACAATCGGTGGAGAAACATGCATAAAAATTTGTGGCCAAGTGCATTAAATGTGATATGTTGCCACTTGTCAATTGTGCCTCTTGTTGATGATGAAACTGACACCCTAGTTGTGCAAGGCTCAAAAAGTGTCACTTTGCGTCAACTCAAGGTTGTTACCATTGTCACCTTAGCAACAAATCCTCTCACTTTGGATTAATTATTGAATCCTAGGGGTATCCCAAAGCATAAATTTATGGGGTATTTTATGTGACTAGATCACTAGCATTGATAACCATGTTTACATTGGATGGGTAAACATATTGATAATCCTTTTCCTATTGACCACAACTTTTGTATTCATTATTACTTTCATCGCAACACCTCAAGTATATATTTATGGTGTTCATGAGCTTATTTCTAGTTGTGATAAGGGGATTAGGGACTCCCTTATCATAACTAATAACCCTTAATGCATTTAATCCCTTAGCCAAGGGGGCCCAAGGGTGTAGTTGTAGGGGCATTGGGACCAAATTTGGGGGTTCGTAACATTAGGAAAAGTGGAATAGCAAGACCAAAAAGGTTGTAGGGGGATATCTTGTGGTGTATTGAAAGGGGACACAAGGGTTGCATGGATGGGTGTAAGTCGGTGGTACAAGCATGGTTTACTATGATATATGATCCTAGCATTAGAGAATCAGAAGGGGGCTTAGGACCTAATTTCATAGGGGCTAGGGGATCTAGAGGGAAGGTAGCGAGATCAATCGATAGGGGAACCCCCAATATTGGTGATAAGAGGATTAGGAGTCCAATTATCACAAACCATAATTCCTTAACCCATAACCATTGAATTCCATATCCCCTTAACCCCCAATCCATATTCCCTTAACCCATACACTCATGACTCATAACCCATAAACCCCTTGACTCATTAAATATTAATACACTAACCCCTAACCTATAATCCATGAACCTCGTAAGCCGTAACTCCTTATCCTCTTAACCTGTGACCCTTAACCCCTAAACCTTCACCCTTAAACAACTTAACTTATAACCCCTTAAACACCTAAATACCCTAAATCTTAAGTCCTTAACCGCTAAATCCTTTGACCCTAAATCCCTTGGCCCTTAACCCTTGACCCTTGAAGCCCTTAACCACTAAGTATCCAAGGCTGAAAATAAGACCCCAAACCAACAAATTGACCTCCTAGGAGAATCCTTCACCTCTAATTGAGCATATTGGAAACATTTTATTTTTAGAGAACTAGGTATTGGTTATGAGGGTATGTGTTTATGGGTATTGCTATTATTAATATGTATACCAAAAATAGAAAAATTGGATAATTTGCAAAGCCTCGATCTAAATTTCTCACAATATCTACACTTAATGTTGAGATGGAGCTTGTAGTTCACTATCACATAAGGAGTTTGAAATGAATAGATCACTCATAAAGACAAGGACACTCTAGCCCTAATGCACAAGGAGTGAACCCTAAATATAAATATTTTGTTTGTTAAACAAACTCAATTGTGTCAATGTAGAATACTATACATAAGATAAAATAAAATGATATTATCCACATCAGTGCTTGAAATAACCTCAAATTAGCCATGATTAGTGAGCCAAAGGGTGAATGTGGGGCACTATTAAAGTTACATAATGTTTAAATTCCTTTTACATTGTGAGGTTGTTCTCCAATAGGGTTGAAACATCATCACAAGGAAGCATGGCACATTTTTGTGGGGGACCGATTAAAGTTGTAACAAAATTCAAGTGATTTACACCTCCAATGTAAATGACATCATTGTATGTTTGTGCCAGGTTGTTACAGAGGTTATTATAGACAATACATTCAATGTACTTGGACTTCATCTTTTTAGAACCTCGACTCTAACATGGATTTGTATCAGGAACACTTCATGCAAATGAAAGGGGGCCATTTTTTTTTTAACCATATACATACAAGAGCATCAGATGCTGCCCTTCAGATACCCCTTGGTGTGTTCAAAGTGGGTTTACATTCACGTTGAGTTGAAACAAATCATAATGACCTTCCTCTTATTAATAACATCTGCTAGCGTTTCCATATATACGAGATATAATTAAATGATCACCTCATTTGTAGATGCCCCCATTTATTATGAGATTCAAGGGATGTTCTATTGTCTTTATCAACATTTGGATGGGTAATTATCTACATTCTTTAAACTCATGTATAGAAATTTTTATGAGGGAGGTACTTGGATTTATATCTTTATATAAGGCCTTATGTGGCCTTCCCCTTTAGAACTCTTCCAAGGAGGCCACCTCCTTCCATATTGCCTTGCCTATTTAGGGCCAAATTGACAAACCAAGATTCAAACTTCTTCAACTACCAAATTAGTGAGGCATCGTACCTCTTCTTGACCTCGAACTCAATGAGACATCTTTCTTCAAAGATAATTTGAGGATTTCGCACCATATATCACAATTTGGATGTCATAGGATCTATTACCCCATTTTCTGTATGGGATTTTAGAGGATATTTTAAAACTTGATTGTCATCTCAACCCCTACGATTCTTTTCACATTGATCATTTTCCATCTAAGGTATATGGATCTATATGTAATTCATGAATGTATCATTGGTTTGATGACACCTTGCCTCATGCATCTAGGACACTAGGTGTAGGAAGAAGTTCCTTTAGCTACCACATTTAGTTGGATATGTATGATCCATGTGTATATAATATTATGTCCAATGTGTACTATTTTTATTGTGTTCACTTAAACACTGTGTTCTAACTCTTGATTTTTTGGCTATAAGTTTTAATTTGAGTTATTCCATGGTGTTTCATAAGTTTGCTCAGAGAAGTGTGTCATGTTGATGGTTTGGATATATTCTTCGTGATTTGAGTAGGTGTTATACATTGATCTTATTGTACCCCTTATTTCCTTTAGTCAAAATTTATCCCATGTATCTCTTAAAAACACATGTGAAGGCCTTCTAAGCTATGGCTAGATTATAATAGGGTATTTTTAAGCTCTAAGTGAACTTCCTAAAAAATAAGAGGCTACATATAGCTACTTAATTTTATTAATAACATTATTCATAGATTTAAAAATAATTTTCACCACATTAAAGGTTGATACATATTTCCCTTATATGTAAAGCTCATGTCCCTATTCCCTCCTTATATAAACATTCTTACTTATATTAGAGAGATATAATATAATTTTGATTAATACCTAATTAGACTAACACTATTACTTTCTAATACTTCAACATCATTAGATATAACCTCTATGTCAAATGACCTCCTTTCACTCACATAAAAATAAAACTTAAAGAAAACCTAAGACACCATAGCAATTTATTTGAAAAACTATTAAAATATGATTTGGGGGCTACTCTAAAATCTATATCGACCTACTAAAATGTATTTTCCCGCTGATATTCTCCTTGCCAGGTTTGGGACAGAGTTTGGTGCTTCTTCTCTGCTCATAATTTTTATGATTTCGCCTAGATTCCATACCCTTCTTTGACATTCAATTCTCTATCGACCGAACTAGACTTTTAACGTGAACTTATTATATCAGATCTGGGTTCGCCCTTTTTCTAGCTTTATTTGAAATATTCTTCTCCTGATTTGGGGCTTTCACTTCAATTCGGAGCAGAAAACATGTTCAACAGGTGAGGATGATATGAGCGGCTCAACTGGATAAATTTGGGGCATTCATTTAACATCGGTGGGATTAACCTTTCCATTCCTTAGTGCTTTAATCTTTTCGCCCTCCAGCTCCTCGAAGGTGTTTAGTAAAATACATGTGGCTTCCTGTAGGTGCAAGAAATGCTTCACGAACCAGTGAAAGGCATCATCAGATCTGTCATGAATGGGAGTCGGCATATCCTTGGTGGGAATCGACATAAATCCTGGTATCTCTATGTTAAAATCCACATCTTTAAATGAAATTTGAGAAAATTTTAGGGGTTAATATTACCAGGTTGGCTTGCTAATTTTTGGGAAAAAATTCCATCACTTAATTGTTTTTCTAAATTTTAACATGCATCTCAGACACCAGTTTGGGAAGGCATAACATGACATAAAGTGCAGAAGCAACAGAAGGTAAAAATATGTAAGTGGATATACAGACCTTGGAAGTCACATCAAACATGGTGGAATAGAAAAAATCAGTGATAAAAGAAGAGACGGGCGAGATCGAGTCTTCAATCTGCAGGGATCTAAGAGCACTCTCTATGAATCCTTTCGAGTTTTCCAAGAGATTTGATACAAGGTTTTCCACCTTCATGTGTTGCCCCTCATATTCTTGTATTTCCACATGAGGGAGCTAGACGAAGTAGATATCTAGACCCTGTGAGGACTTTATGCTCTTAGAGTAAGATTTCTGCATTCGAGGAGCAGATAACGTCCATTTTCATGTAATGAAGGTAACGGTGAATCCATGGTGTGTCGAGAGGCATTGGGAGAACTCGATGAATGGGATAAGATGGCCCATTCCTCTGCTGGGAAAAAATGGCGACATGAGGCTTTCAGCTTCCCATTATCACTGCACTTGTATTCACAAGACAACACTGAGAAATATCTTTAATTGCTGCAGCTACACTTCATGACAACTTCCTGCCATTAGCATTTGGCATGGATCTATGTAACATTGACAAATGTCATCCACATATGGAGATAAAATTGCACCCTTCGAGAACTCCGAGAGTGAGAGTGTGTATGGATATGTTTGAAAGGTATTTTTATGATCTCATTTCTATGATTTTTATTGTTAAAATTTCAAAGGATTTAAACTTTTATATCGAATTATGGAGAAGAAGGAAGGGTTATTGTTGACAACAACTACAAAAAGGGACTAAAGTGAGTTCAAATTATTAGAGCAGAAGTGTGTCTCAACTTAATTTGCTTCCTCTTTGACTTGCAAAAAAGGAATGTCATGTCATGTTGGCACTGAACTCATAATCCCTGAATGAGTAGTTTAAGTGAAATCCATGTTAGCATCACTATCATCATCATCCTCATCTCCAAATTCAGGAAATATATTTGTATGGTTCCATTTTCTTTTCCTGGTTGTGGTTGCATGTGAATGTGAAGTTTTGGTCTCATCTAATTTGTCTTGAGACACAAAATTCCTTCTCTTTTCTTTCCGTTCATTAAATTTTCTTATGTTTGCAAGGATTTTTATATGTTTCTCTGGCATCACAACTTTAACAACCTCTAGAAAAAATTTCTGTATCAACATTTCAAGAAGCAAACAGACCTTTTCTTTGAAATGGGTTTTTCTATCAGTTGACTAGAGCAATAAAACATCTACCATACTCTTTAAATTCTTTTTCAAGTCCTCTGCTTGAAGCCTGGGTATAAACACTTTCATCAACCCCAATGTTGCTTTGATAACTTCGTTGTTGTCACTTTTCAAGAGCATTAATGGAGACGAAAGAAAATCTGGCACTGACAAGCAGAGCTCAGAGAACTCAAACATAAATATTGCTATCCCAATAGCTGCTGCACTTATCATGTGCGGTGCACTACCTGCCAGACAACCTACAACTATGTTAAATAACTTGTGCAGTGTTTCCTATAAACCTCCATTTTCTGTATCTTCCAAGCAGTGGCCAATTTTGACCAACAAATCATAAGCTCAAGACCTTGTTTTTTTTATTGGACTCTTTTACATCCATAATTATTTCACTAAGGAAACAAGCAATGCCCCATTTTTTGTTGTCTTCACCAGTCATTAAAATATGAATGATTAAATACTGCAAGCAATCAAGCCGGTGTTTCTTGGCAAAAAAATGACAGGACAACATTCTTGTGACCATATGTTCAAATATTTCATCCAAATTATTTTCCAAAAAATCCCTGTGTTCCTTCAGAATGCCTACCAACACCTTATATGCCTTCTTCTGAACTAGCCCTTCATCATCTTGCAGAGCCGACTTTGTAGTAGCAAAAAGCATATTCACAGCTTCAACGTCTAGACCCTACAGAAGTGATACTGCCAGATCTAAGAGTTGGGCCCTTGTTGATGTTGTTTTCTGTTCATTATTTGAACCATCAACTTCCATAGAATATTTTCTTGCATGCCCAGATTTAGTTGCTTCTTGTGTTACTTTGATAAGCTTTTTCATAGCACTCAAAAAAAAATGTTTGACTACTTCCTTGTTAGCTACAAAATCTATGTCTACAATAGTAGCCTGCAGATATCCACGCTTGTCTTGGGGAGATGACATGAATATAGTAAATAAAGTTTAAAGAAATCCGGGAGAAATTTTCCTCAAAATCTTTATATTCTCTAATGCAAATTTTGAGTTGTAGCGAGACTTGGCTTGTTGCTCAGCGAAACTGATTTCCAAGCCCTCAACCTATTCTAAACTACTCAAGATATGGAGAGCTTCTTCTTGTGCTTTTTTTCCTGCTGAATAAGTATCTACAAGCTTGAAAAAATTATACCACGTAAAGCTGACTCTTTAAGAAGTGCTGCACCTAATTTCTTTGCAATATCCAGAAATTTTTGAGCTGTGTCTATTGTGTAGTTGCAAAATGAAGGAAGCAGTGACCATAGAGCATGAACATAGGCTTTTGTATTACGTGAAGCTACTGCACGTCCTTCCACTTCAAGAATCTTATATTTCTCATGCATTCTGTCCATCCTATGCTTCTTGCATATATTGATGAAGGAAATATTTAACCATACTTACTCCCTCTTACAAGCCCAAACTTGTCTTTGCAAAGTGTCCATCAGGTAACCTGCTTATTAGATCTATCCATTCAGACATGCCATAAAACAATAATGTCTTATATCATATCATATAAAGTGAAGCATTGGATGCTTGGTATCTTATTCTCCAATATACAACAAAGATGTGCTAAAATGGCTTCATAACTTAGCCATGTTTGCTATTTATTTTGCTTCATGATGTCCGAATGAAATATATATATATATATATATATATATATATATATATATATATATATATATATATATGGCACTAATACTTGCTATTAATGAACAACTATCTAATGTATAGCGGCTTAATCGATTTGCGAGTCTCTGTATCAAGGTATACATCAATTTTACGAAACATAGTCTATATTTGGATCAACAGCTGCTCCATATTGCCATAATTTTTTAGGAATAAAGCTAGATCTAAAAGAAAATATTAACTCCATTTTTCAGTGGTATCAGACATCATCAAAACATTACAGCTCCCTCTGAATCCTTACTATAGGTAATCATCAAGAATTTGACAATCTGCACTCCCATCTTTGAGATGAGACTTTATCATGTTGTAAGAAGGTGATGTGACAAGAATTTTTTTTCTGAAGGTGAAACAAAGAAACCTCCCTTACTGACAACTTCTCCATAGATATCCACTGTAGACTATCAGGATAATAACAATGGGATGTTGGAGATAGATCTGAGCCAATACCTGGGATGCCATTTAATACAACAACTGCAATCTTCATTGCTGAAAGGAGTGTCACTATACTTTAATCTACCGAGAAATGATTATAAATAAGATGCCTATGAAACTAATATTTACTAAAAAAAAACATGCTTACAACCAGCAAAGCTTTATATTGCTATCAATTCAGTTATACAGCCAACAAAACTTTATACTTTAATTGTTACTACTAAAACTTCTTTTTACCAATCAGGATGGTATATTGAGATTCCTGCTTAAGGTGACAACCTGATGTGTCTACAAGAGTTATACTGTTCACAACAAATTATTCTAGCTTACTGATGCCAACATCCACTGAAGCCATTTCAAAATATTAGATATCCTCGATTTACATCTCTCTTGTTCACAAATTCGATTGTGAAAAAGACTATGATAAGGATTACACAATGCCAAAGGAAAGAATTGAGCTTGCTTAGTGGACCTGATGTCACAAATACCTTGTGAGTTTTATGATAGCTTCAAGCTTTCAGGAGAATCTCAACTTTATTAGAATCTCAACTTCGATACTTAAAGCTTCCTAATAGAAGATTCTTAAATCTAAAGGAGGTTGGATTTCGAGCTTCCACCGCTTGATGCCAATTTCTATCTTCTTTTAGAAAATGAATATCTTCTCAGCATAGCTCAACTGACATAATAAATTCAAACTATGTAAGTCTTGCATCTCACACAGATACATATTTTCCGCAGTGCCATAAAAAAAAACCCACTCCAATAATGATTTACCATACCATTATTATTTATATATGAACTGTATGACAACAGTCTTATGATATCTGAGAATAAGTATCGATGCCATACATCTCTGTGACCAGAGAATTATGTGAATCGATTCCTACTATAGCTGAGTATAGATGACAATCTTACTTTAGACTTGATTTACACCGACCAAATCATAGAGATACTTTACGTGCTATGTTGTAGAAGAACCGTGCATGATCAAGGTAAAAGAATAGATACCCATACTCAGGGATCATCAAGGACAGATACCAATAAAAAAATTTGAGGTTATTGGGACATGACATAATAGTCCTGAGGCAAAGATACCAATTTGAAAGTCTTAAAGCAGGAAGAGAACAGTTCTGAGAGCATAATATGAAAGCATAGTATGATCATCATTGATGTCTTGTAGCAAGCATGGACCTGGAATAACAATATCACCAAGCCCAAGCATAGAATAAGGTTGGGCTGCATCTGCTGAGGAAAATAGTAGCTTAATGGGAGCATCAAAAGACTTGGATATACTAACCATCACAGGAGTGAATAAGACCCAAAACAAATATCATATACAAAGAGTCCTGCCAAGAGGATAGCCCCAGTTTTGAATGATCTAAGAGATAACATCTCAATACCCTATATACAAAACTCCAATCCCAAAACATTGTTTGCATGTAAATGCTTCTTCAATGCATACCACTTGCACAAGATGTGATTTGGTGAACTCTACTTCCATAGATTTAAAAATATGGAAGATGGCAGTTTATTGGTGACTGATTCCACTTCTTGGCAGAAAGCACTTAATAGCAGGGAACAATGTGGAATCAGAGGAAAGTGCATTGCATGGTGTCTTGACAGAACGATATCAACTAACATATATAGTACGACATGCTGTCAAGACTGCATTCAAGTTTGGATTCACATTTACATCAAGCGGTGCCACTGATAAAACTTCTGGAGTGGCACTTTTGAGCTTCTCATTCATCCTTATGGTTGATAGTAGACCCATGATACCAGGCCTCGAAAATTAAGAATTCACCTCAATTGGATTTGATATGAACATGGCGATCTCGACAATAAAAAGCAAGATTCAACACTTTCAACTTCATACAAGGTCTGAACAATATTTGAATATAGAGTCTATCCATACTGTCGAGTAAATAAGAAAAATTGAGGAGCAAGGATATCACGACCATTAAGATGTATCAGTATCTCATGTTCCTTCCAATATCATATATCTCCATGTAAATTTGAATAGATGATCGAATGTCTAACGAAGGTAGAGATCTGAACCTTGAATCTGTATTCTAATACTATGGCAACTGTCATAACTTCATTATTGTCCTCAAATCTACATCTTCCATGGTCCAGATAACAATACTTCACCCTACAAACTTCTTAGTGATTATGGTTTTACTTGGGCTTGCCCTCACCTGATCTCTGATACCATGTTAAATTTAGGACAATATATTCTTTGCTGAGGATATTTACTTCTAAGATCCATATTAGCCCAAATTTAATTCATTTCATTTCCATTAGCAATCACATAGGACATAATCATATAAAGAGTAATTGATGAAAGAACATAGATGATAAGAGAAGAGAACAAGCCAAGACAACAAGACACAAGGATATGTCTCAAGCCAGGGAAAAACCCTTGATCAATTTATCTTATTATCAAATATCAAATGTTCAGCAAAGCATGAGAGTACAAATAGGGTCAAGCATGACTTGCCAATAAGATGATCAAGAAGCAGTCCAGACAAAACTTCCATTCAGCCTTCAGACAATAGAATACATACTCTGTCCTATACAGAGATCAACGGTAGGAAAAGTGACTCCAATTCTGTCTCCTGAATAAGTTTAATACTGAATTGACAGAAGCAGACATCAAGTTGATGATCGTGAACCCAAAGAAATCAATTCTTGATATTATTACAGTTCTGGTTAGGGCATATTTCAGATCTAACATATATCAGCAAAGATATGTGAAGGACCTTCAAAGGAGCTCGCACTTCCTTGTAGAGATAGTGCCTTAGAATGAACTGATATAGAGCTTTACAATCTCCATCAACCATTGGTTCAAACCTTGAAACATATGCAGCTAGTACGTAAAGATAAATGCTATTGAGAAAAACCTTAAGTGACCTTGAAAAGATCCCAGATTAGCTCGGCCATCCTTTCCATGGGACTCGTTGTTCTCAGAAGACCATGAGGTATGCCCAGACTTGCTTTAATGGCCTTGGTCATCCTTCTAATGGGGCCTGGTTCATCAAACAAGAGGGTACAATATTGTGGCCTAACTGAAGCATACTTCTAAGAGCATAACCATCCTAGTACATTCCTTGTATCGACCAGAACTTTCCTCAAGACCTCTATCTAACCAAAAGCATCTCAAAACCCAAAGAAAAATCACCCTGCGTCCTCCTCTACTAAGTACTCGGATGCCTCAAACATTTCTCCAAGCTTGGATGGATCAAATGACTTAGGAAGGTGCCTTTATTTATATAAGATGAAGAGGGTGAAGAGACGTTTCTATTAGACATGATGGGATGACATGGAGATAAGGCCGACATTGTTAATTTACGTGAGGAAGAATAAATTCAAAATACCTCTTCTACTTGTCCAAATTTGACAATCTTTAGATCAATTTTTTTCCTCTCGAAAAGAGGAATTTAGTGCTGCAATTATCTTTCCCATAAGAGTTTTCCATAGTGGAATTTTTCCCTAGTTGCCAATTTTAACAATCCTTTGTAGTTATTGAATAGTATATGGGGAGTCAGGACTAAATGGATTGCTTCATCATCTAGTACATCCTATCCTTTGGATTTTTCTTCCATCCTTCTCGTACTAGATGCCGTCATCATTATTGATACTTGATTTTGAGGTGTACAACCTAGCAATGCTTCTCCTTCCAGAATGTAGTGATGCCCAACTTTGAGATGATACTGTTCATTTGGATGTACAACAGTTTGATGATGATGGTAAAAAACCCTCTACTACACCATTTCCATATTTTCGTTGATTGTTTGTTTCTTGGTGATCTCATGCTTCTTGTTCTGGGTTGATCTTGGTGATGCATGGAATTTTCATGTTGATGTAGATAATTTGTCTTGATGCATATTTTCTTTCCATTCATGGTTTTATGGATCATAGTAACATTTTCCTGGACACATGAATCAATATGTGTCATGTTATGAGGATGATGTGCTCTCAAAGTATGTCTATGTTTTGAAACTTGTCCACAGTCCCAAAGGAAAGATGACTTAGCACTTGCACACATCCTAAGATTATTGGCAACAGTAATGGCACAAAAAACAGACATAGTCTGGAAGCTCCAAGCTCATCATTGTGACTGGAAAAGATAGAAAAGGCTAAAATATGACCAAGCTACTCATGTGCTGGCTTTTAAATCAAACTGGAATTTCTGATAATAAAGACGTTTTTAGGCTAAGTGGTGTGTTCTTCGTTATCAATTTGTTATACACTGGCTAGTGTTGTTCCATTTGATATATGAGAGAGAACTTCATTTCAAGAAAAAAATAATAATATACTTTATGACAGTGAATTTGAAAGGACAGTGGCATGAATTTCACATGGATCTATTCACTTAGCAGCCTATATCCAAATAATTACACCAACATTCATTCTCAGGTCTGATATTATTGCATGTCCAACAGATTTGTCCAATAACTAAATAGATGCATAGCTTTTCATGGAGGTTTGACATCCAAGAATATTTACACTCCATTTGTAAATCATTATGCAATCTTAGTGTTCATCATACAATGTTACACTGTAGCTACACAATTTTGTATTGATTGGGTCATAGGATTGAACTCTATCGTAATTGTTTTGAAAATTAAGAGTTAATGTGATTTCTCATATTGCTTCGATCCCTGTATTCTTGTCGCTCATTCTCTCATATCCAAAATAAACGTGCATACAAGCTTGTCTCTGTTTTAATTTGCATTGTCTCTTTTGGTCTTGTTGTCTGCTTGATTTTCTCGTATGTTTTGAGTTTCTTGTTATGTATCACACTATATAGTATAACTCGTAGGTAGAAAAACTCTGTAGTGTCCCTTAACACACTTTTCCACATATCACAGTGGGTACAAGAATAGGAAAATCACATATTTTCTTAATGTGACAGATCTATTCTGTAGGAATTTTAAAATTCTTCCTAATTTGAAATTTCTGCCTCACTTAAATGAGGTCATGGATCTATCACATATAACTTTCAGCCTCAGGGCTGAACTGAAATATTTAGAAATACACCTGCAAATATCTCAAATATATCCACCACTAGTCTAGGAAAGTTCAAGTAGATAAATACTGGAAAATACTTCCAACAATAGGTCAATGCAACAACACTTAGAGCATGATGTAATCAAGTATGTCTATTTGGAAATTACATTTAGTAACACTGGAAATATATAAACACATTTCAGGTTCAAAGTTTCATCTAAATCAAGCCAAATTGTTCAATATTTCAGCCTTGTTGTTCCAAAATAAAAATATCAAAACATCCATGAAACTTGCTCAAAACATGTGAAAAAAAGGTCTGAAAATCAGATCATAATAACATAATCTAGGACAGTAGTGGCACAAGTCCTTTTTGTCACAACATGAAGATAGCGTACAATACATTAGCATTGCCAAAGATGATGCACCAAGTCTTCCTGCTTTATCTCAAGCAAGAGCTTCTCCAAAGCTTCCCAAGCACTGGCCATAACAATCACACTCTCTGCAAACTAGATGTTTACCAAGGCATCCCACCAAGCTATACTGACCTTTCCATAACCTCAACAACAAGCTAGTATCACATGAACTGTCCAACCCTTAGATCTGCACTTGCATCTCACAAGCTTTACTCTTCACTTTCATTACACAAGCCCAAGATCTCTAGCGCATGTCTCTCACAAGCACTTCCCTGTTACATGAGTAAATAATTGTTATTTTGAGATCCTCCAATAGAAAGCATCAGACCATCACATCTGTAAGACGCAATACAAGTGATAACAAAGACAATCTCCTCCCTTTGTATATACTGAGGTGAGGGAGGCTAACAATAAAACATGGAACAAGTCCACAAGCAACCCTATTGCTAAGTCAACAACAATGCCTCCAGTGGAGAGCCGCTTTAAGCATGAATGCTGCAGGGCACAATAGGGTTTCTACTGTAGATGAATATCTTCATCTAATCTTGACACAATTAATGAAACAATTATTTCGAAATTATCTTGATTATTTTGTGTAATAGTATAGGTGTGTCAAGATTGGTCAATTCTCAATTTTCCCTAATTATTTCCCAATTATTGCTGATTTAATATTTTCTAGAATTTTGTCCATTAATTTCTTATTATGATTATTTCATCTATGGTTTCTACAATCCCAAAGGTGGTGCACTCTCCAAATCTAGGTGTCCAGATGTCAAGGGCTCCTCTAAGCAAGATGGTCCATTCACCAACAATGGCTCCTCAAGTCAAGTTTTCCTCCTTACCATATATGCATGGTAGCTCTTATGCCTCTACGGCTCTGTGCCCAACCTCCAAGTGCATAATGTCCTCAGAGGTTGTTAATCCAGTTGTCCTAAGCACCCATCCTCCTAAACAAGTGCACCCATGTAGAAGGTGTCAAACTACCATGTGTTCCAACTACCACATAAAATTAAGCCTCCGTAGCATATAGACCTACTAAGCTCTCAAAAAATAATTCAATCAATATAAAAAACGGGGCTAGGGGAATATTAACCCTCCACATCACATGAAGCACTCCCCTAGCTAGGTGAAAATTCTTCCAGAGAAACCAATAGCTAACATGGTCTAGAGTCTAGACTCTACATTATGCCAGGGTACGACAACTTCATTGTGCATTAACTGTTGATATGAGAATGTACACGTGCCATATGGTTATAGGCTTACAAAACCGACCTATGATGCTGCTACTTTGATTCTGTTTGAATATGTGGCAACATGAATTTGATCATGATGCATCATAATATCTGCCAAGTGGAAGGTTTACAACCAATCACTCTTTGAACGACACTTTCATGGCTCCTACTATCGTTCTCCTAGGCTCCATGAAGTATGAGTGGAGTCCACATATGCATATCATTGTTACTGGACATATCAATGACTAAAGTCACGTCTGGAAAGATTGTTGAAAATCTGCCAAAACAGTAAACACATCACCTCTCAATGAAACAATCAGCATATAGCTCCGGTAATATGCACAAGTCACCCAAGAAATGGCATTTCTAAATGATGCTTGTGTTGAGAGGTGCTTCTACAACCTTATATGAGGAAGATGTTGTAACATGGATAATGTTGACCTCATCATATGCTGGACCATATACTATTACAGAAAAATAATTAACATTAGTACAGCCATATATGAGATGGACCATGAAATGAAAACAATTTCACGATTTCTTTCCTCATTTCTTAACTTGATTATGGTGTATTTTTTGGCATTGAATATTTGATTTATTCCTCCCCCATGTTTTTATTGTCACATTCTGTAACTATGATATGTTGAGGAGTGCAATTTTCTTCTCCATCCATCTATTAATATGATATCTTGAGCTTCAGCATGGTGCAATTTCCATGATAAAATTTTGTGTGTGATTTCTTGTTATTTAATTGGCATTTTGTGGCTTTATGCAGTTGTTCTCAACGTTTCTATACTTTAGTTTACATATTTTTCCTCCACATTTTTGGTTTGTGCATCTTCCCTGTAGGTTATACCTGGTCAACTTAATCTAGACATTAGATTCCCATTATGGCATGTATTATAATTTATAGTAGCATGAGGCCCCGGGCCTCTTTTCGTGAGAGTTTGTTTTTAAAGTATGTAGTCTTACTCACTGTCGACTTTGATGTTATCCACATGTGCCAATGATGGGAATATTGGATGCAAATTTGATGTTGAGCTTCCCTGAGAAGTTTGTTTCCAACAGTATGAAAATTTAGCTTGATTTATAATGTCATGAGGAGGCAAAAGACCTTTGCTGTATGCAGATGCCTTGAGGTACTACTAATTTTTCCAAGTTGGACTCTCATGTGCAGATCAAATCTAAAGGAGTGACAATGACTGCATTTCTTGCAAAAGCCACTGCCCTTGCTTTAGTGAAACACCCAACAATCAATGAAAGCTGCAAATATGGAAAGAGTTTCACCTACAATAGCAACATAAACATTGCAGTCATTGTGGCTATGGATGGAGGACTAATTACACCTATGCTTCAGGATGCAGAAAAGGTTTGGAATCGAGATCATATAGAATTTTGATCTCAGCCTCTGTTATATCAAATTAATTTTTTTGCTACATTTTTTTTAATGGTTCAATTTATGAAGCTTTAGAAGTATTGTACATTACTTGCCGAATGAAATTTTGTGCTTTGCATCACAATATCTTGATCCACGTCAGATTGGTTTTTGGTGGTTTGCACCATACACCATGGAATGCCACATATGAATTTAACACCAAATTTAACAATTTTTACTAACTCCACTTTTGCACCAGAAAACATAGCACCACTTGTGTATCTCCACATTATCACCACTTTTGCACTAATATTTGAAAACTGAAAATTTCTCAAATCCTTTACAAATAGTGGTGCTAATGTGAGGCTAAATGACCCTTGTTCTTGTAGTGCTCCTTGACCATGCACCTTAAACTGTTGAGAAAATAAATTGACTTTTTCCCTCAAGATTCTGATACTTTCCATTGGCTGAGAAAATGAAAAACTTACTGTAGCCATAGTCCAATTACATAGGAATAGGAGAACCATTGCAATATTCTCCAATTACATGGGAATAAAGACTGATAAGGCTGAATTCGATGGTTCTTCACATGGGAATAAGTCTCACCTCAAGTTTGAACTTTGAACATCATCATAAGTTATATGGAAGTAGTGGAGAATTCACAAATCCCAGTCAAGCTCCTGAAAAGGAAAAAAAATTTCATTAAATGCCTTTACTAGGAGGTCAAGGCGGCCTACAAAATTGAATCACACATATAGAAGCAACAATTGTCTAGCTGATATCTTAGGAAACCCCACAATAGATGACAAATCTTATTGATTATATAACTAATGAGGATCAAACCCATTTAGAAGACCTCAAAAGAGTCAAGACTGACCAAAGGCAGCATGGCCCAAATACCTTCAACTGAACCTCGTGTTTTAGCTCTTAGTACTCCACCCCCATGCATTTAGTCACCTTTCTTAACCAGTGACCTAAAATCATTGGCTAATTATTTTTCTGATCCCCCACCTACCTCCATGATCCAATAGGCCATGCAAAATAGCTTCTCATCACACATTAACAACAATCACCCTTCAATTTTCAGATTGGATAGCAACCAGTCCCAAAACCCAATAAAAATATAACCTGCATTAACTCCAAATATTGGCACCTTTTTACCCTTCCCTGCATTATGGGTTACTTACTCAGACTTGCATGCCTCCCCATTTCATCCCCACAATCTTCCTCCTTTCTATTTTCGCCTATGCAAAATCTATCAACCAAGCCCTGTTTCTTCTTCTTGGCTTCCTACCTACTAGTAACTACTACTCAGCAACTAGCACCATGAAAGCTAGGACCTCAGGGATACCTTCAGCTCAAGAGGATCCTTTAGAAGGGTGTTCTTGCAAAAGGAGATCATTTCTTAATCCATCTAGGCTCAAGAGAATCCAGAAATAAATTGAGCATACTATCATATCTGAAGCAAGCTTAACAACGCTGAATCAATCCCTGTGTCAATGGATACAAGAGGGCAGGCAGAGGATGGTATCAATGATCAGACTAAGAGACAAATGTTGAAATAGAAAGGATCAAGGGAAACAAAGAAGGACTGCATTCATGCTGGCAAGAGACCTCAACCTCGAGGTCAAGAAAACCTTAACAGGCTTTAGCTGCATTGAATAAACACAAACATGGAATATCAAGATGCAGTAGTCCTGAAAGCCTTCAAACAAGTCATTTAAGCAGTAATAGCAGAGCAAGCAAATAAATCAGAGGCCACTTCCTTAGAGAACTACAAAAATATACTCAGGAATTCTAGTCATGAGGAGAAAAAATAATGTCTCCTACAGCTACTGATTTTTCAACCTTGAAGAAGGAAAATGACTCCCATACTCAACAAGAAGATGGGGATAGAAAGTTGACTGTCAAAGAGGTGCAGAAGAAGGCCAGTAATAGCAATACCCAGTATCCAGCTTACCAGCAATCAACCCCAGACAGAGCTGATATGGAGTGTTCTATCATATCTGAAGGGAGATCCTGGAGATGATAAATCAGTGGATAGAAGAGAAAAGCCAGAGAATAACACTGGAATTTGACATAGACAAACTCTCAAGAAGCAGAGACGATGGCAAAGTCAGACAAAAGGACCATATTCATGCTAACAGGAAATATTACCCTTGAGGTTAAGCAAACCTTGGCAAGGTCTCAACTTCACTTAATCAATACAAACATGAAACATCAGGAAGAAGTCCCGAAATCCCCCAAACAAGTCATAGAAGTTGTTACACCAGAGCCTGCAACGAGACAGAGACAACCTCTGAGAACTAAAAAATCTAATCTGGAAATTTAATAATGAGGAGAAAAACTTCATCAATAGTGTCTTTTACAACAACCCAGTTTGCAAGCTTGGAGATGGAGATTGCCTCCACTAGTCTACAAGAAAATGAGCCAAAGTAGTTGACTGACAATGCCAATCGAAATGAAGGCCAGAATTAGTAATACCCCAGGCCAGCTTACTAGCAAGCAACAAACAATGACATGACATTGATCAAGGTTTACATTTTGTTTGGATATAACCAGGGCCAAAAGGCACACGATAAAGATTTAGTAAAGTGTTTTGTTTTGTTTAAGAAAAAATTTCAAGCATAAAAATTTGTATGCAAAGAAAAGGAGGGGTAAAATCTTCTCAATGACTATTTATATAGAATAGCTACCCCCTACAGACTCCCTGACAACCCAACACTGGGGTATTTTTGTAAATCTATGATAATTATAATGTCAATATAATGAAAGCATTTTTCCAAAAAAACAAAAACAAACCAGCAGGACACACCACAAACTTGACATGATTAATGAATTCTATGAGAGTGGATATTTTATGCCACCTCGGTTAACATGCCCACAAAACATTGCCCTTTGTTATGTGAATATAAAACTTCTCCCCATCCAAAAATACCATTACTAAGTTTAGCTCTGGTTAATTCTGATGATGAATGAGGGGCCGACTAATACATGCTTGTCTTTATAATATCAATCTGTCATTAAGGATACATAATAGTTTTTATCTTTTCCATTGAAAGGTAGCTCTAAAGCATATGGTTTGTGCACAATATAGGACACATGGGTCAAAGCTTGAAGGCAATTAGGTGCATCTTGGAAGTTGGATGATTTCATATTTCAAAAGGATGAAATTCCAGCTCAAACACAAGGTTTGTTGAGATTCTGTTATTTTAAAATCAATAGCAAAATTTGAATTATTTCAGAAGCCGATGGAGGGTCCAAACAAACTTCTGATGTACGGTGTGCAAGAGAAGAGATCTCAGATATAAAGGAGGCCTGATCATAGACAATCTTAAGATGTCGACAATTTTTTACACCTCCAGTACTATTTCTTTCAAAGATGCTACTATAGGGCTTCAAGATTATTGTATAGCATTGTTATCACTATGATGTGTCTGAGTGTCACTTTTGTTTCACCCTATTAATTTTTCATGGTCAATTTGCCACAAGGTGGATTTTTGAGCTAGTTTTATACCATGTCTTCAATTTAATAAAAATATAACTTATTGTTTGTGAATTGGTTATATATGGTGGGTTGTGGATGCATGTTTATCTATACTCCATTTTATGGCATCTGCATTGTTTAGATGCACTGAAATCTTAGACATAATTTAACCATTGTGATTGCAGAAACTATTAATAATCATTATACATGATTAACTATGCAAGCATAAAGTCTGCTCCAAGTGCCTCTCGTATTAACAATTTATATACGAAACTTTATTGTATTTGTAAGACACTGAAGTACTCAGAATCATTTATTGACATTTTCTTTGGCTGTATTGAAAATTGTTGGAATACAACTGGGTAAATGGAAGGTAGTCTCATCTCATTCTTGTTGTTTTATTAGATATGTTGTGCTTTTCTTTGATTGGTTCTGATTTTGTTATATAGTTGCTGAGTTGATATTAGTTTCTTAAATTTCAAATGCGCAGGCTTCCTCAAATATTGAAGTGGAAAAGGTAAGAAATGAACTTGATAAACAAACAGATGAATCTGAGGAAGCATTTAAGCAATCCCTTGATTCTTTCAAGGAAGAGGCTTCCAAAATGCAGGAAATTTCGAAAGAGGCATATGCTGTCTATGCTGAAAAAGAAAAGATAGTGTTAAAGGATATGACAGAGAAGTTGAAACTACAGTCAGAAAATATGAGAGTAGTTTTAACTTCAACTGTAGAGGAAATCCGTGTAAAAGGAAAAGAAAATTTGTCAATTTGGGTTGAAATGTTCCTGAGACTGTGAAGGATGTAGCTGAAACTTCTTTTGGTGTTCACCCAGATGATCTTAAAAACCTATCTAAAGTTCATGACTTTTGCCTTGGTATTCCATATGGTAAGAGTGCTAATTTTTTCTCTATTATGGTGTTTATGTTTATGATATTCATTTTCTAGTTAGCACTACAATCTTGCCATGGTAGATATGATATTGAAATGAGCATGTAACAAACATTACACAACAATAATACTTGGGAGTATCATTCTGAGCAAGCAAACTATGAGAGCTCTTTATTGTTGCTATAAAATAAGTTGTTGCAATTGTTCACGTGATGCAAGTGCACTTCTTTTTGTTGGGGGTTTTCTTTCATTTCTCATAACTGGAAGCATTCCTGTTGTTCGTTTTGGAGTCATCCTAGGTGGGATACACCTAGCTGCGAGCATTTCAAGCCTTAAATCCTTGAAGAAGGGTGATTCTTCCATTCACTATGTAAAAGGACAAGCTGGTTAGAGACCTCTCTAATAAAAAACTTTTTTTTCCCATATGTTTTAAGCTTGATAGTAACAAAAATTTGACTATTTATATCATGGCGAATAGAATGCTAGATTTGAAAATGGACATATAAGCTAGTTAATATGTTAGTGACATGTGACTATATTAACATTATTATATTGAGGCTAGGGGTTAGGTAGTTAAATCCATTGTTGAAATGATTTGTATTGGCAAAAAATTACCAAGGGTCCGGGTATTGGTACATAGGAGAATTGGTGAAAATATTGGCAAATCGACAAACTATGGTAAGCATTAAAAATTAGAAGACATTTTCTGGAGAACAACGATTGGTTCCAAAGGACACTATATATAAATGTTTGATGCCAGCATCAACTAGTAAGTGTTGGATGTTTGGATTTTCTCACAGAAGTCGGCCCTTAGAGATGGACATAGAAGTGATTATATCACTTCTTTGTTGGCCATGAAGGACATCCATACTTTAAATCATTGGTTTAAGAATGATGAAAATCGAACTTCCTTGACATATCTTAGATCAAGCAGATGTATGGAGAATATTAGGTCACCAATGTTTCGAGAAAAGATCATAGGCATACTCTGGAAGTATTCACTGATTCAATTTTTTATTTTCAGCTTCGATCAAGTCCACGGAGATTATACTTCTCTTCATATTTCCAAATCCAAAACAAATGCTAGATTCCGATGAAAATACTTCACAAAAATCAATTTTAATAATCATTATAATGTACATACCATTCCTTGTGATGAAGCCTTACAAAGTGACCTTCTTTCCTTGCCCAGTTACATATGTAATATTTGTATTTGGCCACCCTTTCCAGCCCTCTAATTATTCAGAAAAGCCACAAGTTCAAATCCTTAGTTGTGGCTACTAATTTATGCCTGTTTAATCCATTACTGAATTCGGGATGCGTTTTTTGTTTTGATAGGAGCCCTAAAAGCAATTTTAGTTGTGACTCAGTCTTCTTACAGGTCTCGACTTTAGAATAATTTCATATTGTAGGTAAGAAAAACATAAGTATCAACCTTGTATGATACTTGAAAACAAATATCTAACCTATGCATCATTACAACTGAAGTCTATGAGAATTCAGCGACGTTTCTTCTAAACATTCAAATTTCTAGAGGAAGGAGATCACAGAGACTTGTAGACAAACTTCTAAGTGATTGATCTTTCTCTTTCTTGGGCTTGCCCTCACTTGTGCTTTGATACCGTGTTAATTTAGGTTAACATGATTTTTTCTTCGGATAATTACTTTAATGAGCCCAATATTAATTCCATTTATATTAATAACAATCACAAAACTATTATCCACTAACAGTAATTATCGAAAGATCATAAGAAATCATATGCAGAAGACAAGCCAAGAGTAGAAAACACCAAAATTAGCCCAAACCAAGGAAAATCCCCAAGGCGGGGAAAACCTTTATCAATTCTTCTTATTATAGTATAAAATATTGACTTGCCAGAAATGCCACTTGTCCAAATCAAAAAGCCCATCAAATCTTTCGTTATGTATTCAGCTGTCAAAAACCATTGACTTAATAAGTGATCATCTAAAGTCAAAGAAAGTAATCCTTAAAAGGATAATCAGACCAGATTATTTGTGCGGCCTTCACTGTTGATGATGATTGATCTAGTTTGATGAGGATTTCTATCCTGGTTAGGGCACATATTCCAGCATTGAACTAATCTTCATCCAACACGCTCTTACTAGATATGACAACAGCTCAATCAAGCTTCTCAACCACCATAAAACATAGAGTGGAACCCAGAAGATTCTAATGTGTGATTGCAGTTAACAAGAAGAGGAGAATACTGCCTCAAATGATCCAGATTAGGCTTCCAACAATATCAGCCTTCTGCCTGTAGAACTCATCTTGCGAAAGGAGGGTTTCATAGTAGTACATGCCTTAACACTTGTGGCTAGAAGATTCATACTTGAAGGAGATTAAATGCCCAAAAAAAATCATAAATATGCCCTAAATAAACTCCTCCTCCATCCTGTGGAACTCGGCCCTTGGAGATGACTAAATAGAACCCAACCTTTCCTCCATCTCCTTTTCTGGAAATTACCTTCTTCTACAGCTACTTCAGAGACAAGAATAATGAGTATTGATGAGCCAAGGGTAGGTTATTTATATCCTTCTTGGGTAGGCTGACTTGATTACTCGTGGAGGGAAATTCAAATTTTCAATTTTCAATTTTTCCCACCTAAATAAGGTTATGCCTTATGTAATTGCATTTGAGTTGATGAATACTTTTCCTTGTCCAAATTAGATAGTCTTTATATTGATTTTGGTCCCCTCAAGAAGAGGAATTCAGTGAGATTATTATCTCCATCAACTGAGCAAACAATAGTGTAATTTGGCCTTAGTTGCGCATTTTAACATTTTCTCTTAGCTAACATCCTTCTGATATTGTTGTAATTTAGCTTTTGTTTATAATTTTTTATTTCTTTTGATGTTGTTTAATTTAGCTTTTTGTTGGGTTGTTAATTTTCATATTATTGACTCATTACTATATGAAAACTAGCATCTGCAAATTTGGTTCAAAATGCAAGTTCCACCATCCAAAAGATAGGTTGGCAACCTTAAAATCAGAGGAGAATGTTGATGGAAGTGAGTTACTCAAGTTGTGTTTTCATCCATTATTTTTTGTCTTCCATTTAATATGATATGTAATCAGTCCTTAAGTTTATATTCTCTTGCCTTTGCAGGTCAAACCTACTGTTGTTTCACTACAAGAAAGGCCTAGGAGCTTGAGTGCACTGTAAGATACTCAGTGATGAGTTTTGTGTTTTCATGTTCTACAGTTGTTTCTAATCGGATTATATTTTTCTTTTGGAACTATTGGTTTACTGAATTTCTTGTTGTGGATCTGAGTTTTTTTGTCAAGAGAGGTATTTGCAAGTATGGTGCCAAGTGTAAGTTTGATCTTCCAAAGCACAAAGGGGAATCTTTAAAAATATCAAAGCACAAAGGGGATGGGGATGCTGAAGTAACTCTAGGAACATAGGAACAAGGGGTTTTTGGAGTTGTAAATGGAAAAATAGTGGTCACACCTATAAATCTTGCTATCATGCACAATTCCAAGGGCTTACCAATTAGACCCGCAAGTATTTGTTTGGATTTATCTATTTCTTAATGTATGGATAAAGGAGTTTGTCATCAGTAATTGCGAATTAAATTTTTGTCATTTCAAATTCACCTTGAGTTACTGTGTTATATGGTTATTAGTGTTGTCTAGATCTATCCAATGATGAAAACCTAGGTTGGACTTCCCTTATGTGTTCTGCTTGACGTAATTCATTTGAATCTGGTTGGCATCATTGCCTTATATGTCTATACTTGTGGTTTTCTATTTAGATTGTCTGGGCTTGCTGTCAGTTTTTTTCACTTCTGAGAATGCTTTGGTTTTGTTTTTCTCTAATTATGTGTTGAACATTTTTTAAAAATCAATGCTTATTATACAATTTCAAGGACTGCCATAACTCCTCACATAATTCTTTGAAGTGCTAGCCATTAATACAACGCTATGCAAGAGGTTATGGTTCATCTGCCCCATCTAATATATGAACTATTCACATATTATGGATTTTTTAATTAAATATTTTTATATTGACTAGTTTTAATGGTGAGATGAATTTCCTAGATTCATGAGTGCTCACCACAATGCCACAGACAATAGATTGATTAAATATTAATTGTTCACAAATACAATATGTATTTATTCAACACTATTGTCTTTGGAGAGACAAAATGAAATTGTCTCTTGAGAGACAAAAATGTTTGTGTTATAGTGATGTCTTTATTAGTAGACAATATTTTAAAACAATTTAATTTAAGATATTTTAATTGAATATATTGTAAAGATGGGTGAAAGCAACTTTTCTTTTTCTTGTCTCAAATTAAGACAATTTACCAAAAATTGTCTTAAATATTGTCTTAAAACCCCCCTTTATGTTGTAGTGATACTAAGTGACAGACTTATACAGATAAAATTTACATTGTTCTTACCAACAATGAACAAAACCAACTGAACTATACGGATTGTTTGTAGTTGGTTCCTTGACCTAAAGAGTCATTCTTCTTGGCTACTGGTTCATGTAACAATAATTGCATCTTGGCTTTATAATATTGACTTCCTTCATTGTTTGGTTTCAAGACAAGCACAATGAGGTTGGGATTTGATGTTAGTATTTAGTTGTTGCAATCTCACCAATGTTTCAAGTCAAAGTATTATATTACTTTCATATACGTTCTTGAGGGAGACTGGACATGCATATATTATAGTTCCAATGGTGGACTTTGAATTATCATTTTTAGGACTACGTAAAAGATTGATTCGTTCCACTGCAGAGGATTGGGCTCAAAATTTGTCAATGCTCTTGCAATGGCCACCTTACTCAACTGAAGCTGATTTACTCAAACAATTTGGTGATGATGCAGGTGTTGCGCATTTGATGGAAGTCGATTAATACAAATGGTTGAATAGATAGTGTTGAAATATAATGATGAATTCGATACATACTCCAGCGTTAATGAATTATCATTCTCCATTATAAGACAACTACTCACCATAAGACAACGTTTATATAATGAGTTTTTCCCACACAAATCATTTATATAATGCACTTATACAATGCGTTTATTACATACAACGCTTTTATACAATGTGTTTATTCCAATGTGATAATTGCAATATTACATTCACTGATGTGGCTACAACTTTAATATGCAGCGTTTATGGACAACGTTCAATATGTACTGTTTCATCCTCCATACGCAACGTTAATATGCATCACTCCATTCACCATATGCATAATTGATGTGCAGCTTTCCATTCAACGATTTTGTCATATCCTTTCAAACTCTAGTGTCAAATGGCGTTATATGTAGCTTACACACATTAAACTCCATTGATATTAACTCCAACATATATTGGCATATCAACTCCAACATTCAACTCCAGCATCTACTTCTAGTATTCTCATGTTAAAATCCAATGCTATTATTATTATGACATTATTATTATTTTAGTTGGTGATCCAATGTTCATATGGTTCAGCAGTATATATTTTGACCAACGCCCAGGCTTCATTTCATTATTGGGTAGTCTAAGAAGTTGATGATAAATCTAAGAAGTTGATGATAAAATGGTTCTCTTTGGAGATTTTGTTTTCAATCATTTTGATTCAATTCGTGGGATCATCTTCTATGAAACACTTTGGAGGACGAGAAGAGGAACGTTGTTATTTTCCATTGTGAGGATCTTGCTGCACATTTCAAGAAGTCATCAATCCATTTACGATGAATATTGACAACATCAATACATTGTATGGAGCAGTGTTTATCCTACATGGAGCAGTGTTTATCATTCATGGAGTACCGTTATTATACATGGAGCAACGTGTTTATAATACATGAGTAGCATTATTTTTTGTTGCACCATTATTGTAAATGGGGCAGTGTTATTATTTGGAACATGTTTATAATACATGGAGCATAATTTATCATGTTGGAGCAAAGTTATTATATTATTGGAGAGTGTTCTATATGCAATATTCCTTATATGATTTGCCTCGGAGAGATGTATTTATATTATTTTCCTGGATGAACAATATATTTGGTGATCCATGTTGGAACATGTGGAATATTTTAATGTTGCATCTAACATATAATTGTTTTCAATAAATAAATAAATATATATATATATATATATATATATATATATATATATATATATATATATATATATATATATATATATATATATATATATATATATTCAGTGGCCAATATACAAATTACAATTTGTTGAAAGTAGCATTAATACTGTATTGGAGAAGGTTAGGTTTTGAAATAGCTGAATTGGGAATATTGTTCCAGAGCCAAAATTCAACACGATCTCCAGAATAAGATACCATGCCTTCAATTTATAGACATCCAAAGAACTGCTCCATTGCATTCTTCTTACACTTTCAAAGAACACTCCAATGCATTCTTATTACAACCATGGAGGCCTATGTTGCAGCTTCTAATGAGTTACTTGTCATCAATCTTTTATGAATTAGAGCTTTGATTGTTGGTACTTTTACGCATTATTTTTTTTAGTAACTCCAAGAAGAAATAAAATATGGTTATTGTCTAACTTTTTAATAGAGGTTTGTAACATTCCCTGTGGTCACTGTTGAGTTCAAGGTGTCAAAAATGATGCTACCCCTACTTGAAAGTATTTTTTGATTGCTTTTCAATTAAATGATCTTGAAATGATCTTGAAACAGGAATTTAATATCACAATGAAGGAAGAGAGCATTGAGACCATTACAATTATGCAAGAAGCAACTAATTTGATTGTGAAACTTGTTGAGAAGAAAGGGGCCTAAGGAAAATCCATATCACATTACTTGGATTTTGATATATAGAGGAAGATTCGTTTTGGATCCAGTACTATTTCTTGGAGGCACATGCATTTCTACCAGTGGCTTGGAAGGTCCACATTGGCTATAAATATATGGAATGGTTGTCTGAGGGTTATTTTAAATGCTTTGGTATCATTATTGCTTCTCAATTTTTTATTTGATTTGGTAGAAGGTTTAAAGTTGAACCATGTAATCTTATAGTAACTTGTTACGAAGTTGATGATGACTCCATAAATTTGTACAATCACTAGATATCCCCTTCATTATTTTCATTGCAAACTAGACCCCCTTGTCATTGATGTTAAAGGGGAGATACGAAAATGTAAGGAGAAGTTCTTTTAATTAATTAATTAATTAATTAATTAATTTATTTATTTTTTTTATTTTATTTTTTTTAGGACAAAAGGGGGAGGAGCAAAGTTTTTCCATCAATGCCAAAGGGGTAGATTGTTGGCATTATTGTCATTTATGGAAAAGGAGCAACATGAGAAGCAAGGTATGCAGGAGCAACAACAAGGAAAAGAAGGAAAAAGTGCAGTAGCAAGGAAAGGAGTAGCAAGAAGAAAAAGGAGTAGAAAGAAGGAAAAGAAGGAAAAGGAGCAGGAAGCAACAAAATATGAGATGCAAAGGAGAAAAAAGAAGAAGAAGGCAAATGATTTGGAAGCAGCAAAATATGAGATGCAAACGAGCATCAACAAAAGAAGGCAAAGGACCTTGAAGCATCAAAATATGAGATGCAAAGGAGCAACAACAAGGAACAATGAAGGAGAAGCAACAAGGAGCAGCAACAAGGAACAATGAAGGAGAAGCAACAAGGAGCAGCAACAAGGAACAATGAAGGAGAAACACATGCAAAGGAGAAGTAGCAAGGAACAATGAAGTAGAAACAACAGGTAAAGGAGAAACACCAAGGAAATGTATACACTAATGAACAAGATCAATAATGCAAAGGAGCAGAAGAAGGACGAGGAGTTGTGATACATTGAAATGTTTTGATAATGTTGTAATTGTTGATTGGGCTGAATTGTTGTGATTCAAAAGCAAGACTGCAAGACTCCAAGGCAAAGTCAAAGATGTTGCAAAGATTTTTTTGATGCATTAATGATAAATATTGCTATTTGATGTTGGCATTAGGTTGATGCATTTAATCATTACATGTGGCTGAAATTAATATTGGGTAAATTATTTATTTTTGTGTCCTAATATTTAATATATTTTTGAGTTTGGAAAAGAATGAGTGGAAGGAAAATATTTAATCCTATTCAGTTCATATTCCTATGGGGGATACAAACAACCAATAAAATATCTTTGTAAAATATGTGATTTTGGAAGGCATTGAATGATTAGAGATTGGGAGAATGTGTAAGAGGTGATTGAGGTATTGTGCATTAGTTACCTCACACATGTGAAGCTAATGTGAAGAAGTTTTGAAGGGAAGAAGAGGCAGAAATGAAGATGGAGATATGAAAAATTTATGACCATGTAAACCAACACATAGTTGTTTCTTGTTTGCATCCGGGGATGTAGTATCCTTTCAAGTAGTGGCTTAAACATAAGGTTGGAGCCTCTTGAGGTATGAGCCTCCTGTGGGTTGTAGCCTACATAAAACATATGGGAGTTGGAGCTTCCTTCCATGTTACATTTTGCAGAAAATTGAGGTAGTAGCCTCTTGTAGGTTAGAGCCTATAGAAAATAAAATCTGATGAGTAGGAGATTTCCTTTGCATCACAACAATAATAAAATCATGGTTTTCTCCCTTTATGGGTTTTGACATACATCTTTTGTCAATATGTGCTATCATTATGTGATGATGTGATGTTTATGACTTGTTTTTCACATATTCAATATACTGGTCATTATTTGTTAAGATTCTCATGTAATGTTTCATTTAATGAGATTAATGAATATACTAAACTGATTCACCTAGTTTCAGTTTAGTCAAGTCTTCATCAAATCAACCATAGATTTAATCAGTGGCATAACATTTCACAGTGACATTGGATAGTACAATACAATAAATTAAAATTTATTTTATTATATATATCAATAAGAGGCTATTTGTCATACAAAATGGGATTTTTATTGCTGATCCCTTGTCTTTCAATTGGGACACTATTTCCAATACATGAAACATAATCTCTAATTTTCACAGACAATGATTTCAAAAATAGAACAGGTTGCATTGATATCCAAATAGATCATCATTCTCCGTTGGAACTATTGTCGGTGCTAGAGCTACTTCCATGATTTGGGTTATTTAGAGAAATATTTTTTTGCTTGCATCAATTTTTTTCGTCTTCTTGATCTTGTTCCATCTACAAACATAAAAATAAAGTTAAATGAGTGTATCTACATTGGTGATAATAATGAAGATTGAAAAAAATAATATACATCAATGTAAATCGAATAACAATGTACCATAGAAATAAGTGACTCATAAATTGTTCACATGGTTTAAAAACTAAGTCTCATGCCTTGTTGCAACAAGTCTTTTGTTGGCGTAGTTCCATACTTTCCTTCATGTTTTAAACCCCATTATAAATCATAGATTTAATATAAATTATTTTTTTGTTCTATTAATTATAAACCCAGAGACGTAAAACAACATAGATAATTACGAATTCCACAATTAGTTTTTGATATGCCAACATATACTTACAACCCATATTTAACCAAATCTCAATCAATTCTTTCAATGACTCTTCTTTGTATGTTAGCACCTATTTGAATACATTCAAGGATGACTGTTGTAAAACAACTTAAATATACAAAAATGAAACCTTGATTTGTTATAAGGAAATATTAATAATTACTCACTAACTTTGAAATCAACCATTTAATTCATTGTTGTCATCTTTTATGTGTTGAATGAGTTCCATTTTGTTTTCGTTTTTGCAATAAAATACTTGAAAATTAATATTTAATGCTATTAAATTATTATTTTTTATTTACAAAGTGAGTCATGATTACATACATTTGAAGCACATTGTTATTGAGATGGCTCCTCATGTGATGAAATTATGTCCACTTGTTTGACCATCTTCTTGTACTTTTTTTTGGACATTCCTACTAGCATTTTTCACATATCAACTCTTTGATCAATTGAGATTTTCATAATCTTCCTGAAAAAAGTAATAAACTATTTTTATATTGATATATGAAAACTAAATTTAACAAAATTGATATTAATAAACGAATGGTTTGTAGTAATATATACATATAATTCTATAAAATCATTTTAATTAAAAAAATTGCCGTTTGAATAATTATTTTTTGTTTTTGTGTGTTTTTTTTATTGCAAGTCTCACATGTCTCATTGACTATTGCTCTAGAAATGCTTCATGTAGTTTAGATATAATTTGGTTCTTAGAATCATTGGATTGATTTTTGTATTGTAAGTGCAAAGTATGTCTATAAGTTCGTTTCACTAGATCTCTCATAGTTTTGTAAAAGTTTTTCTCACTTTAATTAACCTCCAGCACCACTCTAAATGAGCTAAGGACCAATTCATCATCGTTTACATGTTATATAATTTTTATTTTCTTAGAACCACATTGATTTTTTTCTTCATTGTTGCTCCCTGTAGCACATTAAACATATATAAATTAATAGATTGTTTGAACAATGTTATCTAATATTCTTAAGTATATTATTGATAAAAATTCAAAGGAAAAAAAAAAACTCATATTAAATAGTATTTTTTCATTCACCTCATTCATCCTTCTGCACTTTTTCTATTAGGATTTTATGCTCTTCTACACTTAGATTAGAAATAATCTTATCGACCTTCTTCATTTTGTAGCTCTGCATGATACACACTAACCAATACATATTAGTTAAACTTATATATAGTTAAAAATATTAATTTTGCAAAGAATTTACAAAGGACTTTCCTTCTCTACTTTTTTCGAGGTGTTATAATTTTGTCGATCAATATTTTTGTTACTTGACACCTCCCGAGAAAATTTTCATCAATATACAACGTGTACCATTCAATACATAAGCCATTAAATATATTTTATAAATAAATCAAATAATTTTCAGCCAAAAATAGCTCTGGTAATCGATGTGTTTTTCTGAATAAACGCACCTGTGTGTTTATTCAGATAAACACACTAGTTTGTTTATCCCATTAAATGCAAAGAGCGTTTAATTGTTTGGCACCATCAGGGAATTTATTTTTTTTAGTTTAAAATATTACGATACGATTTGCAATGCTAAATGCACCACAATGATTTAACGGTTCTATTTAGAAGAGGTGCGTTGGTGTGTTATATTACATCAAGAGAAACGATGAACAAAATGGACAGAAATGACAGGGTTATAATATAGTAGTGTGTTGTATTACATAGGGTGCATGTTATGCAACCATCTCACAAAATAGAAGAAAAGATAGATCAATGCCTTAGAAATTAGCCTCTTCGAGGGGGCAAACTCCTTTACATTACATAAATGAACAATTCTTGGATGAAACAAATGACAAAACCTCCTTTCTATAGATAGGAGTCCATGGGGTCACAATATAATCCTAGCCGACCTAACAATAATAGTGTAAGGGCACAATAATAACAATATGGGGATTACATGGGTACAAAAATAACAATAAGGGGCCTACATTAACAAAAATAAGGGACTACACTAGTAATATAGGGCCCTAACATGCCCCTCTCCTTCCAAAAAAGTGTTGTCCTTAACGCTTGATGATTCTGTATAAAATTATCATCCTCCCATGTGGAATATTCAATGGGTACGTTCTTCCACTTGATGAGATACTCTGAAATTGATCAATTTCGTAGTTGTCGAGTTCTTTTTTCCATGACTTCTTTAGGTTCCAATATGATTTTTCCTTCCTCATTTTTCCTTCCTCATCAAGTTCTGGAAATATTGTTTGAATCGGAAGTTTGTCACCTATAACCTTCTTTAAGCATGAAACATGGAAAATTGGGTGCTCTCGGGAAGATGCAAGAAGATCCAATTTGTATGCCATAGTACCAATATTTTGCATCACCTTGTAAGGACCATAGTACTTTGGCAGTAATTTATTATCCTTCTTAGCTTGCTTGAGGGACATTTGTTTGTATGGTTGTAGCCGTAAAAATACCCACTCGCCTACATCAAAACTTCTCTCACTGTGATGTTGATCTTCCTTTTGTTTCGTTTGATTATGTTCCAAATTTAGGTTATTCTTTAAGAGTTGGAGAACTTGTTGTTGATGCTCTATGTGATCTTCCACTTCTTGAACCTTAGAATTTTCTATTATAGATGATGTGAAGGATGGCGGATGATATCCATAAAGTTCCATAAATGTGTTCATTTTTACTGTAGTGTGGATGCAAATTTTATACAACAAGTCAACGAGAGGTAACGAATTGACACATTGTGTTTGTTTATCAGATACAAAGCAACGAAGATATCCTTCCAAAAATTTGTTCACTCTCTCAGTTTTCCCATCGAATTGAGGATGATAAGATGAGCTATGAGCTAGTTGAGTACGCAAACAAGAAAATAATTTTGTCCAAAAATTTCCAGTGAAAATAATATCTTTATCGCTTACAATAATCTTTGGGTTTCCATGTAGCTTTTGAATTGTTTCCATAAATGCAGTAGAAACTTTTGAGATGCTTGAATTCATTTTTATTTTCTTTTATGAGCTCCCATATTGGGAGAATCTTAATATTTCCCACTTACTATATACCATGAATATATTTAAAAATGTTTCATATTTTTTTATCGAGGAACATATCATCAAAATAAAGTGACACATTGGTTGTTAGGAGATATCTTATTTCTTCAAAAAATAAAAAGAAACATTGGCCAAGACAAGAAACTAGAGGAGAGGTTGGTCCCTCTTGGTCTTTCAAAGAAGGTGATGTCCCATGGATTTTAAAGAAAGATGATCTTTCTTTGGAAAAGGAAGTTATAATGAGTGTGAGGGTTCCTTCTTTATATGGTTCTTCACTACGATGTTGCTTCACTATGAAGACCATTTGTTGGGGTTGAAATTGTGTGACCATTTGAGCCTTCTAAGAATATGTATGTCAAAAAATTATTTATTTATTTATTTTATTTTTATTTATTTATTATTATTATTATTTCATGTAATGGGATATTTTATAATTAATTTTTGTATAATGTACTATTTTCTGTGAAGTGCCATTATCATTTGCTCGTGTGAACCATGACTTCTCCCAAGACCTACAATGTACCATATCTAAATTATCTACATTTGTACGTTGGATCACACCAAAGGAGATTCATATGGCTATCATTCCACAGTGGCATCAAGAGATAGCTAAGATTGTTTGTATGTTTGAGAAGGAATTGCTGATGAGTTTCATGGACTTGCAGGTTCATCTTCTAATTCACCTAGTAAATGAGGTTGAATTAGTTGGGGTATTTTCTTGTCATTGGATGTTATTATTAGAGAGGGAAATTAATAAATTGAAAGGTTTTGTTCGACAAAGGGAAAAACCCAAGGGGTCTATGGCAGAGGTGTATATATCGTATGATTTTTTCTATTATGTCAGTGATTATATCAAGCAGATCAACAACACGATAAGTGTGGAAATTTGGGACAACAAAAGGGATGGATACAAAAGAGAAGGGGAGCTTCTAAAAACAAATGGAAAGAGGTGCATGCTAAAGATTAAGTGCATGGTTATCATTTGTAAAATTAATACACAATAAATATTCACACTAAACTTCATATTAATGCATATTTTGATCTCATATGTACTATATGTGTGTGTGTGTGTGTGTGTGTGTATTGGTTTCATTTCATCAACGAATTCATAAATTGAAGCCATCAACAAATTCATTATTTACAATATGGAAGTGAAACAACTATGGGTCGCATTGTATGAAAAAAATAAGAGGAAATGGAACAGTGACAGTAAATAATTCAAATGGTTGAATGGTATAAGTGTGCCTTATCCTGATCATTTAAAATAAAATATGCCAATGGAATTCCCTAACAGTTGGTTTGTTGATCAAGTCAGAGAGAAATACAATGCATATGGTCGTTACCTGCGTGTTGAAGATGATGTGCCAAACATAGGGATTAGGTGCAACAACTCAATATTTATATTCTCTTTCTATATAGTTTTAACTTTATACTCCACCTTTAAATTGTAACATCTATATATATTTTTATATTTTTAGTTATGTTCGAGTTATTAGACACATGACACTATGATTTTTTCACTTTTTTATAGGTGCATTTGTTCCCATCTATGTGGGCATATGGATATCATTTTTGCACGGAGGATGTCGATGATAGATGCATGGCACAAGGATGTCGAGTAGAAGTTGAGTTTGACCAATATAGTCGTGTTAACCATCGCGATTAAAACCTAATGTAGGGGATGATAGGTTATGTTGGAAAGATACAAGAGATCATTCAAGTGGACTTCTCTTCATTTGAATGTGTTATTTTTGGGTGAAAGTGGTGGGACACCTTTGATAGGAATAATGTAAATGAAGGTCACGATAGTGGGCTTATATCTATTAACTCTAGAAAGATGTGGCATTAAGCTAGGGAGCCTTATGTTTTCCAAAAACACTGCAACTAGGTGTTTCTTTACCCATATGTGTTGGATAGGGATTGGTGGATCGTATTAAGACACGACCCTAGATCAAAACTCATTTTCGAGAGCAACATTGTTATCATGCCAAGTGAGGAAGATAATTAGGGTGATGACAATGGAAGGTGATATGTACTTGTGTTATTTCATTATTTATACTATTTTCGTATGTTTCTATTTTCTTTATTTCACTAATTATATTATTTTTTTATTTTCCTTGTTGGAATTTTATAATATAATTGGTAAGATTGACAAACATTTTTAAATGTTTTTTTGCAATGGAAACATTTTTTACACTCAAAAATAAGTATTTCCAGTTGTGTACAGTAACTATGATAATAAGGATTCAAGGTCACAATCCTTCTCAAATAGGAAAATGAGAAGAAAATAATGAATTTATAAATAACATTGAAGATTTAGTCTCGATTTAGATACTTATTGGTTTATTAATTAGTTCACATGTTTTTTCTTCTTTTTTATTTCAAAATTAATATAAATCATTATGTAGTGATAACTCTATGAGGAATTTAACAATGAAAAATTTGTGTATTAATATGTAAGATTAAATTCTTGACATGAGAGGTAAATTCATGTTTACTATATTTAAATTACAGTTCTTTCAACATTATGTAAACTAAAAGGAGGTCTTATGCTGCATGCATGTATAAAATGTTGATTAAATTTTTTTATGAACCATAAGATAAATAAATGGGCTTACATGGATGCATGAGAGGTTTTAATTTTTTTCTTCATTTACAATAGAAAAATTTTGACTCTTCTTTTCAAAGGTAATTATAAATAAAAGTTGAATTAATAAATATTTTATGGATAAGAATTAAATGGTAAATAATGTGATGGTGATTAAAAAGCATTTGTTTGACTTTCAAATATACATGGTGATGCATTTTTCTTTTCTGTTTAGATTATGTGAAAAAAATATCTATTTTGATGTATTTATAAGTTATTTTTTAAAAGTAGACATATATGTCTTTATCATTGTGAACATGATGTAATATTAGCTAGTCAAATGTGAAAACAAAAATTATAGTGACTATCTCATGATAATTATGTGGAAAAAATAATATGTTTTGAATTATTCATTAAGAAATAATCAAATATATTATTTTTCAAAAGTTTAAATATAATATAGTATCATTTTCATATTATTTAACTCATATTTATTATTAAAATGAGTTAAATTTAAACCAATACAATAGAAAATAAAGAACCAAAATAACGCCAAAATGTTATATCTTTATTTCCAATCGAGTAAATCCCCAACTGGAAGTAACTTACAAGCCTTATTTTACATTTCTTGATCCTCATCTTTAGAGAGATAAATTTTTAATTTAAATTGGTAAGAGTTGCTATAAATATTAAATTTAAGTTGGTTGAAAATCTCATAATTTTAGTAATAAAATAAATTTTATAAAAATAGAATTTTTCAAGTTATATTAAATTTAAATTAATTAAAAATATATATTAAGTTATTTAAATTAAATTGTATTTTTGAATAATTTATTATTATTAATATTTTATATTAAAATTTGAATGAGTTACACATTTTGATCTTATTAATAAATAACTAAATTATTTTACCTTTAATTATTTTTTCTTTGTGAATATTGAAATATTTTACTAATTAAGTTAGATTGAATATCCATGAACTATCTAAGCATTAGAAAAATATTTATTGTAATTTTACAATCATAGTTTCAACCATACTAAACTTTGTAATTTATCAAAATATCTTTGCATTTTTTTAAAGTTGTTTTGCATGCAATTTCATATATAAAACTTTGATATAAATTCACCAATACATAATCTATAATAAATATTATTTCACAAAAATAAACATCATGATGATAACCATCTAACAAATCTAAACATCATCTAAGATACACATTTGAATTCACTACCACCATATAATTATATACACCTCTAACACATATAAATGCCATCAGCTAGCACACAAATATAATAATATAACAGGAAAACATAATCATGATCACATCTAAAAAAACAAAAACATTGTAATCTAACTTCATCACCACACAAATCCTCAAATTAATATACATCTCATGTCAAATACCTGCTATCACATACCCATATATCTGCAAGCACATTAAATGAACATATCTAACATGACCTAACAATATACGCATCAACACCAACATATAAATTAAGTACATAAACATGAACAAAAAAAATGCACCATATATATACATATAGAGAGAGAGATAGACAAACAAGTCAAATAAGTACATCAATTCAAATAATTGCAATCAAATATTTGATACAATAGACATAGTAGTGCCAACTTGGTTTGTAGTAGAAGACGATGGATGGTCAACTACTACCTCAACGTCTGTCGAAATATGAGTTGGAGGAGGAGGGGTTTGGTCTGCAACAGAAGACGATGGATGGTCAACCACTGCCTCAACGCGGTTTAGCGAACTATGAGGTGGAGGAGGAGGTGCATTAGGGGAATTTTGAGGTCTAAAATGGGCCTCCTAAGAAAAATTTACAACCGAAATAAAATTTATAAGAACCAATAGGATTCAAGATGATCATGTCAACAATGGGGGATGATTCACCATTTTTAGAGTAAAAAAGTAAAAAGATTAAAAAATAATAAAATAATAAAACTACTTTTTCAACTCGTATTTTCAACTTATCTCCTTAAGGGTTTACTCAAATTTCGAGCGAGAGTACTTGTTGGATGCAAAATTTAATTCCTCATCCAAGGAGTACCCATGTTGCATACTCTCGATGGGCCCTGATACACGAAAAATAAGAAATACATGAAAAATGTGATTGCAATCATGTTTTTCATGTATTTCTCATTTTTCGTGTAACACAATCCATCAAAATTATGCAACATGGGTAATCTTTTGGTGAGTAATCAAATTCTACATCCAATGAGTGTTTCTGTTTGAAATTTGAGTAAACCCACAGGGAGATAAGTTGAAAATATGAGCTGGAAAATAGGTTTTTCTTTTTTCCTTCTAAAATTTGATGATGTAATCTAATATTATTTTTTTATTTCCACTATTATTTTATAATTTCCTTAGGAGTCCCATTTTAGACCTCAAAATTCCCATAAGAGTTGGTCCGCTCTGTCAGGAGAAAGATAGGGCACACTTCTAGCTCTTGCATCTCATCATAAGGCCACTGAGGAGGACATGTACTACTAGAAGGATCACTAACACCCTGACAACCATGATCTAATGGGGTAGTACTACCAAAAGCATCACTATAAACACTCTAATCATCATGATCATGATCACCACCCTCATCTAGTGGATATGTGGTTGCATTCCCTGCATCCCACATCGTTTCCAGTACCCTACTAGCTCTGATGATACGATGCATAAGAGACATCATCTCACACAGAAAATCCTTGTAAATATCCACCAACCTAGGATCTTTGTTGATATCTCGAGCCCTTGCAGGCCGAACTCCCTCTTCAATAAAAAAATATGGCTAATCTGTCGAATTAGTCCATCTGAAATCACAGACCAGCCCTACGGCCCTGGATGCCCACGACCCCCTGAAGATGTGTCACACCCTCTTGGGCCTCGCCCGTCTCCTTATGTCCTTCATCCAATGGGGGAGGAGGCATGTCTCCATATAATGTGCCGATGTCTAAAAAATATATAGTACACACCAATAATTAGACAATTTCATTAAACAATTTAATAAAACAAGTTAAATAATGTGCTAAAATAAATATTATTCTAATTAATTAAAATAATAAAATGAAACTAGATTAATTTAAAGAAAACCCTAATATTACCTCTCTCATTTGGAGGCTCGGTAGGTGTGAAGAGGATGTTGGGAAATTGTTACCAATCAATCCTTCTACACGTAAATACCAATGTGACAAACACATGGTCATCCTCACTGTCTAGTAGCATCAGTGCCTCGACGGAAATCCTGGTCAGATACTCCGACAGACCCCTCTTTGGCATCATCTACCCCCACATGTGCATCTAGACCTCGGTGATAGACCTAGGATTATGACAGTCAAATGTAGGCCTCGTCTCTGGAAACCTCTCAAAAAATAAACAAAAATTATCTAAACTGAAAGGGAAGGTCTTCCTCCCATTTCTCAGTGCACGACATCTATCTAAAGCCATACAAAATTGTCTTAAAAACATGGCAAAACATATGATAAAACATGGCGCCTACATCAAAGAATCAAAATAATACAAAAGAGGGAAAATAATGTGATGCCCATCACTATTAGAGTGTGACATGGTGTTGACTAATAATGAGAGGAACCTAACCTCGTGTACAACAAAGGAAGAAATCTACAGCTATCCACCACACACATGAAAATATGTTAGACGTACTACATGAGGCCCAACATATCTCTGATTGTAGGCAATCTGACTCTCAGTTGCAACCCATGGGGGACATCAGGGTACTGGGGAAAATCATCCCCTCTCATCGATTGTCTAGTGATAAAGTATATGTCCTCCTCAGAGGGCCTATGCCACGCCCCAAGACCGACATGGAAACCCTACTCCTGGGTACTCCATCGGTGGATCAGATGCACCAACAAGACAAAATGCACCTTTAGGGATGTAGCCTCCTCATATTATTTGAGGAGGCCTACATTTCTTAAGAGAATTCAGGTCATTGCAGTAATAGGGCAAGGGTATACCTCTCTCTGGCCTCCCATGGTTGAACCATATTGTATGGGTCTGCCATTTTCTCCTGTTTTTTTTGCTGTTTCTCCCTCTGTTGATGTCTCTGCTACATGATTGACATATAAAATACATCATCCTCATACATAAAATACATTTTTTGATCCAGCTGGATATTAGTGGCCACCCACTGTTGATGAGTAAAATTTACTTGCCAACAGTAAGGGGATCTCCCTGGTATAAAATCCCAACTAGACTCTACACCATTTGTGGTAGGGATCCCATCCGATATGTGGGCTCGGTTTCCATTATATTGGTAGTATATATGCCATTTCAAGGATGGAGAGGGTATTCGAAATCATGAGAATGCATGGCTGTTGGACAAAGAAAAGTCAATGGTTGATGGATACCCTACAATTGAGACACCACGAATAGCAAAGTGAAATTTAAAGCATGAAACCCATGAGGAGTGTTGTTAGAAAAATTTCGTTAGGGCCATACTCATACGGAGACCCACTTGAACATAAGAGAAACTTTTCACTATGATCAAGTGTCCTTCAATTATCTAAGCATATTTCAGAAGAGATTTAGGTACATATAAACAAGCTAGGTCATTAACATATCCCTACATTAAATCATCATACATCATCCACATATCAAAAGAGCTCAAATACATAAAAAATGCATGAAAATAAATATATACGCATCAGTTTCAAAAAGTATCAGACATTCAAAAGAACTATATTCATGGCATCAATACACGAAAGCCTCCATCATATCCAATAGTGAGATCCAAAACATTCATTTGTATTCATTCTCGGAACATACATTTAATTCTATACAATTATATATATATCTCCTTTAGGGGTCCAAAAAATATCCCTACAATCTCTCTCAAAGGAGTACATATAGAACAAAAATGACTTTTGGGCTACCCTGTCCCTTTGCCTCCTTGACTATTGGGATGACCTGCGACTTGGGAGCAACTGCAAATTGCGACCTGAGTAGGTTCATGACTTGCAACCTACGACCTGAATACATATGCAAGCTATTTTTCCAGTTAATTTCATGGGAGCAGTTTAGTGATAGAGAGGGTTGGGGTTTCCACCTATTGCTGCTCCTTGAGATAGGTCTACCAGGCTTGATATTCAGCGGCTATCGGAGTGAGTTGAGGCATGTCCTCACCGAGCTTGTGCAAGCATTCAAGAGCATCCGGAACTAGCATACGCTTCTTTGAATTGATATGATTGTATGAAGCCAACTTGGTGTAGATTCTGACCGGTTCGACGACATATTGTATGATGTTTTCCCTGGTAGCTGGGAGGTCCTTTGAGCCGGCTTCCTATCTGATCGGATCTAGAAACGGATAAATATCTTACAATACTTCTTCTCATGCCTTTTGTTGGGTCAGTGTAGCCATGGAAGGTATGTGATGCACTTATGCCATTGATTCAATATCGCTGACGAGATGCTCGTATGCGGTCATTACCTTGTATACATCTTTCGAAAGCTTATCTCGAGATTGTAGCTTCATTCGCATCTGTACCTTGTAATTCTAGGTGCGGTCCAATCCTTCTTTGGTAGAGTGATAGGGGCCTTTGGGTATCTCTCAAATTATTCCAATATGTTGTTAAGTGTTGTAGAGGCCTATTTTAGCTGGGCAGACTTCTTCCTTGTTTCTGCTTGGACCCTTGCGAAGGGAGCGATTGTTTGCCTCAACCTCATCATTTCTTCGTAGACTTATACCATGGTCCTACCCATGATTTCTAGCTCTCCTTATATTTCAGCTTGTAGTACATCGACTTGGATGAGTGAAAGCTGTGGTGTTTGATTTTTAGTTTCTAGGGCTTTCTTTTCCTCTTCTGCTTGAGTCACCCTCTTCTCAGCTATACAAATCCTGTTTTTCAGGAGTAGGATCTCTCTAATCATTCTGCTGATGTTTTCTTCCATAGAAGCTGCGAAAGTAGTTCCTGCGTATGCTATCATTATCATATTCATCCTCGTGTCCAGCACTAGGTCATTTTCAGTGGTCACTACCAGAGGTTTTTGTTGAGTTTCGAGCAAGAAATTTTCTCCTCTCCTGCCTGGTCTTGTGAGTGTACTGATCATAAGATAGCATCGTTAGATCTAGTACATCATCCTCTTGTTCTCCTGAGAGACAAACTTTGGAGAAAGGGAAGTGCCCTCCTGTCATAGGAGTTGTTGGGGGTATATCGATAGGTGGCAGATCTGCTCATTTCCCAATTTGTAAGGGTTGTGACCCGCTTCCCTCTACTTCCTTGGCTACCTCTTCGTGTTGTTTTCGGTCTTCCTCTTCCTTTCTTCTTTTCTCTACTTATTCTCTGTATTATTCCTGTTTCAACCTACTTTCTACCTCTCTTTTATGTTCTTCTTCTTCTTTGGCTTTAGCTTCTTCTTCTTCTTTCTTCTTGCATGCCTCCTCTACCTGCTACCTTTTTCTGTTCCTCTCTCTGCTTCTTATCCTGATGTTTATTTTATTGTTCTTCCTCCTACTGCCTTCGACTCTCTTCTGCTTCTTGTTGCGCCAGAGCATCTTAGGCCTTTTTAAGCTCTTCTTCCCTTTGTTTTTTCTGAAATTTCATTGTTCCTTGGTCTCTTTCTCCCCTTTTTCTTGTGGATTCTCGTGAGGTTTATAGCCTCAGGTGTTCTTGGGTTTCTTGGGCCAAGAAGTAGATGCTCCTCCCATTGGTATTTTTCTCTTCATGGCATCATCTCTATCCTGTAGGTTCTGATCATCTTGAGATTGATCTCCTTGGTTCCCATATGAATAAAATTCCTCTTCAGGGGCTGCCTCCCTTAGTGTGTTATACCGGTTCCTTACTTCATCCTCCAAGGTGGTCTCTGTGTGCTAATAGGTCCAGTTAAACTTAGCCTACTTGCAGTGCGCAAGGATGATCCTTTCTGGGTCACAGGACCGAAAATCCAAGCTCACAAAATAGAAACCTCTTATGTTTTCGACTTCTACCTCTAATTCCTTGAATTATTTAACTGTGTATGCACCAATGGTGAGTGGGAGGGTAGGCCATGGTTTCTTCTTACCCTTACTCAGTGTTTTGGAGAAACCACTCGTCATATGGTAGCATACTTCTTGTAGCAAAATCTTATCGGTAACGAATTTGGGCAGTGCATTGGACTACTTGAAAGATCCAAAAACCCTGATGAAGGTGCCTTCTTAGATGGGAAACCAGTGGGCTACCTTGATGAAAGTTTCCATGGCTCTTATGGACATGCAAGGTGGATCTTCCCTGAAGAGATGACGGTACAGCACGGTGATGAAATTTTCTGAGATCACATCCATATCTTACTTATATTTGGTGTCCCATAAAATATTCAAGTCCCTATGAATCGGGCCTCTGGTGACTACATTCCAGTTATGTGACCAATTATCAAAACGACATCGCAATCATACTCCATATAACAGGTAGGAGGCCATATAGAACTCTGATGCTTACCGTTATTTTGGTGCCTGCACTGCTGATATGTTCGCCCTTAGAGCTAAGATTAATAAATGGGCCTAGTTAAAGTGAGTGTTGTAGGTGGTGACTGCGTACATAAGAGGGACCCATGCTCCGTTGAAGGTAGTGGTGTCCATCCTGTCATACGTTCGGCACATCATGGTCATGACGAGCCTATACACTATCCTTAGACCCTCGATCTTGTATTCTTGATCTTTCTTCCCCTTGAAATTTTCGAGGTCCTCCTACCAGCTCCTGAGGGTGTAATGTACTATCACATCATGTGTCGCTATCCACCGAGAATTGAAGGATACTTCTTTACTTGGAAGTGAATAGTATACTTCGGCATCCCCTGGGGATAGTTTGGCGAAGGCTACTCCGATGTGGTCTCGTATTACCCAATACTTTGAGTCTACCTTTTGGAGGATCCATTCAATCACTTCTGCACATGGGAAGATTGGAGGGTGAGAAGCCACATAGTGCAGTTTGGATCTCTTCAACTGTATGTATACTTGTCGATCTGCAAGGTTCTCCAAGAATTCCTGCTTTGTGAACTATTTGTAAAGGTCATACCAAGACATCTTCGCACCTTTTCCAAAAACGCAAGTTTTGTCTCCATAGATAGGAGTCGACGGTGGAAGCACGTCACTCTCTTGTGGATCAATTTATGGCCTCTTGTGTCGTCTACGAATTTCTGGGGGCCCAATGTCACTTGAGGTTGAGGAGATAGAGATGCACTCAGGCTCAGATTCAACATCACCTGGCATATTCAAAAAAAAATCCCATGATAACACGGATGGAATGGAGGCAAGAGGATAATAGGAAAAATCACCTGACTAAACCAACTTCTGTCATGGCTGGTGTGGGAGGCTGAGTGATCACTAGGATAGGTTGCACTAGGGAGTTCTAGGTCACTGCGACCTGTATTGATCGCAAAGGCTTGGGAGTGTATGGGATGCGACCTGGCGACCTAGTCGCGCAGTTGTAGGGTCATATCTGCATGAAAGATCAAACCTTTGCGAATTTTTGACTTGGCGACCTAGCGACCAAGTCACGAGGTTGCAAGGTCACATTAGGGATTTTCTGGGTGAAATAGGCTGGCGCGACCTATGTGGAACACGGGGGAAAAGTCAAGGAAAAGGAAGGGAATCAAAGCTGAAGGGGTCATAATAGGCTTGGGAATGGATGCACAAGGTAATAGAGGTTAGCCAAGAGAACCAGAGTTGGTCTGGGCATGATGGGAGGAGTAGGAGAGAAGAAGGATATTTAGATGGAAAAATGGCCTAAGGAGGGGGGGTACTACTGATAGGAACCTATGATGTTTAATAGCTTAGCTAGGGGAGCAAGGTTAGGTAGGGTTAGTAGTCAAAAGAAAAAAAAAATGCAGGAGGCTTCGGTGACTTACCTGGAAGAAAAACTCTCTCTGGTTGGTCTATCAGATGCTTTGTGAACTCTATCATGCAGGTCAAATGTGACCTACACGACCCCTGTATATATAAAGGGGTTGCACGTGTGGGACTTAATGGAAGTCGGGAGGTCACGTGGGAGGTTATTTGCATACAATTGCGACCTTGCGACTTGGGGGGTCGCTGGGTCACGAGGTCGCGTGGTCGCAAAGGTCATCTTCTAAAACATTTTGTGACCTAGCGACCCGGTGACCTTGGCTAGGTCGGGTCACTAAGTTGCAAAATTTCAAAAATTGAGGGAAGTGCCTCTGCCACCTCAACAGTAATCTACTCCTATTGTGAAAGCATCTAGTCAGGGGGGCAAAGCTAGAAAGAAGGAACCTAAGGACAAGGCTGCCCAAACAACTCCTTCTCCTCCTAAGCCCCTAAAGAAGTAACCTCTGTGCGCTTTGTGTGATGTTGCTGGGCATGCCACCCATAACTATCATGAGCTTCCTCGTCTCAAACCTGTGGTCAATGAGTCATTTCCTGAATTTGATATCCCAAAGGTCCATGTTACCTTACCAGATTCAACTAAGAGACACAAATTGTTGTGCACAAACCGCCCTTGTGATTTTTTTGATATTTATGGCCATTATTTTCACCTCTGTCCCCGTCTCGACGACTTTTGCGACACCCTTGAAGCTGTTCGCTAAATAGAGGCCGCTCGTAGTGGATCTTGTACCCCTCTACTTATGCATTCTACTTCGGTAGAATTGAAGGACATTGTCATACCTCCTCCCAATGTCGAGATGATAGAATCTAAAACCACCATCCACTATCTGTCATCATCCATGAGATCCTTGGTGTAACACCCCTTCGGGGAGTTCCCTTCTGTTTCGACTGAACCTCCTTTGGCGATCAACTTGAGCTCAACATCGGTATATGTTTCATCTACTAGCTATTTTTCTATCCTCCGTATCGATGCATATGTGAACCATATCTCTCATAATGATGTACCAGGTAGCTCTGCCACATCATCTGGTCTCCCTTCCTCCAGTCCCCCCATCTTCCATTCAGATGAAGACATTATGGAAGGCATGACCCCGCCTTATTATCTTTGGGATGATATGCACCATTTTGTATACTTCCTTCCTCAGTAGACCCATTACCAACATGTTGTGGAGTCCACGGAATTCATCTGTAGTGAGATTGATTTGTTCAATAACCCCTTAGTTCCAACCCTTTCATTTGAACCACATACACCTTGTGGCCATTACATTGACACCCAATGTTTTGGTAATGGGGCACCCATATTTGAGAATCTAGGAGAAGCAATTCTCCACAACTCTCCTAGTGCATATAGTAGTGTCGACTCTAGTACCATTATTCTTCCCTATTTAGAAGAACCTCTAGAGTCTCACATCACTTTAGGTCACTATAGGGATGATCCACTTAATCATTCCTTCATCTTACATCAACAACCCAGTCCCTTAGACATTGTTTTTGACTAACCTCTAGCTAGGGGCATCATTCCCACCTTAGCATACCAGATACTTCCCTCCACCACATATTATTGGGGGAAATATCCCATTATTGGGGGAATGATGGCACCCCTATCCATCTTCTCACTTGATTAATAAAAGTCTTGGCCTAGACCTCATCAATCTAGGTATGGTCGATTATCCTCGAATTCCCTGGATAGTTTTTCCTACCGGCCTCCCCGGCGAGCCATATACCATAGAAGCTTGATACCATATATTCAAATATTATACTTGATGTGATACCTTACTTTCCACTTGGTCTCCATGTTTGACTCGGTGGGTGGGGATGACTCTAGACCTTTTCTAGTAGTTCATTCCTGTATTCCTTTCTTACCTTGATTCTTCACTAGGAAACATCCTTCTAAGAAGCATTAAGGCCACCTTTTAGACAAGTAAGGCCAGCTTCTTGAAATTCATGGATCATGTTTCCAATGGTTGGTTTGTCCGCTATGATTCTCACAAGATTTAGGTCCTTCCCCTATTAAAAGAAAAATCCTAAATTTTTCATTCACTAATTGCGACCAAATCATAGCTCTGTTTGATGAACCATCATGATCGTTAGAAAGCTCTCACTGAGATCTAAAATGGGTATTCATTCGTTTTTGGTGATTTGATACTTCATCTAGAAGCCTTGTTTCCAAGAAGGGTCACTTCGCCGCCTCTCAAAATCGAATTTTTGCACTTGCGCCACTTGTACTTGGAGCACCACTTAGCCTTCATTATTTTTTATACTTATGTTGATTTTTGTCAAGAGTAACCATTTTTTTCTCATGCTTTTATGGTCCCCACTGGGCCTATTCTGTGTGGCAGCATCATCGAGTTACCCTTGTTCAGAGCATCTAAGTTGATTCATCATCACATTCATGGAGTCTGTCCCAAGTCCCTCTTGCTTCTCGTCACAATACTCCATCCATTCATGCCTTGTCCCTCTCTCATGTAGCCCTTTTTTGCCTCCAGTCCCATTGTCCCCCATCCCCTTAGGAGTCGAGTCAGTTGTTGCCAGTTCATCCATGCTTTTTATGCTCTGACAAGGGAATTCGTCTGTTTGCTACTCATTATCCCCCATTCCATCACCATCCCTGTTGTCAGTCCATTATTCACTCTACTATATTCCCTTGTGCCTTAGTTGAGGACCCTCATTGCCTCACCTATGACGGACCTCCTTCTGTCGACATGAGCACATTCATTCCAGAAGAAAGGTCTAGAGGTCAGTGTATCTTGGTTCCAAATTCCATCATTGTTCGGTGCCTCGGATCAAGAAAAGGGACTCCTCATTTCCCTTTGAATTGATCGTTTCTCATCCACTCCACTTCAGCATGATCGAGATCTGTATACTCGATAATTAGGTGATCCAGCAGATTGATCCAGTGATTCCCAGGTGTGTGTGATATGTTTCAGACCTCATGAGGGGGTGACCCTTCATGTAGCCCCCCACATGCCCAGATGACCTCATTCTCTTCTATAGCCTCAGATGTAGCTCCACAGATTTGATGGGATGGCCCCAGCCACTTGCAGTGCCTCTAGCATGCATGTATCACTTAGATGATCCATTTATATTTCCAGAGCCCTTTCCTATTTATCAAGGCTTCTCTGGTTGTTATTATATCTCATGTACTCATATATTATTGTATTCAGTCCTAGTTGTTGTCCCAGGTGCAGTATGTATGTGGGATTCATTATGTTTTTGTCTGGCCCATGTTTACGCCAGCATATCATGTACTTTATAGCTTAGTTTCATTTTACTAGGTGAACCATTATTCTTTGTACTTTGTTATCTCGATGGGCATAGGTATGCCTCCCTCGCCTCATTGTATACAGGTACTCAACCATTAAAGGAGACTTATGGTTGTCATCTCACCCCCTCAAGGTTATTATCCTCTAATTCTTTGCTTCACCTACGTATCTCTCTCTCTATGACTCCCCTTTGGTGTCTACTGATTGTGTTCTTACAACATACTTCGGTCATACGATTAGCTCCTAACACTCACACGTTGGGGGGAAATATGTTCCACCATTTTTTGTTCATCTAACCATGTCAAAATACACCATGTAAGACCAATTTTACCATAGTAAAATTGCTTTCACTAAGAAATAATTTAATAAACCATAGTTTATTAAGTTATTTATGGTCCAAACAGAAAACCCCATGAGGAATAATTAAATAAATCCTTATTTATTTGAGTTTCCTTTAGGAATAATTAATTAAACCTCTATTTAATTATATTCCTGGTCATATTAAACCCAATTAATGAGAAATAATTAAATTAATCATTATTTATCTTATTATTCTCTAGGAATGATTAATTAAATCATTATTTAATTAATATTCCTTCTTAAATTTGACTAAATCATTTAGGAATAATAAAATAAATCATTATTTGTTTAATTATTCCTTGATCCCATCCTTTAAATAATAAATAAATATATTATTTTTTTATTGTTTCTAAATAAATGGATTTAACCAATTTAAATTCCTTTTCCCTCCAACAAAATATAATAAAATATTCTAAGCAGTTAGATCTAGATCTTGGTTAATAATATTTTATTATACATAATTATCAAGGATAACTCAATATATTGTTATAAATAGGAGTGTTTTCCATTCATTCCCTACCTTTGATCCTTTTATCTTGGTCAGACTTTGATCCTCTTATCATTGTCTATATGTGATTCATTTTTATTTTGTTTTGATTATTGAGCTCCCTTTGAGTTATACACGTCTTCGGTATTCTACAACCATTTAGAGAGAAAATATGAAGATGAAGTGTTTGAGGACAACCAAGAACCCATCCCATTGAGGGGGACTCTCTATGTTTCCTTCTAAGGTGTTACATAATACAAAAAATTCTTTATAATTCTTGTCTTGTCCATTGAATATTTTGGAGATACTCTTATTTCATTTTGTTGTTTGGCTGCTTTATTTGCATAGATATAGGTTTATTTTACATTTATTTCGACCGCCTATTGTTGATCTAAGAAGTTGAATAACTACTTTTGTTTTTAGGGATGTTTGTCATGCGCATCTAAAGTGATCTCTTTTCGTACACTTGCATTAAGATTTCATACTAACACTTAGACGAAAAATCAATCACCTAAAGCCAGCATTCGATCTAAGGTTACCTATCCAGGGTGGACCCTTGAGGCCTAGGGTTGATGTTGGGTAATGAGCCTATTCTCATGTATGTCATCAAAAGCAACAGGGGCTCTAAAATTTTAGACTAATGCCAAATTTTGGAGGGTGTTGTAGTGGCTACAACAATTTTTGATTCACTGTTAGAACCCTGAATCTCTGCTTGCACTTAATCACATGGGGGGTGATGGGGGGATTAGCACGCTCTTCCTTCCACTTCTGTGGGTTCCACTGGCCTCCTCTTTGGACTTCATGTGTTCACCTTTCCCGGTTTCACTACTCGAATTTCTTTTCACAGTGTTTTGTCTCCGGTGACCAGACGAAAGGGGTTGGAGTAACATCATGGGCTTCAAGGGATTTTTTGGAATGGTGTCTCCTAAAAAGCTACGATACTGGTCCAGTTTGAATATTTTTTATTAGATTTAGTCTAGCGCAGGGGTTTTGGGGCGAGTCAAAGCCCTGAACGCATTGTAATGGTAAAAGGGTAAAGTAGGGGTCCGAAAACCACGGTTCGCGGACCATAGGAAAGTCTAGGCTAGATTGTTATAAATAGAGGAGCATTTTGTATTGTAAAGAACAAGAATGATGACCTATTGATGTGAATTGTTGTTTAAACTATCTATTTGGGTTTTGGGGAAAGGAATCCTGCTCGCTGTGTGTGCGGAGATCCAAGTCCAGCTGTGTGCGGACCCTGCTGCTGTGTGCGCAGGTTGGGAAGGGAATTGTAAGGAAGAATTGATGAATGAATGAATAAGAAGGATTGATAGAGAACTGAATCTGTGAGTAATCTTGTGCGAATTGTTGGTAGCTGTTGTATTGTGCATTTTCTATCTTTAAGCTGCGAAGATATGTGTAAGTATGTTTCTGGATCTAGATCTATTCTGTTCTATTTATATAATGTTGTGTTATTGTCATAAAAGCATATAACTATAGATCTAGCACACGTGGATGAAAAAAAAGACCTAATTAACCCTACGCAGAACAAGGTAATTTGGGATTATAGGATCGAGCGCAGCTCTGCTCGCCTTACCCATCCTTTCTTAGGGTGTGGAAACCTAGTTCGAGCACCCACCCATACTGCTTCGAGTGAGACTTTAACCTACGCAAGTAGGTCACTACCGAAAGGGCCAGTAGCATAGGGGTTTGTTGGCAAACCTTGCACACCGAACCTGGGTCAGGACCCCTTAAGCCAACAAATGGTTTCATTGCCAGGACTGGAAGAAGTCTGAGAGAGGGATTGGGTAATGGCAATAGAATACTGGAAGCCTGAAAGAAAGGAGATTGAAGATTGGTTCGAAAGGCAGATCCAGGAGTTCGCGGTAAAAGAAAATCGTAGTAAGGAGTTAACAACGGAAAGGTGGAAAAATAGGTATATTCTTACAGATAGATACAAAATATTCTTAGTTACATTTGCGATTGAGCTCCAGGAGTGGTTGGCCAGACTTGTAGAATTCAAGAAATGCTGGAAGGATGAATGAGTCACTCAGTGGACCCCAAAGCTAATCGAGTAGCTGGAAAAGACTGATAATACTATCACGCGCAGGGTAGATCACTGGGTGGATAGTGTGCTGGGAGGATTTGTGACGAAATTTTCCATTGATCAGTTTGTATCATACTCCAAGGCCGAATGATGATTCTTTAAAGAGTTCTGGGGAAAGTTTTTGAGGACGTTACTGTTGCTGATTAAGATATTACTGTGCGAAAAGAGAATTATGTGTAGTCATACTAACTGAATGACCTCGGATCTAAACGGAAGCGCGACGCACAGTGGTAAATACTATCGGACCAACCTTGATGGAGGAAGATCTGCCTATACTTTGTTGCAATAACCAGCTGCGCAAGACCCCCCAGCTACACCACCACCTAGGTCACACAAAGGTAATAAATCACCCATACCACCACCCCGCCTAGACAATGATATGGTTGCACACCTGAAACTACCCACCTTCAACGGAGTAGGAGATGAGGATATGGACCGGTTTTGGTTCGTGGCAGACTCTGTGTGGACTGTGAAAAATGTGACGAGTGACACGGTGAAGAGGGCACAGCTGTCATTAGCATTGAAGGACAGGGCCCTGGACAGGTATATGTGATACATTTCCCAGAACAGGAGCGCATCCATTCAAGATATCAAAGATGCCCTGAAGCAATAGTTCCGAAAGCTGAAATCTTATTCCCAGTTGGTAGCGGAAGTAAAGGACTTTGAACAAGGTGTGTCTGAGTCAGTATGGGAGGCTGATCAGTGATTGAAGAAGGAAATTAGGAAAGGAGGATTTGAGTATGATGATAGACATCATACAAAATGGTTCATTGCTATGTTTTTACCTCACCTGCGCACGCCAATGAGTCATCAGACCTTTGAGTCGTAGGAGAAAGCTGTGGAAATCACTATGAAACTAGAAGCTGCCCCCCAAGAGGATACGTTGGTTGGGGTACAAAAAATTTAGGAACAACTTGGGGCTATGCATATGGAAATATAGAACCTGCGAAAGGAGCGAGGAAAGGACGGTTGTGCAGATCTTTGGTGGATACGATGTCAGGTGTCTAGTCATACAAAGGATCAGTGCCCTCTACTAACGGATTACATGCAAGTAGGAGGAACTAGTCCAATACACCCAGGAGTGAGTAGCGAACGTATTCTGATGCGACCAGGGTCAAGCGAAGCTGCACTATTGTGTGATGACTGTCGGGTAGCAGGACTACATGATACAAACCATTTCCCTCGTCTAGGTGCGTATGTCCCAGAACTTAAGAAAAAATGGTGCAGATTCTGCCGATCAGTGGGACACGATGAGAAGAACTATCATACTTATGACTTAATGATGGATCGTGGGAACTTATATAGGGTACAGTCGGACCCTGCGTCGCCGATAATTTCTGCGTACTTCGGAGGATCACCGGCCAGAGGCAGAGGAGGACGGGGAGGAAGCACAGGATGAGGACATGGGTAGCTAATCTGTTATAACTGTGGGGAAATAGGAAACTTTGCCAGAGAATGCCCAAATCCCACCAAAGAATCATGAAAGTATTGTAGGCAACTAGACCATGTGGTGGAGGATTGCCCAATTTTAATAGCTAGGATGCAGGAAAAATAGCCCACCCCTACGTAGAACGTATAAAGAGTTAAAACTGAGCTAAGGAATACGAATCCAAGTGTAAAAGTCATGACACGCAGCGGGATGGTCACCCAAGGAGCAAAGGAGGAGCTTGCCCCTCGGGAAGGAGTGAATCTCAAGGAACAAGTACCATAGGCAGGCCCCGTGCAGCAGCCAACGCACCTCCAGATAGAAGAAGGAGTTGAGCCCTTTTTGAAGGCATGTCTGAAGTTGCTACGAAACCCACAAGCCGTAGGAAATCTCCAAGCACTACTGAAAACCTGTGCAGTGTGACCCAATTTGATCCCTGGGACCAAGGATGTACATAAACTATACAGCAATAAAAAACGCACCGGAAGAGAAATGCGGTTGATTGCACAGATTGGTGACTACGAAATGGATCAGGTCATCTTAGATCTTGGATCGGATGTGAATGTATTACCAAAGTAGACATGGAAATGAATGGGAGAGCCTAAATTAGAATGGTACACCATCCAGCTGTGCATGGCAAATCAACAAAAAATCATTCCTCTAAGAAGGCTACCAAAAGTCATGGTTGACATCGTAGGAGTAAGGGTCCTAGATGACTTTGAAGTAATAGAAATTGTGGAAGATGTGAATCCCCATCTTGTGCTCCTCGGATTGGACTGGGCTATAGACATGGGGGGTGTCATCAATCTCGAGAAGCACAGCATGGTGTTTGAAAACAAAGGTACATGCGTCATAGTGCCACTAGATCCGGCAGAAGGCACGTGGTATACAGAGCCCGCCTATGAGGAGGAGGAGATAGATCACATTTATAAATTGACTATGCGGGATGAAGATCGATTTAACCCCACGGATGAAGGAGTGCTTTGCTGGGAAAAGGACAATGAATGTTTTTCTGACTCTGATGAGGAGCTGGAAAATTGGCAAGGTCGGTTGCACGAATTTTCGGCGCTACGATGTCTTCAGACCACCAGGAATTTCTATCGCATCTCTACCAAGGAAAGAGACCTGCCTTGCCATGATGATGCAAGAGATAGTACGAATATTTTTGAACCTAAAATTCCCGCGGAATGCAGGCTAATAACACTATGCGAAGCACCTACGCAAGGGCCGATATTCCTCACTCAGAAGAAATATTGGAATAGGGTGATCCTGTGCTTAGGGACCCCAGTTTCCAGATGGGCTCTGCGGTCAGTCGACCTATGCATATACTTGCTGACATACAACACTCAAGGGTGTGATCGAACCCTGCTTGGACAGGCTCACCAGGTTACCGCTGCTCTAAGTATGCGTTCGATTACGGACCCACTTGAACCCACGTGAAATTGGGAGAATTTTCACTCACTTCAAGTAACAGATGGCACGAGGACGCTTGACGTAGTCCTACCAGACCAGGACATCCTGCCCGAGGATGACAAGCATGGTTCGAGAAGATTGGTGGCCAACTTGCAGATTTGGTACCTAAACCCTGTTATGGAACACCTAGCATCTACATTAATTCAGGGTATGCGAACAACACGCAGGCATCATTTGGAATCTGACATTCCATGGAAGAGCCATTAGGCACAAATGATGACCGTCAGCACATCCCAATCTGATAAGAAATAAACCTTACGGGTACGCAAAATAGGCGGCAGATCATCAATGCATCCAATTATGGTAAGATTACTTCGAATGATCGATGGTACATTTCACGAACGGGCTCCTCCACCATTAAATAGGTCTGGATGGTGTGTGGTTGGTTAGATGACTCCGCGCCAAGCTATTTATTTTCTCTCCACCATGCTCCTGCTATTTTCCTACTGGTTTTCTAAAATCATTAACATTCTCTGGGACGCCCATTTTCTTGTTGCTAAGATGGACCCTAACTCGCCGAATGATCCATTCCCGAGCTACTCAGCACCCGTAGACATCGTCTCGAGAGGGCTTGGGAATGCTGAGTGTAGTCAAAGGATCGAGTGCTGGCTTCCTACAGAAATAATTGGCTACGAGCTACGCACAGAACAACACCAGTACTGTGCAATGGGAATAACCGACCTTCGCACCCCAGGGACAACCAAGAGACCCAGCTGGATGGCCTTGAGCGTAGAAGAGGGTACGTTAGTACCGCAGTCCCCCATCCGCAGCATCACATTCAGGTCCCCACTGGTTCTGCGCCAAGGAGGAATGCTGCGGTACAGGGACATGCTACAACTTCTCCGCAACTCCAGAGTACTGCCCAACAGAAGCAATGTTTGTTCACTCCCTTGCACTACCCTAATTAACCATCATGATCCGACCGCTGGGGACATCCAAATAGATTTGGTGCAGCTATCTCACACAACGCTCCAAGAATTATACACCAGAGTGTTGCAAGAGGTTCGCCAGCGTGGCCAAACTATGCAACAACAGTCTGACATACCTCCGGAAGTACGGGCCCAGCGGATTGCATTGGTCACCAAGGCAATGCATATTATTCAAGAGTAGCTTACACATGGCGCGTAGTTGTTTGAAATAACTACACAACTATGGAAAGTAGTCCAACACCATTCTAAGTTTCAGCATATCCAAAAGGAATTACGGCAGGCAGAGGCTGCTTTGGATCAATTCAGTGCTTCCCCACCCTCCAACATCTCCATGCAGCGTTTAGCCGTCATGGACAAGATTGAGCACCTTCGCCACACCAAGCATGTCATCCAAAAATGGCTGAAACCATGGGCCGAAACCACACTCCAACTTGCCCACGATGTTCAGTCCGCCATCGCATGCCTCCACCGGTTGCTAAAATGCGTTACCGCGGCTCCAAACGGTCTTGCCTCCCCGACACTTGTCAACATTGCGCAGCAAGCTGCGTCCCAGAGTCAGGAAGTGCTCCCTCCACTCGTCCGCATTCTTGCTACCTTGCACGCGCAAATGGAAGCCGCACCACCGTAGTGACTCGGGATGAGTCACAAGGTTGTGTTGGGGGACTGTTGGAACAGGGTCTCCTAACAAGTTGTGATACTGGTCCAGTTTGAATATTTTTGATTAGATTTAGTCTAGCGCAGGGGTTTTGGGGCGGTTCAAAGCCCCGAACGAATTATAATGGGTAAAAGGGTAAACTAGGGGTCTGAAAACCACCGTTTGCAGACCATAGGAAAGTCTAGGCTAGATTGTTATAAATAGATGAGCATTTTTTATTGTAAAGAACAAGAATGATGAGTTATTGATGCAAATTGTTGTTTAAACTATCTGTTTGGGTTTTGGGGAAAGGACTCCTGCTGGCTGCGTGCACGGAGATCCAAGTCCAACTGTGTGCAGACCCTACTGCTGTGTGCGCAGGTTTGGAAGGGAATTGTAAGGAAGAATTGATGAATGAATGAAAAAGAAGGATTGATAGAGAACTAAATCTGTGAGTAATCTTGTGTGAATTGTTGGTAACTGTTGTATTGTACATTTTCTGTCTTTAAGCTGTGAAGATCTGTGTAAGTGTGTTTCTGGATCTGGATCTATTCTGTTCTATTTATATAATGCTGTGTTATTGTCATAAAATCATATAACTATAGATCTAGTGCACGTGGATGCGAACAGAGACCTAATTAACCCTACGCAGAACAAGGTAATCTGGGATTATAGGACCGAGCGCATCTCTGCTTGCCTTACCCATCCTTTCTCAGGTTGCGGAAACCTGGTTCTAGCACCCACCCATACTACTTCGGGTGAGACTTTGACCTACGCAAGTAGGTCACTACCGAAAGGGCCAGTAGTATAGGGGTTTTTTGGAAAACCTTGCACACCGAACCTGGTTCAGGACCCCTTAATCCGAAATGATTCGGTACAATTTCCTTGTCTCTTGTGTTGATTTTCTGCCAGCGAGCCTGAAGAGCCCCGGTGGAGTCACTTCCTAGGAGTCACAAATGTTGTTCCGCTGCCAACAAGCCTGGACAGTGATCCAACGGAGTCATCGCATCGCCTCTCTACGCAAGAATCCTTTCTCAATCCTTTACCCTTATTACATGTGCTAATAGCACTTATTTGTATATTCTCAATGCACTTATTTGTATGTGATCAAGGCGCTTATTTGTAGGTGGAAAATACTTCCTGAGTGGATGAGGGATCCTAACGTTACTTGCAAGAGAGGTTGATCCCGGCCTTTATTGAGAGACCTTTTAGGTTTTCCTGAATACCCTTTCGCCACTCAAAATTAGCCATTTCCCCTCTCATCAAGTCACCAATTCCATCTATAACTTTCAACAATGATTTTCAAGTTGACACAAGGGATCAACTACTTGCAATAGGGTCCTTTGACTCGGTTGAGTTCCTTCACCAAAGTGGTTTTCCAAGACACACTTAGGCCACACATGCTTGAGGGTTGACTCTTTGCAGGAAGAGACTCAGGTGCATCTTGCCTATTGAGTAACTATTTTTTTGATCCTCAGAATTGGGGCATTGAAGGATGTTGGAACAAGGTCCCCTAGCTGCATTTTCATGTATATTTTAAGTTGTGTCTTGATATATTTTGGTAACGATTAGCCTGGCGACGGGGCTTTGGAGCAGGTCAAAGCCCCAATGATTTGTAAAAGGGGTCAAAGTGTAGACCTAGAGTCCGCAAACCACGGTTTGCAGACCATAGGATAGAAAGGGCTCTGTCAATATAAATAGATGGATAGTTTGAGTCGAGAGGTAGGCATGAATTAGAATTGATGCTAGGTGTGAATTACGGAGATCTGGTTTGGGTTGTTTTGGTTAAGGACTTATGTTGGCTGTGTGTGCGGAGATCCTCAGTCCCGCTATGTGCGGACCCTGTGGGCTATGTGTGCAGATTGTGTTTTGAGTTGTAAGCGGGTTTTGGATATTAATGAATGCAGAATATATTTGAAGTACCTTTCTAATATCTATATTGATCGTGTTTATGACTGAAGTGCATGTGTGTTATTGACTTAAGCTGTGAATGTGTCTATGAATTAGCTGCGAATGTATCTGTGATCTGTGAATTAGATGCGTTTATGATGTTCTGTGATGATAATTGTTGATACGCGCATGGATACGAAGGTACTGATCAGATTTGTGATTGATAATAGATCTGTTATAATTATTTTGTGATAATACTGTTAAAATCCTACGAGTAGACTTGCTCTGTGTGAACCGGATTCGTGGCAACGTCGATCCACCATAATTACCTACTCTCTCTCAGCGTGCGGAAACCTGGTTCCATCACCCTCCCATACTACTTCGGGTGAGACCTTGGCCTGCGAAAGTAGGTCATTTCCGAAAGGGCTAGTAGTATAGGGGTTTGTTGGAAAACCTTCACCTCCGAACCTGGGTCAAGGCCCCTCAAGCCAACAAATGGTTCCGTTGCCGAGACCGGGACCATTTTGAGAGAGAGATCATGTAATGCCATGAGAACGTTGGAGACCTGAGAAATTAGAGCTCGAAGACTAGTTCGAAAGAAAGATTCAGGAATTCTCTGTAAAAGAGAATCGCAGCATAAAGCTAACGATTGATAAGTGGAAGAACAAGTACATATTTACCGAAGTCTACGAAATTTTATTTGTAAATTTTGCGCACAAGCTTCAGGAGTGGTTAGCTAGGCTCGTAGAATTTCAGACATGCTATAAGGATGATCAGGTTACGCAGTGAACACTAGAATTGATTCAACAGCTGGAAAGGACTGATAATACAATCACCCGTATGGTAGATCACTGGGTGGATAGTGTGATGGGAGGATTCGTGACAGAATTCACATTCGATCAGTTTGTATCCTATTATGAGGTAGAGCAGAGGTTCTTCAAGGGCTTATGGGGTAAGTTCTTGAAAACATTGCCATTGTTAATCAAAATATTACTGTGCGAAAATGGCATTTTGTGCATCCACACCAAATGAATGAAATCTAATCAGAGCGAGAGTACAACTCAAAGTGGTAAGTACTACCGAACCAATCGAGAAGGAGATAGATCCATCTACAGTCCATCAAGAGAATTGGTTGTGCACGAGGGAAATATTCCACCAGCTTCACCACATTTAAGTCAGCAGAAGGGTAAGAACTCACCCACACCTCCGCCACCACCAGAAGACAATATGGCCATGCACATGAAGCTACCTACCTCCAAGGGTGTAGGAGATGAAGATATGGACTGATTTTTGTTTGTAGCAGAATCAATATGGACTGCGCAGAATGTGGCTACTGATGTTGTAAAGAGATCACAACTATCCCTCGCCTTTGAAGGAAGGGCCTTGGACCGGTATATGGGATACGTAGGACAGCATGCAGATCCATCTATTCATGAAATTAAGGATGATTTAAAACAATATTTTTGTAAACCTAAGTCCTACTCTCAAATAGTGGTTGACTTGAAAGACTTTAAATAGGGACCCACTGAATCGATATGGGAAGCTGATCAGCGGTTAAAAAAGGTTATTAAAGATGGGGAATTTCAGTATGATGATAGGCAGCACAAGTAATGTTTTATCGCTATGATTTTGCCTCACCTGCGTGGACCTATGGGACAGTAGGCGATTGCAATGTAAGAGAAAGCCTTGGAGATTTATATGAAACTAGAGGTTGCACCAAGGGACGATGCCTAGTTTGGAATGCAGCATATCTAGGGACAGTTGGAGGCAATGCACCTTGAAATACAGAATCTATGAAAAGAGCGAGGGAAAGAGGCTAGCCCATACATACGGTGCATAAGATGCAGGGTGCCGACCAAACCAAGGATCAGTGTCCCCTACTAGCGAACTACATGCAGGCTGGGGGGCTCAGCCCGTTGCATCCCAAAGAGGCTGGGGGACCAAGTGGTCTGATTTTATGGTGCGCTGACTACCGCGTAGCTGGACTACATGATACCAACCACTGTGCCCGTCTTGGTGCTTATGTTCCAGAATTGAAGCAACAGTGTTGTCGATTCTACTCCTCGATGGGACATGAAGAGCATAACTATCAAACCTATGACTTGATGATAGATCGAGGAAACCTATACAGGGTACAGGCTGACCCTTCTTCACCACTATCCCCCTCAAGTGGAGGAGGCTCCCCAGCAAGAGGCCGGGGAGGGGGAAGGGGTGGAGGCGTAGGTCAGGGAAGAGGGCAATTGATTGGTTACAACTATGGGGAAATAGGGCACTTTGAAAGGGACTTCCCGAACCCTACGAGACAATCTTGCAGATATTTTCGACAATTGGACCATGTGATTGAAGATTATCCAGTCCTGATAGCAAAAATTCAGGAAAGACAACATACACCTACACAGAATGTGTATAGGGTTAAGGTGGAACCGCATGATGAAGGACCAAGTATTAATTTCATAATGCACAGCGGGATGGCTACTGGAGGGTCTGAGGAGAATGGTGCGGCTGAACCTCTTATCTGAAAAGTAGCTATCAAGCAGGAAAGCTTGGACCAATAGAAGGAGAAGGAAACCATTGTCGTAGCTCGCAAAGACTTTACTAAGGATGAGGCATCTACTTCCAAGGCTCCAGCAAACTTGAGAACAGACGACGAAGTTAAACCATTTCTACAGGCATGTATGAAGCTGCTACGCAACCAGAAGGAAGTAGAAAATATTCAACCACTAATATATAGCTACGCAGAAAGGACTGAAGGAAACCTTTTTCGTAGCTCGCAAATACTTTACTAAGGATGAGGCATCTACTTCCAAGGCTCCAGCAAACTTGAGAACATACGACGAAGTTAAACCATTTCTACAGGCATGTATGAAGCTGCTACGCAACCAGAAGGAAGTAGAAAATATTCAACCACTAATATAAAGCTACGCAGAAAGGACTAACCCGCCCATGGAAGTTAAGGATGTGCACAAACTTTACAAGCATAAGAAATGCACTGGTCACGAAATGTGGCTAACGATGCAGATTGGTGACTATGAAATGGATCAGGTTATCTTGGACTTGGGGTCAGATGTGAATGTACTGCCCAAGAAAACTTGGCAGCAGATGGGAGAGCCTAAGCTGTAATGGTCTACTATATAGCTGCGCATGGCTAACCAACAGAAGATCATACCAATGGGGAGGTTGTCCAATATTATGGTATATATTGCAGGAGTTAAGGTATGCGTTGAATTTGAATTAATTCAGATTGTGGAAGATACAAACCCTTATCCTGTGCTCCTAGGACTGGATTAGGCAATAGATATGGGAGGCATTATCAACCTAAGGAAAAGGAGTATTGTCTTTGAAAATGAGGGTACGAGGGTGATAGTCCCACTAGACCCTGCAGAAGGAGAGCGGTATATAGAACCGGTGCGTGAAGAAGAGGATGTGGATCACATCTATAAATTAACCACTTGGGACGAGGATTGGATCAATCCTACGGCTAATGGTGTGATTTGCTAGGAGAAGGATAATGAATGATTCTCTAACTCAGAAGGGGAGATATAAAATTGGCAGAATCGGTTACATGACGTATTTGTGTTGTGATTTATTAGAATCACGAAGATCTTCCGGTGTATCTCCTCAGAGGTAAGAGAACTGCCATACTTTGATGGTTCTGGTAGTATTAGAGATTTTCTGCAAATATTCGAAGCCGAAGTACCAAGGGAGAAAAGACTATGGGTGCTTAACCTAGCAATGCGCACAACCCCTGTGTGGTGGTGGGAAACTCATAAGGGGACATTCCAGGATTGGGAGGAATGTCGCAAGATGTTGATCCTGCAGTTTGAGCCCCCGGTTCACCTCCACGTAAAGACTTTCCTTGGCCTAGGAGATCCGCGCAAGCACTTATCCATATGGATGGAGGAATGGTATGAAAGAACTACAGATGAATGGGTCCACCTGTTCATTCATGCCTTGGTGCCAATCCCCACCGCATGGTATTTAGATACAGAGCTACATCAGCGCACCCACCACTAGGAAACCATGAAGGATGAGTTTGTCAGGACATTTAGGTTGATAGGCGGAACTGAGGCATTGGATGAAGCTTTGTAGGACATTGATGCCCTGGTATTTGATGAATCTCACCCTTGTGTAGAATATGGGGCACCAACTTTGGATACACAGATGCAGGATATTGTTAACTGCCGCAATTCATCAATAGAATAATGTGATGAGGACCCGTGAAACATTGCTATTCCGAAATCTGAGGGAGAATGCATAGTCGATGGACCTCCGTTGCAGACTGTTGATGCGACCAAGCCTCTTAAGCTAAAAGAAGTCAACATTGGGACAAAAGAACAACCTAAGCTGGCCAAAATTGGGGACTATTGGGATGATGACACTGTGGGAAAAATTGCAAAGCTCCTCACAGAGTACCAGGACTTGTTTCCTACTAAATTCTCCGAACTCAAGGGTATTATTGGGAACCTAGGGGTCATGCACATTACTCTAAAACCTGATGTGTGCCCTGTTAAGTAGCAACCTTACCGATTGAACCCCAAGTGTAAGCAGAAAGTTAGGGAAGAGATTGACAAAATGTGAGCCGCAGGTATCATTGAACCAATAGAACAGTGAGATTGGGTAAGCCCTATGGTGGTCTAGGAGAAAAAGGCTAAAGGAGAAATAAAAATATGTGTTGACCTGTGCAAATTAAACGATGCCTGCATTCAGGATCCCTTCGCTACGCCATTTTTTGATGAAATTCTTGATAGTGTGGGAGGGTTATCTGGCTACCATCAAATCAGGATTGCACCTGAATATCACAGAAAAACTACGTTCGCTACTGAATGGGGTTCCTTCCAGTACACCATTATGCCATTTGGGCTCAAGAATGCCCCAGCCATCTTTTCGCGAGTGATGGTCGCAGTATTCAAGGAATTCATCGACAAGTTCTTGGAGGTATATTTTGATGATTAGACAGTATTTTTTCTAGTAAATAATCACGTCTCAAACCTGCGAATGATGTTGGACGCCTGTAGGAAGCACCGGATTTCCTTGAATATTAATAAGTGCATATTTTGCGTACCCTTCAGGATCTTGTTAGGCCACATAGTCTGTCGGAAGGAGTTGATGGTTGACCCCGCCAAAGTTATAGTGATCATCAATCTAGTTGTCCTCACAACTGAGAAACAATTGCGATCCATCCTCGGACACACGAGGTACTATAGGAAGTTCATTCAGGGGTACGCATTGATCACGATGCCCATGGAGAATCTGCTGAAGAAGGATGTATCATTTTTTTTGGATGCAATGTCAGAAGAGTTTTGAGCTACTCAAGGAAAAAAAGGTTTCTGCACCTATCCTCATACTTCCTGACTAGGTGAAATTCTTCCATGTCCATGTATATGCTTCAGGAATCACTCTAGGAGTTTTCGTTATACAACTTGGGGCAAGGGACATTGACCACCTGGTTACGTTTGCTAGTAGAAAACTCTCTAGTGCGAAGCGCAACTACTCCCCTACCGAGTACAAAGGGCTGGCCATGGTATATTCCCTACAGAAATACCAGCATTATCTGTTGGGAGGACACTTCAAGATGTTCACGGACCACTCCGCTTTGAAGTACCTAGTGAATAAGCCTGTGTTGGGGGGAAAATCTACCGATGACTACTGTTGTTTCAAGAATATGACTTTGCGATCATCGTGAATCCGGGTAAGTTTAATGTTGGGTTGGACCACTTATCCCGAATAGAGAGTGGTGAGGAACCAACCAACCTAGAAGAAGGACTGCCCAATGCATATCTGTTTTCAATTAAGGTGGTTGATGTGCACTTCACTGACGTCATTCACTTCTTAACTACGGGGATGGCGCCTATAGAATATTCAGTACAACAAAAGAAGGAGCTAGTATCCCAAGCCGTGAACTTTACCATCATAGAAGGCCACTTGTATAAGCTGGGAGATGATGAAGTATTACAAAGGTACATTCTAGAGCATGAAAGATAGACTATCTTAGCAGAAGCCCATGGAGGTGTGGCGGGAGGTCACTACACGGGAAAAGCGATAGCACAGAAGATCTTAAGAGCTGGGTTATGGTGGCCCACGCTGCATAAAGGATCTTATGACTAATGCAACGCTTGTGATACATGCCAACGAATAGGAAGACCGTCGTCCAGAGACGAAATGCCCCTGAAGCCACAAATGGCTCTGTAAGTATTTGAAAAATGGGCCATAGACTTTGTAGGGCCCATCAACCCACCAGGGAAGAAGACGAGTGCCCGCTACATCATTACCGCAATTGATTATGTAACCAGATGGGCCGAAGCACAAGCTGTCAAGGATTGCACTGCTGATACCGCTGCACACTTTATCTTTGAACATATTCTAAATAGGTTTCGTTGTCTGAGGATCTTGATGATCAATAGAGGTACGCATTTTGTAAATGAAAAAATATAGGCTTTGACTGAATAATCTCGGATCCACCATGAAAAAATTACCCGTTATCACCCGCAGAAAAATGAAGCAGTAGAAGATTTTAATAAAATCTTGGAACTGGCGCTAACCAAGGTTTGTAATGTTGATTGAAGTGACTGGGACGTGCGCATCCCGTTGGTCCTCTGGGCCTATCGAACCACATGCAAGAAGTTGACTGGAAAAACACTGTTTCGGATGGTTTATTGAAAGGAAGCCATTATGCCCATGGAGTATATTGCTCCTAGCCTACGCATCGTAGCCGTTATGAACATGGCAGAGCTCGATATCATGGAAGAATGCTTAGCGCAACTCATCGCCTTAGAAGAAGATCGATTCATTTCTAACTTTCATCAGCAAGTTCAGAAGGCCTGGGAAAAAGCATGGCATGACAGACATATTTGGAAAAAGATATTTTTGGAGGGAGAATTGGTCTTGCTCTACGATATCCAGTATGTGAAGCACCCGGGGAAGTTCCGTCAGCATTGGCTAGGCCCCTATAGGGTAAAGGAAATCACTGATGGTGAAGTTGTCCGGTTAGCTACACTGTGTTGTGATATGGTACCAGGATATGTCAATGGCAGCCGGATGAAGCCATATTGCATCAAATGACTATATGGTCGAAGTAGCTATGACACGAATGATATGCACAGGGTCGGTGCGTGGGAATGGATGAGCAGGGATGATGCATAGGGAGGGTGCTCTCTGCGCTGGGAGGATGTGCAGCGGGAAAAACTAGCCATTCAAATAGGGTAGGCACTTGGGAAATCGTGTCTCCTGTTTGGGGGATAGGGTTACAGGCAATTAATATGGCGACTTACAAGGACTGTTTACCGTTTCCATAATAATGAATGGCAGTTAAAGATATATGAGCTAGCTTCCCCTCAGGATGGCTATAAAATAGGGAATGTTCAGACCACGGGGTTCACGCGTCGGTCTAGCTTATCAACCTTCGAATGCTTTGATATCTCTCATATTCTGGTTGTCCGCATGACTTCTGAAACTACAACATCTAACGGTAGCTCTGTTGAATTTGTCTTTCAAGCTAGGATGCCTGGTGCTAGCCCCATTGGCCCCCCGCCTGAGATGACCTCTAAATAAGGGGAATCTGATGAAGTCCGCGAAGTAACCCCTGTAGCGGAAGAAGTCACTTCCACCTCGGCCACACGAAAAGGCAAGGGAAAGGTTAAGAAGGCATGGTGGGTGGGTGGAAAGCCTCGCACTTCCCCCCGAACTCAGCAGTCCCCTAAGAAATTACCTAAGAAGAACTCACTGGTTGCCTCCAAACCCAATGGCACTCACAGTGGAAGGTATACAGGTGACCCTGCTGACCTGGTTACTGCCATATGTTCGGTCGCACAGATCAGTGTCACGTATGCCCAACATGGACATTGTTCGTTCCTATATTTGGATGACGTTGGTCCCTAAGGATGTGCCTCAGCTGAGGGATATGGTTGGCCACCTTCCCCACGTTGCGTTTGATGATCATGACTTGGGTAACCTGGATGCTTTTCCTGTGCTAGCTCCATACCTATACTTAGAACAATTCATCGAGGATAGTGTACCCAAGGCAGAGCCAATATTTTGGGCTAAGGGACTAGCTGGTGCCGAAATCCTGAATTTACTGCACCTTCCTCACTTCAGCCGCTACAACATGACTAGCCTGGTCGTTCACCAATTGATGGCGCTTGTTCAAGACGGTTGTTTATGGCTCCCAGACCACATAATGATAGATGCTACTCTCACTCACCGGATTACTGGCGCCCATATGCATGGGCCTAGTCCGTGGAATGGAACAGGCAAGAAATTTGAACATCACCTCGGTAAAACCATCCGGGTTGAGTACGGGGTCAGGCGTAACAAGCAGGGCTTCTTGATTGATATAATTATGGACCTTGGAACCCATCTAAGTACTTAGATCCTCACCTGCAAGCTGATGTGGAAATTTCAGGCAGAAAACACCCCTGCTCATGTCATTCAAGTTGCGCGTCGGTGTGAGAAGGGCGTTTGTTTTAACTGGTCCCAGTACCTGGTAGAAGAATTCCTCGACAATATGCTTGAGTCTCAGGAGTGTGGCAAAGAATTCTACTATTCATGGCTGATTCTGCTGATTGTGTTAGTTGTCTGGGAACTCCCAGAAGACACGGTATTTACCCCCTGCAGCATGCCATGTGTGAATGAGCGCGGTTTTCCAACCTTTGGGACTCCAACGATCCCCAGTGTGTTGAGGAAAATAAGACCTTCTGGCTACTCTATGAGGGCAGTATCTCTGTAGCCATTGATTCCCAACCACGCCTATCCCCAACGGTCTTCGACAAGTACAAGCACATTGCTGCCTTCCAGGTTACAATGCACGATGTGCAAATTCAGGCTCATAAGGCACGTACTTGGCATAATCTGCCATACATGACTACCGAGGTTGAAATTAAACGAGTTATTAATGCTTGGCTATCAGGGTGGAAGGTCACCGTCCCACCCACTACCCTCGATGCAGCAGGTACGTCAATCCCCCCTGCAATACCCAAGCCCACCATTTCACTCAACTCAGCAACAGTGCCAACGATTCCTACCATCACACCACAAGCAACTCCCAGCAGTCCTACCATGTCGCCTGAACCGGACTCTCTGCTAGACCAGACCCTAAACGATGAAGAAAATGCAGGTATGTCGGTCCTTGAGAATCTCAAATGGGCCTGCGAATCATCCCAAGGACCTCGCAAGAAGCGAAAAGCCACTAAAACCAGCACCGACGTGGAAGGTACCTTGACGAAGGACGACCTGGACAAGATTTTTGATGATGTCACCACCGTGGCTACTGATCAGTGGATTACTTGGGAAGAGCAGAATAAGGCTACGCTGGCGGGTTTGCAAACAGAACTGAGAGCCCTTCTTCTCAAAGAGAACAACCTTCAAGCGAGCGTTGATCAAGCGAGGAAGAATCAATGAAGCGTCGAGCAAGCGAGGCAGAATCAAGAAAGCAAGGGTCAAGTAGGGTAGATGGGCCAGCAAGGCCTCATTACGGCCTTACCATCCACTGTGGATAGCCAACCCTGCCAGCTCCCAGGTGCTACCCTTACAATGAAACCTGCCGACCTTTGCCACCAAGTCCAAGGAGGCCCAGTCACCCTTGATGTTAGTCGACTACCCAACGAGCAGTTGTGTGAGCTACTTACTGCCCTCACCAATGAAGTGCAGCATCGAGAACTCCGTGCACAGCAACACCTCAGTGAGGCCGAATAGACTACTACGACCCACGTTACTGAAGCTGTCTGAATCTAGGCTGCGCATGTTTCCCTTATCGCACAACAAACTACCTTGGAACAGCTGATCAATCGACTATGCAAAGATATGCGTGGGGTAATTCCCACATCTTCTGAGCACCAAGCCAAGGTTGAAAGTCTGATAGCTGCTTTGAATGCATCCTAGGCTGAGGTATCGATTGTCAGGACCGAATTCGACCTTCATATTGCGTCATTGCAGGCCAAGCTACAGCCTGGAACCCCCACGGAGGAATGTGCCCAACGAGCTGTGCTAATTACAGAGGCCACTACCACTCTCTCTACACAAATCAGTCAAGGTGTCACTCTACTTGAAAATGCTATGGAAATTTGGTCCCAGGTGCAACAAGATCCTCTCCTCCGAGAGATCGATCAGGAATTTACCTAGAAGGAGTAGGACTTCGAACAGCTGGAAGCTACGATGTCTACCCTTGTTCCAACTCAGCGCTTTACACGACTCCAAACTAGCCATGTGCTTCGTAGTAACATTTTTGTGCTCCAACGAAAAAAGAAAATCCTCATCGACCATTTGACACCTTGGTCAAAGGACACCCTTAAGCTCTCACACGACATAGACAGGGTGGTCCAACAGTTGAACCAGGAAAGTTTTTTATTCAAAACAAAAACAAAAAAAACATGATGAAAGCGATAAAGCAAAGAAAATAAGACTATGATACAGAGTGAGGAGACAGCCCAAGGGCTGTCAAGTGAAGTAATGTTTAAGGTCGTGGTTGTTCCCTAGGAGGATCTCAATCCTTCCTTCTAAGGTTTGTAGTATTTACGTGTATGTGCCAACCTTTTCTTTGATATGAAATGGTGTCATCCACAAGGCTTGGAATTTGGTATGCTTTCCCCTATCCTCCTGAGCCTTGTCCCATTTGAGGACAAGATCGCCAACTTCAAACACCTTGTTTTTGACGGATTTTTTTTCAAACCATTGTTTGATTCGACTTTGGTGAATGACAAATTTTTCCCTCGATTTTAGTATTTCTTCCACTAGTTTCAGCAGGGTGCCTATGCGGGATTGCAAGGCAGGACATGGGGTGCCATGTGTCTCTTGGGATAACTGAAGGGTAGGAATGAAAAGATTTGGGGGGAGGATGGCCTCCTTCCCGTAGACCAGGAAGAATGGGGAGGTTCATAGAGAGGATTTGGGTGTGACCCGATCAGCCCAGAGGGCATTACTAAGGGAATTGTGCCAGTTTCATTGTTGGGATAGAAAGGTTTTCTTGATGATCCAGATTAGGTTCTTGTTGGTCGACTCGTCTATCCCATTCCCCTACGGGTAGCAATTGGTAGAATGTTTCAAAACAATACCATTTTCCAAAGTGAACTTATACACCTTAAATGATGAAAAATATGTAGCATTATCAAAGATAAGAGAGGTTGGAACACCGAACCTAGTCATTATGTACTGAGTAATGAAATTTATTACCTCCTTGTCATTGATATGGCGTAATGGTATTGCCTCAACCCACCGCGTGAAATAATCTGTGACCATGAGTATATATCAGTGCTGCTTTGAGGAGTGTGGTAATATCTCTCTGATCACGTCCAAGCCCCACTGCTGGAATAGTTCTTCTACTACGACAGACTGTAGTGGAGCGGATGGCCAGGAATCTCTACTAGAAAATGAGGGGCACTTTCGAGCATAGGCATGAGCATCTTTAAACAGAGTGGGCCAATAAAAACCAGCCCGCATGACCTTGTGAGTTGTAGCATCTCCTGTGTAATGCCCCCCGACTGGGCCATCATGTAGTTCTTTTAGGACTTGTTGGGTCTTGCCAAACTCCAAGCAATGTAGCAAGATGCCATTATGATGTTTGCATAATATCTTGCCTTGTAACATCTCATATGATGCAACTTTCAGCCTTATGGCTCACTTCTACTTGGCTGTCAAAATTGGCTCCAAGGTACCGTGGCCGAGATATTGTAGGAGATCTGTGTACCATGATGGGGAGTCTTGTGGGAGCATGTCGTCGGTTTGGTACATCTCTATTTCATGTTCCCAACACTTCTCATCATTGTTCCATTGGTCGACAGCTTCAACAGTTGTCTGGCACAACCCTTCCCCCTTAATCATGTGTGGGGGTTTGAATTCTAGGTCATACTCCTGAAGACATGCCATCCAGTTACCTTTCCGCTCACCCAACTTCTGCTGTAAAAATAGCGAGAAGACCGTTGTGTGAGGGACGAACACTGTGACATGGTTCTTCAAAATATATGGCCTAAAATTCTTGACTACCTTATATACTGCATACGCCTACTTTTCGATGTCTGAATAGTTCAATGCACATTTCAACCCTGCGCTCATGAAATATATGGGTCGTTCATCATGGTTGCAGTCCTTCTGGGTAAGGACGACCGCAAGTGATGAGTCTGAGGAAAAAGTGTAGAAGATAAATCCTTTGTTGAAATCTGGGTTGTACAGGGATGGTGCTTCCATGATGGCTTTCTTAATATTGTTGAATTCTTCCTTCTTCTTGATCATGTTCTTTAGAGGTTTCACAATTTTTGCAAAGTCCAATAAGAATTTTTGAAGGAAGTTGAATTTCCCGAGAAACGACTGCATGGCCTTCTTACTACTTGCGAGAGAAATTTGAGCAATTCCATTTACGCAGTTTGTGTCCACCACTATGCCATCCCTGATTTTAATGTGGCCCAACAAATTTCCTTCTGAGATCGCGAAAATACTTTTCTTTGGGTTCAATGAGATTCCATACTTTCGTGCCTATGTTTTGAGAACACGGTGACATCATCTAGGTATACCACCATGCTTTGTCCCATTAACCCTCAGAAAAAGATGTCCATGGCCCTTTTAAAAGTTGCTCCGGCATTGATTAAACCAAAAGGCATGCGCCTGAATGCGAATGTTCCCCACTTAGTTCTAAATGTTGTCTTCAAACGGTACAGCTCGGCCACTAGTACCTGGTTGTATCCTGAGAAATCATCCAACAATGAGAACATTTCTGAGCTTGATACAGTTTGAAGAATCTGCTCCACAGGGGCAACAAGGTAGTTATCCTTATCGAAAGGCCGGTTCAAATTTCGAAAGTATACACATAAGAGGATTTAACCAAAATTCTTGCGGACGGGGACCAAATTTTATACCCATGTCGAATGTCAGACCTTGAAGATGATGCGGCCGTTCAGGAGCTTCTTAATTTCTTTCTGAATCATTGGTTCCAAGGTTGGATGCACTTTCCTTAGCTTCTTTTGAAATGGTTTGATGCCTTCCTTCATCAGTATCACATGCTGGATAATCCGTGTGCCATACATCCATAGCTCATCATATGTCCAAGCAAAAAAATCTCGGTACTTCTTGAATAAATCAATAAAATACCGTCACCCTTGTGGGGTGAACTTGGTACCTAGATTAATGAACTTAGGATCATTTTATGTTCCTGAGGTTCACTTGCTCGTGTGATAAGGTGGATCTTTTCACTTTTTTATTGGGAGGCCCCGGAAATGGTTTTGAAAATCAAATAACTTCTCGAGTGAGACAACCCCTTTTGGTAGTAGGTTTCCCTTGCATTCTTCCCTCTCCTTTTTAAAATCTAATTCATTCTCCTCCTCTTCGATAAGAGCATCCTTGAATATGTCTTTATTTAACATGAAATCTAGCTCCTGCTGATCATCATTTAAAATGTAGAAATTAGTCACATTATCCGACACCGCGGGCTTGTACACAATCTCAATAGAAAAACCATCCCATAATGGGTTAAACCTAGTGGCAGCGTTTTCCAAAGTATCAATTTTTGTGTTATGTGTTAGCCACCTATGAAATTTTTTACAAGCAAACAAGTGGCTAAATTGTTCTTGAATCTTCAAGGAATACATTTCCTCTAAAAAAATATCATCCTTGAAGCTTCCTTGTGTCTTTTGTGTTTTTAACAATCTTCACCATTGTTTCCATTAAAAAGCCACTCTGTTTATGGAAGAAAATGCTCAGAAGGCCTCCATATCACCTTATTTTCATTCCCACTGAGCCTCTGTTTTCATCACCTTTTTTCCCCTTTTCAAATTCCTCCGAAATCCCTCACTAACCCTCTAAACCATTAATTTACCCTCTTTAAACCATGTGAAATCCCTTCATTTTGTGGAAAAACCCCCTTTTCCCCCTACCGGAAGCCTTCTATAAGCCTTAAAAACCCTCTTTTTGGCTTAAAAAACCCCCATTTTACACTATAGGCTTAAGCCCATTTTCGGCCAGCCCTAAACCACTTCCCCACCATGCGACCAAGATCTGGAACCTAGCACTAAGGCCTTGGGTGCTTATCGCAATCGGAGGTTTGTGCGAGCGCATTTTCGTTTGCTATTTGAAATTCCCCAATGCGATGGAGTTTTGGTCTATAGACCCATGCCACGATCTCGACCGTTGATCTTTTAAGATCTAATGGCTTGTGCTTATCCCGCAGCATGCCCATCCCCTCTTCCATTAACCCCCCCCCCCCCGATGGAGTTTAGACCGTAGATTTGTCTCCAGATCAGACGGCGGTCGCTTAATCGCACCGTTGCAAGGCCCAATCCCGTTGCATTTGACCTCCGTCGATTGGAGAATCCCAATTCGATCTCCGCCGTTCATCCATTCTGATCCAACGGCCCAGATTCCACCGCTATCCACTCATTCGCCCCCATTGCTTCCCCGCTGATTCAACCTCCGCCGTCGATCTGGCTCCGGATCGGATGGTTGGCGCTTAATCGCTCATTGCCAATCGGAAGATCTAAGTGTGTCAGCCTTTGTCTCCCCCGATTGCGATCCTATGATTCAATCATGATCGTCCGATCTGATCTAGATCGACGGCCCATATTGCATCACATTCCCATTTAACTTTTTTCCATTGGACCTTCACAAGATTTCATCGCTTAATCTCAACCGTTGATCTCCTCCTGAGATCCAACGACTCACAGTTAATCGCCCTCCGCCCGCCGGGTCCCACCATCAAATGGCCCCGCTTTCATTCATTTTCCTCTTTTTCCCATTGTATTTTCTCAAAGGTTAAGCTTTTATGTTTCACATTAAAAGTGAATTTCTCCACCTAACTTTCCTTCCCAATAAATCCTGACCGTGGATCTCCGGTGTCTGTTCTAATCGGACGGCCCGAAACCTACTTTACACCAAACCTTCGCCAACTCTGTTTCTTCACCATTCTGTAGCGTTTTCATCAGTTTTCCACTACATACGCCATTTACGCCATCATTCCTCCAAGCCTTCGCAGCTATCTCCCACCATTCCCCTGGATTTTATAATGAATTTATTGTATTATGCAGGGTTACAGAGTGGCAAATTCACTCTGCCTCCACAGTCATAGCCACTGTGATTCAGTGCGCAGAGATAACCATTTTAGCAGCGACGGATCAAGGGATTTAAGCCTGTTGTTGAACACCTAATGATTATAATCCTGTGTTTAAAGGATAAAGACGTAGAAGAAGATCATGAATAGAATTAAGAGGCCTAATGAGGCCTAAAGCGTACAAAAAGGCATATCGGAACATTCAAAACAATAGAACATATTTTCTCTGAGAGTACGCCTTCCTACATAAGTCTCCATGCCTCCTCGAGCTCTTAAAATCCATTTCACTGACAGAAGCTTCTAGGCTGTCAGGACCACATTAATGGAAGTATGGGAGACCTCGCAGACCTTCAGTCACCTTACTTGCTTCAGAAGACAGAACAGAGTACCTTACAGTCATAAAGGACTTCAAAGAACACACCTGAGGTTGTTTTCGACCTGACAGAGAACTTCGAAACAGACTACAGGATACACACAGTCAACGAAGAAACATTAAGAAGTATGGGCATGAACACTTCCTCCATTCTGTCTTAATGAGTCAAGTTAATTCACAATCTACTCCTGCTATTACTCATTCTCCTATAGGAACCCCAAAGAACATATTGTAAAGGTTGTTGTTGTTGTTAGTTGTAGGGATTCATTCGACTGTTAGAACAGATGTTGGGGGGAAGTAGCTCAGTAATTTGTAATTTAGTAGGCTGGGAGGAGAAAGTTTGGACTGTAATCAGCCATCGAGCTCAAAGTATGTGACTAGTTTTTCACATCAATTAATCAAGCAAATTTCATAGGATCCTGGTCTATATTACAGGTGATGTTTCCTGTCTTATTTTATTTTAATCATGATGTTCATATTTCTCTGATAAGAATTCGTAAATCAGGCTTAGGATATACCCCTGCATGGTACCCTAATTCCCACTGCGCTTCTTGTCTTTGATTTTTTCTGCTTAATGTGTATCTGAGAGCAAATTCATGTAATTTAACCAGTTAAAGAGGTTGGTCTGGCCCATGCTTACTACTGTGTGAATTCGAGGTTTGCTACTTAGATGTTCTTGTTGGGTTTGAGCTGGAATAATTGGGATACCGGGGATTTAGTGTGAGCCCTGTCTACTGGGGTCCTTTTCCAACAGATTGGCCTGTCTAAGATCCCTTGAGCTGGTGTCAAAAGCATTGAAGGTTAAAATCCCTTCTCTGATCTTAGGCCTAGTTCTGTGTTAAATCTTAACTCTGTTTTTCCCTTTGAGAGGATGCTGAAGCAGGCCTAGAGTTAGATGACCTCTGACCTGATCTTAACCTTACCTTTGTCTCCTTATTGAGAGTGCCTTTGAGTATGTCAAAGCAATTCTGGATTTAAATGACATCTGACCTGATCTCCAAACCGCAATTGGGTTTCTATCCTTCTTTCACCTTCACTCCTTATTGTTCCATTCCACCATCTATCTAAAAGATCCTTTACTATAGATGACTTGCCCTATGGAAAGCCTTGCTCAATTTTCATGCAAGTAATTCCCTTTCATGACTCCATAGCCCAATGGATGGCACATTCCTAACCTATCCTCATTTGCCGAAACATCTTGCTACTTTGTTCCTTTCATTCCTTTTAACCTTCTCAGTTAATGATCTGCAACCCAACAACCAACCAAATCATTTAAACCCCCTTTTGCTTCATACCTAGCCTAACATCTCACTTTGAGCTTTCAAAGATATATATCTTTCTTTGACATTTATAGAGAGATCCCTCTCTGGACCCAGGAGGGCTAGATCCTGAGGTCCCAAAGTGGTTTGATGTTGTCTTATCTTTTGGTATTTTCAAATCTGCCAAAACATAGGAACCCCAAAATTATGCATCCTAAGTACTGACTTAATATCAAAAGTGTCTAAAGAAGAAATAAAATGCCATACCTCTTGTTGATACCCTTTCAAATGCAGAGATAAGCAATGGATGGTGTTGCGTACCCGCCGAGTGATGATTTTGGAGTCACTAATTACCTTCAAGCAACTGACTTTGAGGTCGATTTCTTTCTTTAGGCCCAGGATCAATGCTTTGTACTCAGTGATATTGTTTGTGCACTGGAATTCCAGCTTGCAAGATATCATGAACTTATTATTTTGGGGGTCTATTAGGACACAGTCGGCACCGGCTTCGTCATGAGTCTTGGAACTGTCACAGTGCAAGGTCCAAATTTCATTCTTGGGTGTCTCTAGGTTGCATGTGTTCGCAAACAGTGTGCTTGGAACAAAGGCATTGGGTGGACCATCCAACATGATAGGATGGGAGGTAGGGCAAGGGAATAATTCCAATTGGGCGTCCAGAGAAACTGGGGATTGGGCAGCTAGGTAGCACCCAAATGCAACCTCTAAGAAGCACATTCCCAAATCTTCTTGCGCAAAACTAACGGGTTCATTGGTTTCCTCGAGGTCAGTGACTGTGTGTTTCATATATGGCGCGCTTTCAACTTGGATTTGGTTGTTCCTCCCTTTATATGGGAGCCACAAATGAGACCAGTCCATGGCGAAGTAACCTTGTAGCTTTCTTGACCAATCTCGACATAGTAGCAAACCATAGGCCTCAGGAATGTCTACGAAAACTATGCGATGCACTGATGGACTTAGGAATATGAGGAGAGGCGTATTAGGACATTATTCAACTTGCCCACAGCAGGAACTTGAGACCTATCTAGCTAAATGATCCTGGCATCAGTTTTCTCGGGACGGATATTCAGTTTTTTGCACATAGATAGGGGCATGACATTGGTAGATGCGCCATAGTCGACGATGTAGAAATTATACAAACAATATATCTACCAATGGATTCAATCTGATCATGTGATAAGCTAAAGAAAGATATTGAATCCTTCTACAAATTAATTGTGGAAAATAAACATGATCGCACAATCACACCAAGTAAAAGAAACAAGCAAATCAATCCATAATGCAGATATTTTTCTTGGGGAAAGCTTGCTGCTCAAAACCCCTCTAGCTTTATTGTATAATCAACTAAGGAATCATGAAACAATACAACACACTCTTCTCACAAGAGTCTTTTGCACTCGACCAACTGTCTCACATTGATCCGGAGAAAATCGACCAACACTTGGCCAATTTATTGCCTCTTCCCAGCCTGCCTTGCTTGCACAATTATAAGAGAATTTAATCCCTATTATTTAGGAATTTCAGCCTTCCAAAACTGTGCAATACATCATGGGCATCCAAGTGGTTGTTTTGATTGCGCTCTGCAATCCGTTCATAAAACAACTGATAGATAATATCCCTTTAACCTCTGTTTCAACTGGGTCTTCCTCAGAAATGACATGCATGCAACTATTAATATTAAATCATCGGTCACTTGACAGATCACTGCATGTGAATTAAATCTGATTTAATTCACTTGACCTCTCACTAGTGCAACAAACAATTACAACTAGTTATACTGACTTTAAATCACTTAATTGAGTTAACTGATTTCTCATGCATTAAAATAATACACTAACTGCAACTTGGACTCTTTAATATCCCAAAATGGGAAAGAACAGTAAACCCTACTGGAATAACTCTCTCTCCACAAATTGGTGCACTAAAATGAGTTTGTAGGTCCTGTATCCCTTAGATCAGTGGGTCTAATTTCTAAATCCAAAAGGAGAGTAAAAAAAAATCAAACTAGGTGAGGTAAACAGGCCTCCCACCACCTAGTATAGCTGAAAAACACCCAAAGAATGGGGTTGTAGTCATGCACAACAATACTGCTTCAGAAATAACGCAGTTCCATTGAGTTAAAGTGGGAGATCAATATGGAAGCTCCAAAATTACATGTACATCAGTAAAATAGATCTATAATGTGGCCCATACCATGTACAAGAGAAAAATAGAAGATTTACATGAAGAAACCCTCAAGATTGAGGTTATGAAACAACATAATGAGACTGCAAAGCTTGAAAGCGTTATTTTATGGGCTGAAGTAGCTATATATTAAATTTTAGATCTAGAATAAATATTTGTACAAAATATTAGATCTATATCAGATATGTACACTAGATGAATTCCTCTACAGATTCCCCTTGGGGTTTTGAGCCAAACATGAGAGTACATGAGTAGATCTAAGATCTAGAATTACAAATCTGCAGCAATATTAAGGAATTATGTAGTAAATAGAATCATAAGTAAATCATATCTGAAAAAAACATGGATTGGATGGCCAATCCATGGATCACCACAGTGAAAGGGAGAATCCTATCACCAAAGATTTCTCCTCCAAAATGCAATCAAAACACCCTGCAACTGAATACTTGCAAATAACGTAGTTATGGAAGGAAAACTGTGTTGTAGCCTCTAGCACTGGTTTGGCCTGATGCCAAGATCTGAAAATGCAACTCCAAAGATCCAGAATCATCTTACCAATGGGATAGAAGACTTCCCCACTGAAAAGAGCCTCTAGATTTGCCTAGATCTAAGTAGATCTAGCTTCCACTTGCTGCAACTTACAAAGACAACCAAATCCTCAACAATATCTGAGTTGTAGTTGGAAGATGGAGCTTGGACAGCTTCCGGATAGTGGAAAATATGTAACAGGACTCCTCCAAGAGCTTCTCTAGGAAGGAGGTGGGATTCCTGACCAGGAACACCCAAGTGCTAAACAACACTATTCTCAGCTAAACAACTAGAGAATGAGGGATGTCTAAATATACAATACCTTCAGCAATATCAAATGATAAACCCTCTCCTTGGTGTCCTCCTCTTTCTTTTATAATGTGGAAATCTTGCCAAACCCTAAACCATCTTGATGAGTTAACTTCATTCACATGAGTGGCCTCCAACATGGACTGCGTTGTGCCTCTAGGAGATACATTGCATCGAGATAGTGCTGTTGATTTGGTCATGTTGACCCAGTTAATTGATCCAACCTCTTTCCCACTTAAGGGTGTTTATGAAAATAGCTCAGATTTAGCTTTTTTCACATTGAGCATTGATTTATTTTTTTGTTTTAGGAGTTTTATTGACCCTCCTTCACAATTTTATTCATGAGACAGAAAAGTAAAGCAAAATTGTATATTCCCATTAGCTTGACTAATTGGGAATATTACAGTCCTCCCCTCCAAAAAAAATTTTGTCCTCAAGCAACTGATAGGGTGAGTGATGCAACACTTCTCCTTCCCCATTGGTGACACCATTAAGGATCCAGGTCTCTGCATAAGCTGAGTGTTCACCAATCCAACCTCCCATGAGTTGTCTCTCCAAAATCATCATGAGATGTACATAATCCATCCCACAAAGAGTCAAGAATGCCACTGAAACAAACATGGTTGAACCCCTACTCTCCCTAAAATATGTAGCAAAGTATACAAAGAGAGTCTCCATCCCATGTGGTACACACATGCCTCCTATTATTCCTCCATACAAATCCAAAAATAGGACAAGTAAATCATCCATGTATGGAAGAAAAATTACAATTACATAAACAGAAATTTGAACAAGAGGAGGTGGGTCATAGTCCCAGATATGGTACCAGCATAGGGCATCTCCTGCCTGCATCAGATCAAGATGTGGTAAGTGGTCTTCCCACCACTTACTTGTTTCCCAGATTATCTCACTTTGGCTGAAAGTGTGAGATAAGTTTGGTGCCTTAGGGAAGCACCCATCATGATAGAGAATCTCCCCTGGTTCATCAAGGGAGTGGCCAAATGTAGAAATCTGAGTGGCCCACTGTTTGCCATGAGATTTACATGATATATCATTCCTCCTTGGAGCCATGGCCTACATAAACATGGGGAAGGATTATGTATAATCATAAAATAAAACTTGACTTACATGATCGGATTCCTCACCATCAATACCTTTCATACACATGGAGTTGTGCATGGATCCTTCTCCTCTCCCAAAAGAAGGAAGAGATGGCTGAAATAACCCCTTTATGGAGTCATATTGCTGCCCCAACTCCACATACTTCATGGATTCTTGAAAATTTTGATACAGTTCTTCTTTCAAGCCTTCCCAATCAAAGTTTCTCATGATGATGTTGAAGATCCTCATGGAGTACATATGGTTGAAACAGAACTCTTTGTAAGCTCTTTGTAGTATCTTCTGCTTGAGCTTGGAGGCTCTAAACAAGAAGAATCTACCATGATGATAGATGACCTCTTCTTGGAATAAATAGCCCTCTTCATGCAGCTGGTCATCAAGTATCATACAAGTGTGAAGATCTTCGAATAATCCACTAAAAGTAGGGATTTCCAATACAGATCTAGACTGTTCAACAATGACAGCGCAGATGATGCATCAACAGAAATGTTTGTCATGTTTTTGATCTCCTCCTTGACATCTCATATGTCAAAGGTGTGTGTTGGAAGGCTGATCCTCCCATTTTTCTCTTCCCACGACGCAGATCCAGATATGAGAGTGGGTGGTGATGATAAGGGAACAAGATCTCCCTTCTTCATGAGCTTACCCAAGCCTCCTAGTGTTGTAGCTTTGGCTTCTAATGCTCCAAACCTTCTTGGATTCATGAGTGGAGCACCAATATGTGATACACCTTCCACCAAATCTGAATCAGGTGGTCTTCCAGGTGGTTTTCCACAAGATAGTGATGCGTCATGGTTCATCCTCACATGCCTGTCAAATGGGAACAACATCTCCTTACTTCCACTGTGTAAGTTCAACTCTGATTTCTATGTGGAAGTTAAATGATAATGTGATATCACTCTTAAAGATGCAAGAGTGCTCTTTATTGGAACATTTTCTCCCTTCTCTTCTTCATGCACCAGTGGATCATCTCTTGCTATGACAACGTTATGACCCCTCCTTTGTTTTGTCTTATTGTCTACTGGCATAGACACTCGTTGCTCATCTTCTTCATGTATAGGATCCTTGGGGCCTTCTTGAAAATATACAAGAGCCCTCCTAGTAGAAGCAATGGCTTCATCTCCATCTCTTAATAGAAATAGATCTCCTCCTACTGTCACAATGCTGGAGGAACCTTTTAGTTCTTCTTCTTTCTTCTCCTCATCAATGGAGTATGCCTCATCAATAAGAGATCCTATTTCTTGATCTCTTCTTGAAGAAAGGACACTCATATCTTCTTCTTGAGAAGAATTTTCTTGTTGAAATGGGGCCTTTGCCCTTGGAAAATCATGTTGTCGATCTTTAACCCCTTCAACAATATTCCGAAATGGAGTAGGCTCCATGAATTTCTCCAACTCATGCAAAGGTTTAGACTCCTTTGGCTTGATTTTCTTCCTCAAAGAAGTTTCAGCATGTTCATCAAATATTTCCACTAGCCTCCTAGTAAACCTTGCATAAGAAGAAATGTTGACATTTCTCAAGGAAAATGACTCAAATAGCCACCAGGCATAAGCCTTCCCTTGAAGATGCAACACTTCTACCTTCATGGCCTCTTTTTCTGAGACTTGATGCAGCTACAAATATGTGTCAAGCTGCCCTACCCAAGATTGGGCTGAGCTCTTAGGTGATCAATCAAAAACAGGTAGAGAAAATCTACCCAAAGTGGGCGGCATGCACCCTCTCTTCCTTCTATAGCTGTAGGATCTCCTTTCTTATTTAAGCTGACAGAACTTTGGGAAGCTCAGATTTTATTTGAATCTCTTTGACTGAGATTCATACTCTTGGAGATATTCACCAAGATTTTCCTCCTTTGGTGTTCCTTCTCCTCCTTCTTTCTTTGACACGAAGGTGGGCATGTTACAGCGTTGTAGATCAAGTTGTGTGGCTGAATGCTCACACACATAATAAGAAGTACTGGGGATCCATTGATGTAAAAATATCCTTGAGGGATCTGCATGTCTTTCCCTCCTCATTCCCTGGATTTCTTTCTTCAACTCATGCATATCTTGAGAAAGAGTGTTAGAAAACTCTTCTCTTCTAATCCTTCCAGATAAAGGGGTTTCACCCTTCTTCTCGTTGTCCTCTCTGTGTAATATTTCTTCTGTCTTCTTCTTTGGTACCTCTCCTCTTTGTTAGTGAGAGATTATTCTCCTTCTGGAGACATATTGGCTCTGCAAGAAAATCACAGGTTGTGCCAAGAAAGATGCTCTGATACCACTGTAATATCCCAAAATGGGAAAGCACAGCAAAGCCTGCTGGAATAACGCTCTCTCCACAAATTGGTGCACTGAAATGAGTTTGCAGCTCCTGGATCCCTTATATTGGTGGATAATGTATAAATCCAAAAGGAGAGCAAAAACAAATCAAACTAGGTGAGGTAAACAGACCTCCCACCACCTAGTATGGCTAAAAAACACCCAAAGAATGGGGCTGCAATCATGCACAACAATACTACTTCAGAAATAACACAGTTCCATTGAGTTAAAGCAAGAGATCAATATGGAAGCTCCAAAATTACATGTACATCAGTAAAATAGATCTATAATGTGGCCCATACAATGTACAAGAGAAAAATAGAATATTTACATGAAGAAACCCTCAAGATTGAGGTGTTGCAACAACATAATGAGACTGCAAAGCTTGACAACATTATTTTATGGGTTGAAGAAGCTGTATATTTCATTTCAGATCTAGAATAGATCTATGTACAAAATATTAGATCCATATCAAATCTGTACACTAGATGAGTTCCTCTACAGATTCCCCTTGGGGTTTTGAGCCAAACATGAGAGTACAGGAGTAGATCAGAGATCTAGAATTACAGATCTGCAGCAATATTCAGGAATTTTGTAGTAAATAGAATCATAAATAAATCAGATCTAAAACAAACATGGATTGGATGGCCAATCCATGGATCACCATAGTGAAAGGGAGAATCCTATCACTAGAGATCTCCCCTCCAAAATGCAGTCAAAACACCCTACAACTGAATAGTTGAAAATAATGCAGCTATGGAAGGAAAAATGTGATGTAGCCTCTAGCATTGGTTTGGCATGATTCCAAGATGGAGCTTGGCCAACTACCGGATAGTGGACAAGATGTAACAAGACTCCTCCAAGAGCTGCTCTAGGAAGGAGATGGGATTCCCGACCAGGAACACCCAAGTTCTAAACAACACTAATCTCAGCTAAACGGATAGAGAATGAGGGATGTCTAAATAGATGATACCTTCAGCAATATCAAATGATCAACCCTCTCCTTGGTGCCCTCCTCTTTCTTTTATAATGTGGAAATCTTGCCAAACCCTAAACCATCTTGATGAATTAACTTCATTCACATGAGTGGCCTCCAACATGGACTGCGCTGTGCCTCTAGGAGATACATTGCATCTAGACAGCGCCGTTGATTTGGTCCTATTGACCCAGTCAATTGATCCATCCTCTTTCCCACTTAAGGGTGTTTATGAAAATAACTCAGATTTAGCTTTGTTCACATTGAGCATTGATTTATTTTTCTATTTTAGGAGTTTTATTTATCCTCCACAATTTTATTCATGAGAAAGAAAAGTAAAGCAAAATTGTATATTCCCATTAGCTTTCCCATTAGCTTGACTAATTGGGAATATTAAAGACTCTTAAACAAATAGAATCACTCTACATGCCTCACCAACCACCCTCAACTCAAATTTCATGAGCTAACTGAGTCTATCACACTCAGTTAACTATTACAAGTGATTATAAGATAAGATTACAATTTATTGTCCAATTTAACTACGGGAAAATTAAATTAGACACACATTTATTGTTGAATTTTCAACAGACGAGGCAGTTATGGACGTTGAAATTAAAAATCTCAAATTACAGGAGGAATGGGGGCGTAGATCCTCGCAAATTGGCATTCATGGCATTAACGATGGACTAGAGGTTCACCCAGGCATGGGAAGGTGTGGAGTTGTTGGCTATCGATGTAGGGATAGGCCTACTTGCTGAGGAAGGGTTAGCGAAAGCCTTGAGAATCAAATGATGGTGGTTGGCTATTCGGGCAAGTTCATAGAGTGATATATTGGTCTATGTTTTCTTCATGTATTTGATAATATTGTACCCAGGCTCTGGGTGCAAGGGTGTTTCAATGGGCGTGTTGGGAGAATTTGTGGATTGTCTAGCCTTAGAAGTGCCCCGGGCGGCGGTTGGGTCGGTCTTCTTGGAACTCGGAGTTGAGGCCTGTTTTTCTTTGCTCGGGGGCAGTATTTTCCTAAAAAATGCTTTCCTCTTCTCCTAAAAAGTGTGATCGGCTACTGGACCTTTTCTCCTTAAGCTATGGCTCCGGGGAGGATTGGATTGGGGATTGTCAGCCATATTAATTTTTGCCACGGATTGAGGTTCTTCTTCGCGGATCACCTCAAAGGTCAGAACCGTTTGTTATTGCCTAAATCTACCTCAGGCTGAAGGAAGGCAGAGTCTAGGGTAACATCAAACCACGTTCAGTCTGGTAGCTAGCCCTACCAGATCAGGAGAGGGCTCTCTCCGGGTCAATCTCAACAAAAATAATCGAAGGGGCTTGAGATGACTTGAAATAAAGGCTAATTTTAGGCTATGTATACAAGTAAAAGGATTTGATTTGATTTTGGGGGTTTTTGTTGGAATCAAAGGGAAAGGCAGTTTTGGATCTGGGGAAAAGGCCTAGTTTTTGCAGAGCTATGATTGGGGCAAGGAAGTCAATTGTTTTGATGCTTTGAATTGAATGAATGGATACATCAGATCGGTGAGGAGCTGAAGAGGGCAAGAGGCTTTCAAGAAACCTCTTCAAATAGATGAAAACATGGAAAATTAAACAAAACTGAAGGCAGAGCAAAGCAAGCTAATGAATTCCACCTTTATCACTCATTTGTTTAATTTAAGAAGAAAGGAGAAGGTAAATGATACACTTAAACATTATTGAACTTACAATCACATAGAGAAACACACCATCAAAACACAGAGCCACATGGATCCCAAAGAGTGCTGCAAACCCTGGTCTATTCCTTTGCCAAAATTGCAAAGATGAAATGTACAATGAAGTGCCAAGCAATCCCAAGTGTCCAACCCTCGAAAATGACCGAAGAAATACATGACAGGACAAGCCTAACTCATCCCCATGCCTCTAGGGGTCGAGCTCACCATTCTAGGAGCTGTTTCAACCATATCTAAACTAGGAACTGGAAAATAGGCAATGAAACAACTTGCCTCTATATGATAGGAAACTGATTCATTCACTCATATTTCACTTCTTGGTGAATGAATCTACTAAGATGAGTAAAAGTGTGCCAAAATTACATCAAATTCATGAAATTACATCAAGTTACATCAAGAGTTACATGAAAAAGTCAAACTAGCCAAAACTAGGCGAAATTCTGAGCTGCTGAGTGAAAAATAGGCCAAATTTCCCTATGCGTCGTGCCTAAAATATCTATGCGTAGCACAACTTTGAGGCTGATTTTGAGGGCCTTCCCGAAGTCCAAATTAAGTGTAGGATAGCTCGTTGGAAAGCCCCACCTGTCTACTTTCCAACCTAAGTGGAATTTCTGGATTTGGTTTCCATTTTCCCCTCCAAAAATCAAATCTCCCAACACTGCTTCCTGTGTGTGAAAAAAGTGGCAGAAAGGCCATTTTTAGGGTGTTTTTGACCCTTTAGGCAACCCAAAACCTGCAAAAATCCTTAGGTAATCCATACGCATGCATAAATTTTGATGAAAAATCCAGAAATTCAAATTTTTCCTCCATAAGAGCTGCCAATTATAAGTGTGCGCCAAGTGGCGCTACGCGTCGGGCAGGAAAATCTCTGTTAAGGCCCAAAAATTCAAAATTGACAATTTTTTTCCCAAATTTCTTGAAATTTGGGCTGAATTCCTACCATAAAGTGCTATGTTGGGCCAAGAAGCTTCGGCCAAAATTTGGAGTCTATCATGCCTTTTACGACGCTTTAGTGCCCTCCTTAGCCTTGCTTTCAGGATCTTGATCCTCGCTCTGCAAACATGATTTTGTGCCCAATAGTGGTTCTTCATGTGCCTGAGCATGTTATTTTCCTTGTTTGCCTTCTCCAACAGCTTCTCGAGATGAATATTGACCCTCTCAAACCAAGTCTCTCGATCAGCCTCAATCTCCCGCTCAATGGGTGTCATCTCGGTTTGGCTTCTTCGGGCAGCTTGCCGGTTCTCACGGATGTTTTGCAACTCCATGATTATTTGTTGATCTTCCAACTATTTTTTCCACTACTCCAGGTAGTTTATGATCCATTGGGCTCTCAGCAACTTGATGGTCAAGGTATCAATCTCAGCCTTCTTCTCCTGAATGGTCTCTCTCAACTTTGAGCTTGGAGAGCTCAAATCCTCATCAATCAATATGAAATCAGTATCCTGACCTCCTGAAGGGCCCTCATCCTGCATAGGCCTCTAACCTCTGTCCTGTACCTGTACCTGTGCTGCTGATTACGGCAACGAGACCCCTTCCACCCCAGGTGGAGATAATACTCGTCAGGCTGCTGCAAATAATACTCTGGTGCCTCTATGATAAGTAACAAACATTGGCACACTGATAGGCTCTGTCTCGTGACCTTCAGGCTGACGTGAAGGTTCACCTGCATCATGGACAACCTCCGGAGGAACCTGAGGAGCTGTGAAGAAGTCATGGGAAATGAAATCTTCCCATGAAATACCCTGCGATCCAAGCTGATGTACAACCACGATCTTGATGAGTGCATAGTGATAAATACTGTTGTACTGATACTCGGGAGTTTTCTTCTGCACAAGAGTGGTCATTCTCTCGATGTTCCGGCACATGAAATAAGGAATTTTCATCATCCCTTACCTAGCAGCATCAATAACCCGATGTGGTAGGCATAGGCATGGGGAGGCAAGTGGCTTGACCACAGCTCTCATAATCCAAGCATCCGATATTGAAGACCCTATCAAAAGGCGCATAGATTCTTTAACAACTCGAATGGGAATTACTCCTGCCGAGCTTCGTCTCACATAGCTAGGCCTGATGTATGGTTCATAATGCACTCTGTCCACCTGCTGTCTTTTGTTCCACTGTTCACCCACATTCGGTATTCCTGTTGCTTGAGAGATGGTTTCCGGTGTCAAAGTGAAATTTACACCAGCTAGAGTTACCTGACCATCATGTAAATGTAATACAAACAAACGAGCCAGCTCCTGATGATGATGAATCCTAGCAATCATCTCACAATACTGATAGCATGACTGCTCACGAAAACATGCCATGGCAAGTGGGCAAGCCTGCAATTGAGTCAATGATGTGGGCCCTTCCTCACATGTTTGCCACCTTTATGAGGCCTTCTCGGTGCATGTAGGTCAGTGGTAGAATCACTATCCCTGTCATATGATGTATTAGTGTCTGTCTCCATGATGTCCATGCAAGGTATATGTTGGCTTGTAGGAGATGAAAATGAGAATTTGGTGCTTTTGTTTCAGTTGCCAAATATGTGTCAAAGGAGAGGGACTATAGGAGATATAGGGCAGTGAGGACAATGGGGTTTAATCAAGTGATAATTTTCCTTTTGGAATTTTGACAAATGCAGGGACAATGGACAACCACTTGGCTGTTTGGGAAACTTGGGGTTTGGGAATTTTACAAGTGAAATGGGAAAGGGAGAATGAAAGTGAAATGAAATAACTTGGGATGGGGGAAATAGGGCTTTTAGGAGTGAATGACTTTTAGAGATGTAAGAGGATGGTGTATTGATGAGATAACAGTGACGGGAGAGAAACAACAAGGTGGGGAATGGAATATGTGGCACAAAACTATTTTAAAACACCAATTTCAAACCCTAAGAGAGAAATTTCTAACAAAATGAGAGGGTTTAAGTTTTTGGCATTCAAACTCTTATATTCCCTTTTCAAACAACACCAAACATTGTTTAATGGAAATTACAAGATCACTCGAACTTACATGGAGCAAATGGGACCGAGAAATTTGGAATTTGTTGGAGGAATTGACAAAATTTGGGTGTCGGCCCTGTGCGCTGTGACAGTGGCCCAGTGCGCCATGACAGTTGTGTGCGCCGCGACCTCAATCTCACCTACGGGGCCGCGTCTCCAAACATTGTTTCGCTTCTCCACTATTTTCTTTGGCTCTTTGATGACTTTTCTTGCAAATGGATTGTTGAATTACAGAAATGTCTTATACATACAAAGGATTTTTATTTCTTTTTCATTTTGGCAAACCCACTTTCTAATGTTTGAAATTTAACACTTTTCACATAAACTCGTTTTTGTTTTTTTATTTTTGAGCCTAATGATTAATCTCTGGTCTGTCTTTATGTGATAGGCTACATGGGATTTGGAAAAGAAGTATCAGTGGCTGCGCCTGAAGAACTTCACAACTGAAAAACTTTGAAAATTACATAGCATTTATTACAAAAGATGAAATTGACGATTTTACTTCAAAACAGAGTTTTGAAGAAAAATCATTATAAAGCAATATGACGATGAAATTTTTGCAATGAAAACTTATTTCGAACCTCCCTCATGTGCCTGCCGACATTATTAGACTTTTTGAAAGCCAAATTAACAAAACCCTAGACCTAATGAGACTAAAAACCCTAAAATGACTCTTTGGCAAACATGAGGCCAAACATGACTGTAAATGACTTTAAAATTGATTTTGATGAACAGACACGAACCAGCAGGTACACGACATGAAGGACATGAGTGAAAAGACCCTTCCATCAGATGATCCATGCTCCTAATGGAATGCAGATGATTGAACTGAATGAGACATATAAAATGAAATGCAACAAAAGAGATTTTGATCTCTAATGGAGGGATGAAGAGACTGAGTCTAACATTGGCTCCAATGGGGATGGTAGCTCCTTGGAGGTGCCAAGAACTACATATTTCTGGGAGAGTAGGCAGTGCCTTCGTCCATTGGGCTATGGAATCCATAACTTCGAAAAACCAACACAAGACTCTTGACTCAATTTTATTTACTGAAAATTGACTCAAACTGACTCAAATTTGAAACCAAAAATGACTGAAAGACATGACTCGACAAACTCAAACCAAAGCTGAAATCAATATTCAAAGTTATAGCCTTCACCTCGGGCCCCAAACTGAAGAAAAGATGACAGCCACACTTGCAATGAAACTGAAATAAACCGGTATGTACAGTGACAATGTAAAACAACAGAAAACATTTTAGAAATGATACCGCTTGAGTAGTCAACCATTGACCGACCCTCCTGGACAATCTTCCTCGTTCATCTCTTTCAGAAGAAAAGCATTCTGACCCCGATATGCAGAAATTTTGAAGGGTCCTTTCTAGAGATTTTCTAACTTACGATGCTTACCTTTTTCCTCATTCCTTGCATCCCATTTCAGCACCACTTCTTCCAATTGAAATTTGTCCGCTTTTGCTTTTCTGTCATATATTTTCTTAATTCTCTCTTTTCTTTATGACCTCTCTAAATTTTCTCGTGATCTTCTAATGTCTTCCACTTCAACTAACCGACTATTTACATCATTGAAACTATCCTCAATAATAAATATGTATATGCATCCGTATGTACAATTGATTGCTGATTTACGCTTCTCGTGTCAGTGATCATATACTTCATCTTTTGTTCCCGATATAATTTCCTCATCTGACCAAACACAGGAATGGTAGCATAGGAGAAATCAAGTTGTAATGTTCCCTTTAGTTTTGCTCCCCAAGATCTAGAAAGAAGCATGCCAAATCTAGGAGGAATATCCGCCACAACCACATCCATCAAAACATTTTTAGTTGGAATATGATCCAAACTGACCACCAAATATTTGATAAGCCCAATGCATCTTACTCTACTGGAATCGAAAGAGTAAAGATCATGATATTTCCTAGTGATATCCAATCCCAATTTCTCCATGATTGCTCTCGGCATGAGATTATGAGATGCTCCGGAATCAAACATGGCATTATGTAACACAAAATCATGCAATCTAAGGCTGATATAAAAAGGAGGCACATCACTCTCGGGAGACTCACCATCCAATGCTGGTCCAAATATCAACTCAGGTTGATCATCTTCCACATTCACCATATCAGACATTGGATCGAAATTCATAATTTTAGATACCTGACCCTTATAACTGCTATTCTTCATCAATTCAGTCAAAGGAATGGAAACTTTTAACTTAGAAATTTCACTCTCTAAGTTAAAGACTGAAGTTTTTTCTACCTCTTTGGCTGAAACATCCTTCTTTTCAACTTTCTCCCTCGATACAATTGGTTGATTAGATCTTTCATTTGCTGATGGGGATTTTCTAGTAGTAGGATCAACTACCTATTTTCCCTTCTTCTGTGCAATGAGTGCATCATTCTTTGGTGCTGAAACTTCCTTTCTCTTTTGGATTGGGTTGATAGGCACATCTCTGTTTCTAAGTGAATATTTTTGCTTCTGGGTGGATAAAGCATTCATATAACCTCTCTGATACTCATCCGACTCTTCTTCAAGAGTTGTCTCATTTGCCAAGATAAAATCATCATCCTTTTGTACAACTGAGTTTTCTGCATACTCCTCATCTTCGGTGATAAAGGTTGGCGTATCATCAGGTGTAAAGAAGTGATTCTCTTCCCCTATTACATTGTCTTCATCATCTGATTCCGGACCAACAAAATTCTGATGTAAAGGTGTCTTTACCTGCTGTTGTACTGGCGGTTCTTGTGCTCGCTGCTCTCGTTGTTTGATCCTGAATTGTGGTTGTTGCTGGCCACGGAAGTTAGGATTTATGGTCTGCGGTTCGGGATTATCAAGTGTTAATCTTTCAATCATCTTTTCCACCTTGCGAAGTACTTGATCTGAAGTAGACACCTCTTCCTTTATTACTACTTTCTTTTCTGCTCTCAATCTACCTCTCTTGTCATTCAAATTAGCTTCAACACTCACTGCAATTTTCTGCATGTCCTCCAAAGTGGCGGGATCTCTTTCTCGTAATTGATAGGCCATGTTTGGATCAAAACCATCGAGAAACTTAAGCAAAGCTGACTTCCTAGATGGCCTGAAATCATCGGGAATTGCATTGTAAACCGCATTGAATCTAATACAGTAATCTTGGACAGACTCACCAACATTCCTCTTGATCTTGGTATATTCAGAAGTGATCTGAAGGGGATCTTTCTTTACTTGCCATCGATCCAAGAGTTTTCTCTGAAGCTCAGTCAATGTAGCAATACTTCTAGGCTGCAAAGCTCTGAACCATTTTCTCACTTCACCTCCAAAGGTTTGCACAAATAATCTCATGGTCACATTTTCTGCATCGATTTCATGAAGGTCAAAGAAATCTCCCATTCTATCAACATGTTGCTGAGCAGGAACACTTTGAGGAGTGCCATCAAACAATGGAATCTTACTTTGGTAATCAACGGGCATGTCATCCAAATTTTGAGGCAACACAAGAGGTGAAAATCTGGCAGCCATTGCTCTGGGTGGATTTATAACTGGCCTTGGAGATATAGGAGGAGTAGGAGCAGTAGATGTATGAGGTGTATGTGGTGTGGATGGAGGAAATACTACTGCATATTTTTTATTAGGGATAGAAGGTTGTGCGGGAATGGTAGGAATGAAAGGAGGCTCGGTATGAACTTGTGAACCAGATGTAACTGCTAATGGCCCAAGTGTTTCAGATGCTGACTCTATGAACTCAGGAATATTTGTTGCCACAATGGAATTTTGAATATTCAAAATGTAACTGTCAATGGATCTATTAGCCTGTTCAATTTCAAGATACTTGATCAACTCGGGATTTATGACAGTAGAACCAAGAGCACTTTCAGACTTAGTCTCAAACAACGACAACTCAAATTGTTCATCAAACTCAATATCTTCAAGGTATTCAAACACAACGGGACATGAATGAGATTTTAACAGAGGAATCACAGGACTTTCTCGACGAAGGATTATTGAAATCAGATTGGGATTCTCATACACTGGAGGTGGATCGAGATCTGGATTTTCTTTGGTATGTCTTCTGGAAGCCAGTGTGTTGAATTATTTTCAAAATCAAAGGGACAAAACCAACTTGTTCAGACTATCAAATTCTAGACTCATCACCCAAAATTCCAAAATGATCTGATGTACTGGGGGAAATTTACAAGTCAAGTGTCATGTTTACAAACTAGACCAGAGATTGACTGAAGCAGCGTTTATCTACTTTCGCAAATGCAAAGCAAGAGCGTTTCGAAGGCTACCTGGCATAACTTCAGGCTCCGTTTGTAGCTTATAAAACAAATAACACTAACAATAAAACCATTTTGTCCCCAGTATGGTCGCCACTATGTTATTTCCTAAATCTAACTCAGGCTGAAGGAAGGCAGAGTCTAGGGTAACATCAAACCATGCTCAGTCTGGTAGCTAGCCCTACTAGATCAGGAGAGGGCTCTCTCCGGGTCAATATCAACAAAAATAATCGAAGGGGCTTGAGATGACTTGAAATAAAGGCTAATTTTAGGTTAGGTATATAAGTAAAAGGATTTGATTTGATTTTGGGGGTTTTTGATGGAATCAAAGGGAAAGGCGGTTTTGGATCCGGGGAAAAGGCCTAGTTTTTGCAGAGTTCTGATTGGCGCAAGGAAGGAAATTGTTTTGATGCTTTGAATTGAATGAATGGATAGCTCAAACCAGTGAGGAGCTGAAGAGGGAAAGAGGCTTTCAAGAATCCTCTTCAAACAGATGAAAACATGGAAAATTAAACAAAACTGAAGGCAGAGCAAAGCAAGCTAATGAATTCCACCTTTATCACTCATTTGTTTAATTTAAGAAGAAAGGAGAAGGGAAATGATACACTTAAACATCAGTGAACTTACAATCACATAGAGAAACACACCATCAAAACACAGAGCCACATGGATCCCAAAGAGTGTTGCAAAACCTGGTCTATTCCTTTGCCAAAATTGCAGAGATGAAATGTACAATGAAGTGCCAAGCAATCCCAAGTGTCCAACCCTAAAAATGAGTGAAGAAATACATGATATAGACAAGACTAACTCATTCAAATTCCTCTAGGGGTCTAGCTCACCATTCTAGGAGCTATTTAAACCATATCTAACTAGGAACTGGAAAATAGGCAATGAAACAACTTGCCTCTATATGATAGGAAACTGATTCATTCACTCACATTTCACTTCTTGGTGAATGAATCTACTAAGATGAGTAAAAGTGTGCAAAAATTACATCAAAGTCATGAAATTACATCAATTTACATTAAGATTTACATGAAAAAAGTCAAACTAGCCAAAACTAGGCGAAATTCTGAGCTGCTAAGTGAAAAATAGGCCAAATTTCCCTATGCGCCACGCCTGAAATCTCTATGCGTAGCACAACTTTGAGGCTGATTTTGAGGGCCTTACTGAAGTCCAAATTGAGTGCAGGATAGCTCTTTGGAAAGCCCTGCTTGTCTGCTTTCAAACCCAAGTGGAATTTCTAGATTTGGCTGCTATTTGCCCCTGCAAAATTCAAATCTCCCAACATTGCTTCCTGTGTGTGCAAAAAGTGGCAGAAAGGCCATTTTTAGGGTGTTTTTGACCCTTTAGGCAACCCAAAACCTATCAAAATCCTTAGGTAATCCATATGCATGCATAAATTTTGATTGAAAAATCCAGAATTTCAAAGTCTTCCTCCAGAAGAGCTGCCAATTATAAGCGCGCGCCAAGTGGCGCTACACATCCGGCAGGAAAATCTGTGTTAAGGCCCAAAAATTCAAAATTGACAAAAAATTTCCCAAATTTCTTGAAATTTGGGCTAAATGCCCAACATCAAGCGCTATGTTGGGCCAAGAAGCTTCAGCCAAAATTTGGAGTCTATCATGCCTTTTACAACGCTTTTGGTGCCCTCCTTAGCCTTGCTTTCAAGATCTTGATCCTTGCTCTGCAAACATGATTTTGTGCCCAATAGTGGTTCTTCATGTGCCTGAGCATGTTATTTTCCTTTTTCACCTTCTCCAACAACTTCTCGAGATGAATATTGACCCTCTCAAGCCAAGTCTCTCGATCAGCCTCAATCTCCCGCTCAATGGGTGTCATCTTGGTTTGGCTTCTTCGGGCAGCTTGCCGGTTCTCACGGATGTTTTGCAACTCCATGATTGTTTGTTGATATTCCAACTATTTTTTCCACTGCTCCAGGTATTTTATGATCCATTGGGCTCTCTGCAACTTGACGGTCAAGGTATCAATCTCAGCCTTCTGCTCCTGAATGGTCTCTCTCAACTTTGAGCTTGGAGAGCTCAAATCCTCATCAATCAATATGAAATCAGTATCCTAGCCTCCCGAAGGGCCCTCATCCTGCATAGGCCTCTTACCTCTATCCTGTACCTATACCTGTGCTGCTGATGATGGCAATGAGACCCCTTCCACCCTAGGTGGAGATAGTACTCGTCGGGCTGCTGCAAATAATACTCTGGTGCCTCTCTGATAAGTAACAAACACTTGCACACTGATAGGCTTTGTCTCGTGACCTTCAGGCTGACGTGAAGGTTCACCTGCATCATGGACAACCTTCGGAGGAACCTGTGGAGCTATGAAGAAGTCATGGGAAATGAAATCTTCCCACGAAATACCCTGCGATCCAAGCTGATGTACAACCATGATCTTGATGAGTGCATAGTGATAAATATTGTTGTACTGCTGCTCGAGAGTTTTCTTCTGCACAAGAGTGGTCATTCTCTCAATGTTCCGGCACATGAAATAAGGAATGTTAATCATCCTCACTCTAGTGAAATGCATCAATAACCTGATGTGGTAGGCATAGAGGCATGAAAATCGGCCCTCACAACTAAAGTATCTGATAATAAGTTTCATCAAAGGCGCATAGGATTCCTTTAGGAACCAGAATGGGAACACCCTGCTGAGTTCTCTCACATAGCTAGGCCTGATGTATGGTTCATAATGCACTATGTCCACCTATTGTATTTTGTTCCACTATTCACCCACATTCGGTATTCCAGTTGCTTGAGAGATTGTTTCTGGTGTCAAAGCAAAATTTACACCAGCAAGAGTTACCTGACCATCATGCAAATGCAATACGAACAAACGAGCTAACTCCTGATGATGATGAATCCTAGAAATCATCTCACAATACTGATAGCATGACTGCTCTCGAAAAAATTCCATGGCAAGTGGGAAAGCCTGCAATTGAGTCAATGAGGTGGGCTCTTCTCTCACATGTTTTTCACCTTTACGAGGCCTTCTCGGTGCATGTAGCTCAGTGGTAGAATCACTATCTTTGTCGTATGATGTATCAGTGTCTATCTCCATGGTGTTTCAAGGTCTATGTTTGGCTTGTATGAGATGAAAATGAGAATTTGGTGCTTTTGTTTCAATTGCCAAATATGTGTCAAAGGAGAGGGACTGTAGGAGATATAGGGCAGTGAGGACAATGGGGTTTAATCAAGTGATAATTTTCCTTTTGAAATTTTGACAAATGCAGGGACAATGGACAGCCGCTTGACTGTTTGGGAAACTTGGGGTTTGGGAATTTTACAAGTGAAATGGGAAAGGGAGAATGAAAGTGAAATGAAATGACTTGGGATGGGGGAAATAGGGCTTTAGGAGTGAATGACTTTTAGATATGTAAGAGGATGGTGTATTGATGAGATAACAGTGACGGGAGAGAAACAATAGGGTGGGGAATGGAATATGTGGCACAAAAATATTTTAAAACACAAATTTCAAACCCTAAGAGAGCAATTTTTAACAAAATGAGAGGGTTTAAGTTTTTAGCATTCAAACTCTTATATTCCCTTTTCAAACAACACCAAACATTGTTTAATGCCAATTACAAGATCACTCGAACTTACATGGAGCAAATGGGACCGAGAAATTTGGAATTTGTTGGAGGCAATGACAAAATTTGGGTGTCGGCCCTGTACACCGCGACAGTGGCCCAGTGCGCCATGACCGTTGTATGTGCTGCGCCAGTTCAATTTTGCACTGTGGTGAGCGGCCCTATGCACCGCGCTCAACCAGTGCGTCGCGACCACCTCCCAATGCGCCGCGAACCTCAATCTCACCCACAGTCGGTCCTCCAAATGTTGTTTCACTTCCTCCACTATTTTATTTGGCTCTTTGATGACTTTACTTGCAAATGGATTGTTGAATATTAAAATGTCTTATATATACAAAGGATTTTGATTTTTCATTTTGGTAAACCCACTTTCTAATGTTTGAAATTTGACACTTTTCACATAAACTCTGTTTTTGTTTCCTTTTTTATTTTTGAGCTGAATGATGAATCTCTTGTCTTTCTTTGCAGGGATAGATGGCATGGGATTTGGCAAAGGCGACCAGGGTTGCGCCTGAAGTACTTCACAACTGAAAAACTTTGAAAATTACATTACATTTATTACAAAAGATGAAATTGATGATTTTTCTTCAAAACAGATTTTTGAAGAAGAATCATTATCAAGCATTATGACGATGAAATTTTTGCAATGAAAACTTATTTCGAACCTCCCTCATGTGCCTGCTGACATTATTAGACACTCTGAAGACTAAATTAACAAAACCCTAGACCTAATGAGACTAAAAACCCTAAAATGAATCTTTTGCAAGCAGGAGGCCAAACATGACTGTAAATGACTTTAAAATTGATTTTGATGAACAAAACAAGGCCAGCAGGTACAAGACATGAGGGATATGAGAGACAAGACCCTTCTGTCAGATGATCCATGCTCCTAATGGAATGCAGCTGACTGAACTAAATGAGACACCTAAAATGAAATGCAACAAAAGATATTTTGATCTCTGACGGAGGGATGAAGATACCGACTCTAACATTGGCTCCAATGGGGATGGTAGCTCCTTGGAGGTTCCAAGAACTACAGTTTTCTGGGAGAGTAGGTAGTGCCTTCATCCATTGGGCTATGGAGTCTATAACTTCGACAAATAAACACAAGACTTTTGACTCAATTTTATTGACTGAAAATTTGACTCAAACTGACTCAATTTTGAAACCAAAATGACTGAAAAACCTGACTCGACAAACTCAAACAAAAGCTGAAATCAATCTTCAGAGTTATAGCCTTCACTTTGGGCCCCAAACTAAAGAAAATATCACAACACACACTTGCAATGAAACTGATATAAACGGTATGTACAATGACAATGTAAACAACAAAAAAACATCTCAGAAATGATACCGTTTGAGCAGCCGACCATTGACCGGCCCTCCTGGACAATCTTCCCCGTTCATCTCTTTCAGAAGAAAAGCATTCTGACCCCGATATGCAGCGATTTTAAAGGATCCTTTCCATATATTTTAAAACTTACCGTGCTTACCGTTTTCCTCATTCCTTGCATCCCATTTCAGCACCACTTCTTCCAATTGAAATTTGTCCGCCTTTTCTTTTCTGTCATATATTTTCTTAATTCTCTCTTTCTTTATGACCTCTCTGAAATTTTCTGTGATCTCCGGAATGTCTTCTGCTTCAACTAACTGACTATTTACATCATTGAAACTATCTGAATACAAAACAAAAGACTCTAAATATGTATGTACATAATTGATTGGATTATTTACCGGTTTCTCCTTGCTGGTGATCATATACTTCATCTTTTGCTTTCGATATAATCTTCTCATCTAACCAAAAACAGGAATGGTAGCATAGGAGAAATCAAGATGAAATGTTCACTTCAGTTTTTCTCCCCAAGATCTGGAAAGAATCATGCCAAATCTAGGGGGAATATCTGCCACAACCACATCCATCAAAACATTCTTAGTCAGAATCTGATCTAAACTAACAACCAAATCTTTGATAAGCCCAATGCATCTTACTCTGCTAGAATCGAAAGAATAAAGATCATGATACTTCCTAGTGATGTCCAATCCCAATTTCTCCATGATTTCCCTCGGCAGGAGATTATGAGATGCTCCGGAATCAAACATGGCATTATGTAACACAAAATCATGCAATCTAAGGCTGATATAAAAAGGAGGCACATCACTATCGGGAGACTCACCATCCAATGCGGGTCCAAATATCAACTCAGGTTGATCATCTTCCACATTCACCATATCAGACATTGGATCGAAATTCAGAGTTTTAGATACCTGACCCTTGTAACTGCTATTCTTCATCAATTCAGTCAAAGGAATGGAAACTTTTAACTTAGCAATTTCACTCTCTAAGTTAAAGACTGAAGTTTTTTCTACCTCTTTGGCTGAAACATCCTTCTTTTCAACTTTCTCCCTCGATAAAATTGGCTGATTAGATCTTTCATTTGCTGATGGGGATTTGCTAGTAGTAGGATAAGCTACCTCTTTTCCCTTCTTCTGTGCAATGAGTGCATCATTCTTTGGTGCTGAAACTTCCTTTCCATTTTGGATTGGGTTGATAGGCACATCTCTGTTTCTTAGTGAATATTGTTGCTTCTGGGCGGACAAAGAATTCATATAACCTATTTTATACTCATCCGACTCTTCTTCAAGAGCTGTCTCATTTGCCAAGATAAAATCATCATCCTTTTGTATAGCTGAGTTTTCTGCATACTCCTCATCTTCAGTGATAAAGGTTGGTGTATCATCAGGTGTAAAGAAGTGATTCTCTTCCCCTATTACATTTTCTTCATCATTTGATTCCAGACCAACAAAATTCTGATGTAAAGGTGTCTTTACCTGCTGTTGTACTGGCGGTTCTTGTGCTCGCTGCTCTCGTTGTTTGATCCTGAATTGTGGTTGCTGCTGGCCACGGAAGTTAGGATTTCTGATCTGCGGTTTGGGCTTATCAAGTGTTAATATTTCAATCATCTTTTCCACCTTGCAAAGTACTTGATCTGAAGTAGAAGCCTCTTCCTTTATTACTACTTTCTTTTCTGCTCTCAATCTACCTCTCTTGTCATTCAAATTAGCTTCAACACTCACTGCAATTTTCTGCATGTCCTCCAAAGTGGCAGGATCTCTTTCTCGTAATTGATAGGCCATGCCCGTATCAAAACCATCCGAAAACTTAAGCAAAGCCGACTTCCTAGATGGCCTTAAATCATTGGGAATTGCATTGTAAACCGCATTGAATCTAATACAGTAATCTTGGACAGACTCACCAACATTCCGCTTGATCTTGGTATATTCAGAAGTGATCTGTAGGGGATCTTTCTTTACTTCCCATTGATCCAAGAGTTGTCTCTGAAGCTCAGCCAATGTACCAATACTTCTAGGCTGCAAAGCTCTAAACCATTTTCTCACTTCACTTCCAAAGGTTTGCACAAATAATCTCATGGTCACATTTTCTACATCGATTTCATGAAGGTCAAAGAAATATCCCATTCTATCAACATGTTGCTGAGCAGGAACACTTTGATGAGTGCCATCAAACAATGGAATCTTACTTTGGTAATCAGTGGGCATGTCATCCAAATTTTGAGGCAACACAAGAGGTGCAAATCTGGCAGCCATTTCTCTGGGTGGATTTATAACTGGTCTTGGAGATATAGGAGGATTAGGAGCAGTAGATGTATGAGGTGTATGTGGTGTGGATGGAGGAAATACTACTGCATATTTTTTATCAGGGATATAAGGTTGTACGGGAATGGTAGGAATGAAAGGAGGCTCGGTATGAACTTGTGAACCAGATGTAACTGCTGATGGCCCAAGTGTTTCAGATGGTGACTCTATGAACTCAGGAATACTTGTTGCCACAATGGAATTTTGAATATTCAAAATGTAACTGTCAATGGATCTATTAGCCTGTTCAATTTCAAGATACTTGATAAACTCGGGATTTATGAAAGTAGAACCAAGAGCACATTCAGACTTAGTCTCAAACAGCGACAACTCAAATTGTTCATCAAACTCAATATCTTCAAGGTATTCAAACACAACGGGACATGAATGAGATTTGAATAGAGGAATCACAGGACTTTCTCAACGAAGGATTCTTGAAATCAGATTGGGATTCTCATACACTGGAGGTGGATCAGGATCCGGATTTTCTCTGGTATGTCTTCTGGAAGCCAGTGTGTTTAATTATTTTCAAAATCAAAGGGACAAAACCAACTTGTTCAGCCTATCAAATTCTAGAATCATCACCCAAAAGTCCAAAATGATCTGATGTACTGGGGGAAATTTACAAGTCAAGTGTCATGTTTACAAACTAGACCGGAGATTGACTGAAGCAGCGTTTATCTACATTCGCTAATGCAAAGCAAGAGCATTTCGAAGGTTACCTGACATAACTTCAGGCTCCGTCTGTAGCTTATAAAACAAATAACACTAACAAGAAAACCATTTTGTCCCCATTATGGTCGCCACTATGTTATTGCCTAAATCTACCTCAGGCTGAAGGAAGGCAGAGTCTAGGGTAACATCAAACCATGCTCAGTCTGGTAGCTAGCCCTACCAGATCAGGAGAGGGCTCTCTCCGGGTCAATCTCAAAAAAAATAATCGAAGGGGCTTGAGATGACTTGAAATAAAGGCTAATTTTAGGCTAGGTATATATGTAAAATGATTTGATTTGATTTTGGGGGTTTTTTATGGAATCAAAGGGAAAGGCAGTTTTGGATCCGGGGAAAAGGCCTAGTTTTTGCAGAGTTCTGATTGGGGAAAGGAAGGAAATTGTTTTGATGCTTTGAATTGAATGAATGGATAGCTTATACCAGTGAGGAGCTAAAGAGGGAAAGAGGCTTTCAATAATCCTCTTCAAACAGATGAAAACATGGAAAATTAAACAAAACTGAAGGCAGAGCAAAGCAAGCTAATGAATTCCACCTTTATCACTCATTTGTTTAATTTAAGAAGAAAGGAGAAGGGAAATGATACACTTAAACATCAGTGAAATTAAAATCACATAGAGAAACACACCATCAAAACATAGAGCCACATGGACCCCAAAGAGTGCTGCAAACCCTGGTCTATTCATTTGCCAAAATTGCAGAGATGAAATGTACAATGAAGTGCCAAGCAATCCCAAGTGTCCAACCCTAAAAATGACTGAAGAACTACATGATATAGACAAGCCTAACTCATCCCCATGCCTCTAGGGGTCGAGCTCACCATTCTAGGAGCTGTTTCAACCATATCTAACTAGGAACTGAAAAATAGGCAATGAAACAACTTGCCTCTATATGATAGGAAACTGATTCATTCACTCACATTTCACTTCTTGGTGAATGAATCTACTAAGATGAGAAAAAGTGTGCCAAAATTACATCAAAGTAATGAAATTACATCAATTTACATCAATATTTACATGAAAAATTCAAACTCGCCAAAACTAGGCGAAATTCTGAGCTATTGAGTGAAAAATAGGCCAAATTTCCCTATGCGTCGCGCCTGAAATCTCTATGCGTAGCCCAACTTTGAGGCTGATTTTGGGGGCCTTCCTGAAGTCCAAATTGAGTACAGGATAGCTTGTTGGAAAGCCCTACCTGTCTACTTTCCAACCCAAGTGGAATTTCTTGATTTGGTTTCCATTTGCCCCTCCAAAAATCAAATCTCCCAACATTTCTTCCTGTGTGTGCAAAAAGTGGCAGAAAGGCCATTTTTAGGGTGTTTTTGACCCTTTAGGCAACCCAAAACCTGTAAAAATCCTTAGGTAATCCATAGGAATGCATAAATTTTGATGAAAAATCCAGAAATGAAAATTTTTTCTCCAGAAGAGCTGCCAATTATAAGCGCGTGCCAAGTGGCGCTACGCGTCGGGCAGGAAAATCTGTGTTAAGGCCCAAAAATTCAAAATTGACAAAAATTTTCCCAAATTTCTTGAAATTTGGGCTGAATGCCCAACATCAAGCGCTATGCTGGGCCAAGAAGCTTCGGCTAAAATTTGGAGTCTATCATGCCTTTTACAACGCTTTAGTGCCCTCCTTAGCCTTGCTTTCAAGATCTTGATCCTCGCTCTGCAAACATGATTTTGTGCCCAATAGTGGTTCTTCATGTGCCTGAGCATGTTATTTTCCTTGTTCACCTTCTCCAATAGCTTCTCAAGATGAATATTGACCCTCTAAAGCCAAGTCTCTCGATCATCCTCAATCTCCCGCTCAATGGGTGTCATCTTGGTTTGGCTTCTTCGGGCAGCTTGCCGGTTCTCACGAATGTTTTGCAACTCCATGATTGTTTGTTGATCTTCCAACTGTTTGTTCCACTGCTCCAAGTAGTTTATGATCCATTGGGCTCTCTGAAACTTGACGGTCAAGGTATCAATCTCAGCCTTCTGCTCCTGAATGGTCTCTCTCAACTTTGAGCTTAGAGAGCTCAAATCCTCATCAATCAATATGAAATCAGTATCCTGGCCTCCTAAAGGGCCCTCACCCTGCATAGGCATCTTACCTCTGACCTGTACCTTTACCTGTGCTGCTGATGATGGAAATGAGACCCCTTCCACCCTAGGTGGAGATAGTACTCGTCGGGCTGCTGCAAATAATACTCTAGTGCCTCTCTGATAAGTAACAAACACTGGCACACTGATAGGCTCTGTCTCGTGACCTTCAGGCTGACGTGAAGGTTCACCTACATCATGGAAAACCTCCGGAGGAACCTGAGGAGCTGTGAAGAATTCATGGGAAATGAAATCTTCCCACGAAATACCTTGCGATCCAAGCTGATGTACAACCACGATCTTGATGAGTGCATAGTGATAAATATTGTTGTACTGCTACTCGGGAGTTTTCTTCTGCACAAGAGTGGTCATTCTCACGATGTTCCGGAACATGAAATAAGGAATGTTAATCATCCTCACTCTAGTGAAATGCATCAATAACCTGATGTGGTAGGCATAGAGGCGTGAAAACCGGCCCTCACAACTGAAGTATCTGATAATAAGTTTCATCAAAGGTGCATAGGATTCCTCTAGGAACCGGAATGGGAACACCCTGCTGAGCTGTCTCACATAGCTAGGCCTGATGTATGGTTCATAATGCACTCTGTCCACCTGCTTTCTTTTTTTCCACTGTTCACCCACATTCGGTATTCCGGTTGCTTGAGAGATGGTTTCCGGTGTCAAAGTGAAATTTACACCAGCAAGAGTTACCTGACCATCATGCAAATGCAATACGAACAAACGAGCTAAATCCTGATGATGATGAATCCTATCGATCATCTCACAATACTGATAGCATTACTGCTCTCGAAAATATGCCATGGCAAGTGGGCAAGCCTGCAATTGAGTCAATGAGGTGGGCTCTTCTCTCACATGTTTTCCACCTTTACGAGGCCTTCTCGGTGCATGTAGCTCAGTGGTAGAATCACTATCTCTGTCTCCATGGTGTTTCAAGGTCTATGTTTGGCTTGTATGAGATGAAAATGAGAATTTTGTGCTTTTGTTTCAATTTCCAAATATGTGTCAAAGGAGAGGGACTGTAGGAGATATAGGGTAGTGAGGACAATGGTGTTTAATCAAGTGATAATTTGCCTTTTGGAATTTTGACAAATGCAGGGACAATGGACAGCCACTTGACTGTTTGGGAAACTTGGGGTTTGGGAATTTTACAAGTGAAATGGGAAAGGGAGAATGAAAGTGAAATGAAATGACTTGGGATGGGGGAAATAGGGCTTTAGGAGTGAATGACTTTTAGAGATGTAAGAGGATGGTGTATTGATGAGATAACAGTGACGGGAGAGAAACAAGAAGGTGGGGAATGGAATATGTGGCACAAAACTATTTTAAAACACCAATTTCAAACCCTAAGAGAGCAATTTTTAACAAAATGAGAGGGTTTAAGTTTTTAGCATTCAAACTCTTATATTCCCTTTTCAAACAACACCAAACATTGTTTAATGGCAATTACAAGATCGCTCGAACTTACATGGAGAAAATGGGACCGAGAAATTTCGAATTTGTTGGAGGCAATGACAAAATTTGGGTTTCGGCCCTGCGCGCCGCAACAGTGGCCCAGTGCGCCGCGACCGTTGTATGCACCGCGCCAGTTCAAATTTGCACTGTGGTGAGCGGCCCTATGCGCCGCGCTCAACGAGTGCGCCGCGACCACCTCCCAATGTGTCGCGACCCTCAATCTCACCCACAGTCGGTCCTCCAAACATTGTTTCACTTCCTCCACTATTTTCTTTAGCTCTTTGATGACTTTACTTGCAAATGGATTGTTGAATATGAAAATGTCTTATATATACAAAGGATTTTGATTTTTCATTTTGGCAAACCCACTTTCTAATGTTTGAAATTTGACACTTTTCACATAAACTCTGTTTTTGTTTCCTTTTTTATTTTTGAGCTGAATGATGAATCTCTTGTCTGTCTTTGCAGGGATAGCTAGCATGGGATTTGGCAAAGGCGACCAGGGTTGTGCTTGAAGTACTTCACAACTGAAAAACTTTGAAAATTACATTACATTTATTACAAAAGATGAAATTGATGATTTTTCTTCAAAACAGAGTTTTGAAGAAGAATCATTATCAAGCATTATGACGATGAAATTTTTGCAATGAAAACTTATTTCGAACCTCCCTCATGTGCCTGCTGACATTATTAGACATTCTGAAGACTAAATTAATGAAACCCTAGACCTAATGAGACTAAAAACCCTAAAATGACTCTTTGTCAAGCAGGAAGCCAAACATGACTGTAAATGACTTTAAAATTGATTTTGATGAACAAAAAAAGGCTAGCAGGTATAAGACATGAGGGATATGAGAGACAAGACCCTTCCGTCAGATGATCCATGCTCCTAATGGAATGCAGCTGAATAAAATGAATGAGACACCTAAAATGAAATGCAACAAAAGATATTTTGATCTCTGACGGAGGGATGAAGATACCGACTCTAACACCGTCGATCCTAAATTTTCATCTGGAGGAAATACTTCTTCTTCAACCGGGTCAATTTCTTCATCTAGCTCTCCTACTATTTGATACTCCATTAGTTTATTCACTACCACAGTCATGTTATTGATCCGTTGGGGACAAGTCCTCTCCGAGTGGGAAGCTTGGTTGAAAGAGCATAAGTTATCTTTTCCAATATCTTCTACGTTGAAGTTCGCGTTGGGATTCGGTGGAGGACGATTTTGTGTGCTATTGTTCTTCCTAAAGAAAGGCTTTTGGGGTTTTCTGTAGGAGGAAAGATCATTGTTTTTCCTTTTCCAATCAGAGACTTCATTTTTTAAAAGCTTTAGGGATTTAGCGATTCTTTCGAAATCGAAGGGGTCCTTATCCTTGTCCTCAGATTTACTGGTCGAGGGTTGTGTCTTCTTCCTTGTATATTTTGAATCATCTCAGTTGTCATGGTATAGAGCCCCTATGGAAAGCATATCTTTCTCAACAGTGAGATCCGTGGTGAAATTATTGGCCAGGGTGGCTCTAGCTTCGCGCTTAATAAACACAGCAATGTCCCGCAGAAGGGCCCTTGTGTAATAGTCTATAGTGATAGAATCATCAAGGACCATGTTTGGGGGGAACTTGTTCAGGATGGTCACAAAATGCCGATTGAAATATTTTACCTTCTCCTTCTTTTGGCACTTCAAGGTGCTCAACCCCGTAAGGAGCATAGAAGGGGTTTTCTCCTCACACGATTTCTCAAGGAATTTTCGACGGAGTTCTTCCCAGGACGGGATGGAAGCGATAGGAAATTTGTGATACCAAGTAGCAGCTTTGTTTTCTAAGGTGTGCAGAAAGATCCAGCATGCTATGTCATAATATTGCACCCTCATCATTTGCAGGGCGAGGTAGAAGTTGCTAATGTGAACTTTGGCTAATGTCCCCTTTTCGGGATCGAACTTGGGCAGGTGCTTCTTTGGGTGTCGAGGCATGTCGTGAAGTGGACCTCAGACACCTAAAGGGGATTGTGCCATCTAGGCTAGTGGTTGCACCCGCCTTGACCTGTGCAAAGGTGGAATTATGACGTGCTCAGTTTCGTTTTTAGACTCACTCCCAGTGCCAGACCTGAAGGCTTCACCCTCATGTTGAGAGTGCATGCCTTGATTCTAGGGAACTCTCAGATTTTCAATATTCCTCTAATTCCTTAAATTTTTGAAGCCAACGAAGTTTTCGTTGAAAATAAAAGGCTGTTGGTTTTGATTTCAGTGGAGGTGACGAGTATGGTATGTGTTTCAACCATTTCCCTGACCTCTAATTCCCCGACCTCTTTCGGCCCCTCCCCCTGGTGGGTCATTTTCTTGGGTATTCTCATTTAAAGGAGGACTGACCTGGGATCTGATTTTTTTTCGGGAACAATGAGGACTCTAGTAGAAATGGTTTCAGGGCATCCTCCGTCAACCCCTCGGGGGCTGTCGGGGCCTTCAGCTAAGAGTTAGTCAACCGCATCTACGTAGTCTTCAAGCATCAGACTTATGAGTTGAGGTAGAAAGTTGACTAGGACACCCTGGCAAGTGTGATGCATCTCGAGGGTTCGCAGGTTGGATAGGGAAATAAGAGTGGGGAGGATTTGGAGGCCTCTAATGAGATCACGGGCGAGTGGATGCAAAGCCTCAGCTGGTCTGTCGTGACCTCGTAGAATGGGGGGTCATCCTCGGGGGAAGTACTCTCAAGGGGTGGAGGATCGATGTTATCAAAATCGATATATTCCCGCTCTGGGCCTAGGCCTATGAGGGGGTTTTGAGGGGTTTACAAAGGTATGTTACTAGCTTGGTGGGAGTTTTCCATCAAGCCCTCCTTCTAGCACCAATTCTATTGACGAGTAAAATTGACTTGCCAACAGTAAGGGGATCTCCCCACTATAAAATCCCAACTAGACTCTACACCATTTGTGTAGGGATCCCATCCGGTATGTGGGCTTGATTGCCATTATACTCATAAGATATATTCCCTTTCAAGGATGGAGAGGGGATTGACAATCATGAGAATGTATGGCTGCTGGACGAAGAAAATTCAATGGTTGACATATACTCTGCAAATGAGACATCACGAATAGCAAAGTGGAATTTAAAGCATGAAACCCATGAGGAGTGTTTTTAGAAAAAACTTGTTAGGGCCATACTTAGACGAAGACCCACTTGAACATAAGAGAAACAATTCACTATGATCAAGTGTCCATCAATTATCGAAGCATATTTCAGAAGATATTTAGGTTCATATCAACAAGCTAGGTCGCTAACATATCCCTACATTAAACCATCATACATCATCCACATATCAAAAGAGCTCAAATACATAAACAATTCATGAAGAGAAATATAGACCAGTGAGTTACAAAAAGTATCATACATTCAAAAGAACTATATTCATGGTGTCAATACATGAAAGCCTCCATCAGATCCAATAGTGAGATCCAAAACATTCGTTTATATTCATTCCTGGAGCATACATTGAATGCTATACAATTATCTATCTCTCTTCTTTAGGAGTCCAAAAAATCTCCTTACAATATCTCCAGAAGGAGTACATATAGAACAAAAATTACTTTTGGACTACCATGTCCCTTCGCCTCCCTTACTATTGGGATGACTAGCAACTTGGGAGCAACTGTGACCTGCAACCTGAGTAAGGTGGCCACCTGCGAGCTGATGGCTCTTGCAACCTACGACTTGACTGCATCTACGACCTATTTTTCTAGTTAACTTTATGGGAGAAGTTTAGTGATAAAGAGGGTTGGGATTTCCACCTGCTGCTACTCCTTGAGATAGGTATTCCATGTTTGATATTTAGCACCTATCAGGGTGATTTGAGGCATGTCCTCACCAAGCCTTTGCAAGAATTCAAGAGGATCCAGAACTAGAGTACGCTTCTTTGAATTGATATGATTAGACAACGATGCCAACTTGGTGTAGATTCTGACTGGTTCAAAGACATATTGTAAGATGTTTTCCTTCGTAGCTGGGAGGTCCTTTGAGCTGGCTGTCTATCTGATCAGATCTAGAAACGACTGAATATCTTGCAATACTTCTTCCTGTGCCTTTTTTTGGACCAGTTTTCCAATGGAAGGTATGTGATGCACTTCTTCCATCGTGTCGATATCGTTGATGAGATGCTTGTATGTGATCATTACCTTGTCTACATCTTTCACGAGCTTATCTCAGAATTGTAGCTTCATCCATATCTGTACCTTGTCATTCTGGGTGTGAATCCAATCCTTCTTTGGTAGAGTAGTAGGGTCTTGCGGGTATCTCTCAGACCATTCCAATATGTTCTCAAGCGCTATAGAGGCCTTTTTTAGCTGGGTAGACTTATTCCTTGTTTATGCTTGGAACCCTGCCAAGGGAGCAACTGTTTTCCTCAACCTCATCATTTCTTCGTAGAATTGTACCATGGTCCTACCCATGATGTCTATCTCTCCTTGGAGGGCGGCCTGTGGTCCGCCAGCTTGGGTGAGGGCAAGCTGTAGCATTTTATTTTTGGTTTCCAGGGATTTCTTTTCCTCTTCTACTTGAGTGGCCCTCTTCTCAGATATACAGAGCCTGTTTTGTATTAGTAGGATCTCTTTTCTAATTTTGTTGATGTTTTCTTCTATGGAAACTACAAAAGCGGTTCCGGTAGATGCTATCATTATGGGATTCGTCGTGGTGTCTAGGACTATGTCCTTTTTAGTGGTCACTGCTAGAGGTTTGGTCGAGTTCTGGGTAAGAAATTTTCTCCTCTCCTTCCTAATCTTGTGAATTTATTGATCGTAAGATATCTTCGTCAGATCTAGTACATCATCCTCTTGTTCTCATGAAAGACCAAGTTCGGAGAAAGGGAAGTGCCCTCCTGTCACGGGATTTGTTGGGGGTATGTCGATAGGTGGCAGATCTGCTCATTTCCTGATTTGTAAGGGTTGTGACCCACTTGCCCCTACTTACTTAGATGCCTATTCCTGTTGTTTTCAGGCTTCCTCTTCCTTTCTTCTTTTCTTTGCTTCTTCTCTATCTTGTTCTTGTTTCAACCTACTTTTTGCTTCTCTTTTCTGTTGTTCTTGTTCTTTGTCTTTAGCTTCTTCTTCTTCTTTCTTCCTGTGTACCTCCTCTACCTGCTTCCTTTTCTGTTTCTCTCTATGCTAATTGTCCCACTGTTCTTCCTCTTTTTGTTTCTTTTGTTGTTCTTCCTTGTGCTATTTCTTTTTTTTTCTTCCTCCTGTTGCCTTCGACTCTCTTCTGCTTGTCGTTGTGCTAGAGCATCTTGGGAATTTTTAAGCTCTTATTCCCTTTGTTTTTTCTCAGCATTTCGTTGTTCCTCGGTATATTTATCCCCTTTTTCTTTTGGATTATCAAGAGGTTTATCACCTGAGGTGTTCTTGGGTTTCTTGGGCTGAGAATTAGATGCTCCTCCCGTTGGTGTTTTCCGCTTCATGTCATCAGCTCTATCCTGTAGGGTCTGATCATATTGAGACTGATTTCCTTGGTTCCCATATAAATCAAATTCCTCTTCAGGGGATGCCTCCCTGAGTGTGTTATAATAGTTCCTCACTTCATCCTCCAAGGCGGTCTCTGTGTGCTCATAGGTTCAATTAAAGTCAGCCCGCTTGCAATGCGCGGGGACGATCCTTTCTAGGTCATTGGACCATAAATCCAATCTCACAAAATGGAAACCTCTTAATTTTTCGGCTTCTGCCTCTACTTCCTTGAATTATTTGACTGTGTAGGCACCAATGGTGAGTGGGAGGGTAGGCCATGGTTTCTTCTTACCCTTACTCAGTGTTTTGGAGAAAATTCTCGTCATCTGGTACCATACTTCTTGTAACAATAGCTTATCGGTAATAGATTTGGGTAGTGCATGTTGAGATTCAACAAGATGATGAGCTTAGTGAAAACAGTCGCCTTCACTAAGAGGGCCCGCAAGCTATTTTTGGTGCAAGTCTATTTTTAGACTATGTCCATTTTTAGACATGTTGATCATATTTCAGAAGTTGCAGGATGCTATTTGTGGATGGTTGATCAAGTTGGAAAAATAGTTGAAATTCTGTTTTTAGAATATTGGGCGAAGTCTATTTATAGATCGTCAATCTAAAAATAGATGCATGTCGATTATTATTAGCTCTTAATGATAATCAGACACTAAATAGCAACTTATTCTCTTAGAGCACTTCAGTTCAGTGCACAGATGTGGCACAACAGCTGATAGAAGGAATTATGCTATTCCTAAGGGTTTACTAGAGCTAATGCATGGAGGACTCAGTTAGAACTCAAGTGGTAGAGTTATGACACAGTTGGAAGAAGTGGTTATGGAGTTATATTTAGTTTAACTCAGTTAGACTCAGTTGACCTAGTTGTATCTAGTCTAACTGATTGATACACTAGTGAGAGTGGAGTGAATTAATTAGTTAATTAATTCATAAATAATAACTCATTAATCAACTGAACAATACATCAATTAACTATAGTGCATGGTAGTTTCAGTGGAGACCAGTGGAGAGATAGGTGAAAGGGCAAGATAGACTATCTATTGTGACTATAGTGATGCATTGATTGCATCCAACACACAGTGGAGATGCCAATGAGGATTGCGCAGTAAAGGATGGAGTAATTCAAATTCATTCAGAGCTATTCTTCAGCAGAGATTGCGCAGTGGAGGCAGGCTAGCAAGTGGCATAGATCGGTGCATGGATTTGCAAGATTAGGCCTGTATAGTGTATGACGATTATACTGTACTTATAGTTTGTGATAAGCTTTGTATGTTTGTATGAGATTTTCATATGATCTCCATGTTACTTAATATATAGTTGGGGTTTTTAGCTTCATGCTTTCCCAGTTAAAAACTGTGTTATGTGCGATTGAATATTTTTGTTTATGCTTCACATGTGTGTGCAATTAATTGTTTCCGCAAAAGATAAACAAGTGGAATTGATTCTGTATTTTGCATAAAGTTAAATAATGTGAGATCAGGAGAATCAAGGACATATTCATGCTTAGTGAATATAATTTCTACATGGTATCAGATCATTTTTGATTGAAGATTGCAATTGTGAAGTGAGTTTGTGTTGGTGGACAATTCGAATTTGCTATAGAAGATTCTTGGTGCAGAAATCGAGTATAAATTGAAATGTCTTTCAATGGGTTGAGATTGGAGTATGCCCTTTATGGGAGCTCGAATTACATATTATGGAAGGACAGGATGGAGGCCGTGCTGGAGGATAATGGGCTGAAGGATTTCATCGATAGCGATGTTCCTAAGCCGGGATCTAGCGATGCTGCATTACTTGATGCATGGAAAAAGAAGACTGCAAAGATGAGGAGGATTCTGTTGGAAGCTGTGAAGGACCATATTGTGTCCAACCTTCATGGGAAATCCACTCCATTCTTAATTTGGAAGGCTTTGAAAGATTTTTTTCAAAGCAGAAGTGACTAGAGGAAGTTGGCGCTTAAAGACAAGCTCAGAAAAATAAAAATGGAGAAAGGTGACAGTATTCCAAAATACCTCATGAAGTTTGTCCACTGCAAGGATGAGCTGGGAAGTGTGAGGGTTACTGTTGATTAATAATACTTGGTGAGCTTGGATCTCCTTGGGCTTCCGAAGAGTTGGCATAGCTACGAAGACTCTGTCAATGGATGAGAGAAACTGCTGGGATGGGAGCGACTTGGTTGGATCTTGTGCAGGAGGAGATAAGGTGGGGTACCAGGGATGGATCTTCATCAAAGAATGAAGATGAAGAGAATTTCACTTTAGCTGCCAAAGCAAGGAAATGGAAGGGGAAGAAAAATCCTTCTAAATCTGGTGCGAAAGGCAAGAAGCAGGACTTGTCCAAAGTGAAGTGTTTTCACTGTCACGAGCATGGACATTTCGCCACTAACTGTCCACAGAAGAAGAAGAATAAGTACACTGCTGGATCTGTAGATGGAGAGGTTTTAGCCTCACAATTTGAGCTGGATTTTTCCTTGATTGCATGCTTGGTTTCAAGTTGCATGGGATCGGTGTGGTATCTTGACAGTGGTGCGTCTTTCCATATGACGGGAGACAAATATTTGTTCAGTGACTTGGAGGAGAAGGACCTCCAGATGCATATAGATATGGGAAACGATGGTCAGTACAGTGCAACTGGCATTGGGACCATTACCTTTGAGAGGGAGTTCGGTAATCCATTCTTGTTGAAGAATGTCATGCATGTTCCAGGTCTGAATAAGAACTTGGTCTTAGTCGCAATGCTGGAAGACAGGGGTTATGATGTTGTTTTCAGTGAGGGAAAATCCTTCCTTCGACATAAAACAATGGGTCAAACCAAGAAGATAGGGGTTCGAATTAAGAATCTCTACAAGCTGGAGGTAGATGGTTGCGCTGCAATGATGGGCAAAGCAGAAGAAGTGGTGAGCCGGGATGAGGGCGAATTATGGCACAGGAGATTGGGCCATCTTCACCATGGTGCTTTGAAAATTTTGCAGCAAATTTCTACTGGACTTCCCGAGGGTACTCTTGCGCAATCAGATCAGTGAAAATGATGTACAATGGGTAAGTTTGTGAAGACCACCTTTCATGAGAAGGAGAACCATGCTTCGGTGATCCTGGAGAGAATTCACACAGACATGTGTGGACCATTCTCGGTTGCTTCAACAGTGAAACACGGGTATTATGTGATATATGTTGATGACTTTTCTCATAGATGCTGGATCTTCTTCATGTAGAAGAAGAGTGAAACGTTCTCAAAGTTCTGTGAGTTCAAGGCATTGGTGGAGAAGGATTCAGGGAAGCAGGTGAAAGCTCTAAGGAGCGATAATGGTGGTGAATACATCTCGGGCGAATTCAAAGACTTCTGTAGAAAAGAAGGAATTCGAAGAGAACTCATAGCACCTCATAACCCACAGCAAAATGGAGTCATAGAGAGAAAGAAAAAAATGATCATGGGTGCTACACAAGCGATGCTGCATGATCAGGGCCTACTGATGCACTTGTGGGCGGAAGCATGCAACACTGCGGTTTATGTGCAAAACCTTTGTCCTCATAGAGTACTTGGCATGAGTACACCCGAGGAAGCTTTTACTGGTAAGAAGCCTGATATTTCTCATTTGAAAATTTTTGGCTCACTTGTTTACATTCATGTGACGAAGGATGCCAGGAAGAAGTTGGACCCGATTGCAGAGGTTGGGATATTTGTGGGGTACATAGAAACACCCCATAACTATCATGTGTATTTTCCAAACAGTTAGATTACTGTTATGCGATGGGATATAAAATTCAATGAGGTGAAAGCCATGAAGTTGTCGCTTGAGAGGGAGCTACACTTGCATGCGGAGGAGGAACTTCTTGTTCCAAAAGATGAGCCTCTGGATGTGGATCAGCCACAGGAGGAGACTCATGGAGTGGAAGAGTCCACTCATGCAGAACCAAACATCAAACAAGGCAGAAAGCGTACCAAAAAAGTTGAGAGACTGAAGGTCGATACGACACTGAATGTAGGAGTCCCTACATCACAGCGCAAACAGAGACAGTCACCTGACCGATATACTAGATACATGGCTCTTATGAGCAAGTGTATTGTGACAGAGCCATATTCTTTTGAAGAAGCAGCACAAGATCCCACATGGGTAGATGCCATGGTGGAGGAGTATGACTCCATTGTTAGAAACAGTGCTTGGGAGATTGTTCCAAGGCCGGTGGGGAAATCAGTTGTAGGATCAAGATGGATCAACAAGGTAAATCAAGTTGCTGATGGGAGTGTCGAGAAGTATAAGGAAAGATTTTTTTCCTGGGGCTTCTCACAGATTGAGGGGATTGACTATGAAGAAACCTTTGCACCTGTCGCACGGTATTCTTCCATACAGACCATCCTTGCTCTCTCAGTGTAGATGGGTTGGCACATTCATCAGATGGATGTGAAGACTGCATTCCTTAATGGGATCATTGAGGAAGAGGTGTACATTGAGCAGCCTGAAGGATTTGAGTTCTTCAGCAGCGAGTCGCATGTGTGCAGGCTCAAAAGAGCATTGTATGGTCTGAAACAAGCACCCCATGCTTGGTACACGCGGATCGACAACTATTTCACTGGACTTGGCTTCACCAAGAGTGAGGCGGATGCAAACCTGTACCAGATTGTGGTTGAGGGTAAGATTTTGATCATTGTACTTTATGTTGATGATTTGATACTAACAGGTGATGAGCAGTTGATACACTCATGCAAGGCAGATCTTGCAAAGGAGTTTGAGATGAAGGATTTAGGCCTCCTTCATTATTTCCTTGGATTGGAAATATGGCAGCGGGAAGGTGAACTATTTTTGTCTCAAGGAAAGTATGCCCGGGAGATACTGGAGAAGTTTCACATGCAAGGCTGCAAGCCTATCGACACTCCTCTTCCAGGAAATTGGAGGAAAGAGGATGCTACATCGACAGAGGTAGTGGATGCCACTGTTTATCGACAGTTGGTGGGTTTGCTCATGTATTTAGTTAATACAAGACCGGACATATGCTATGCGGTGAACCAGCTTTCACAAGCGATGGTTAAGCCTACCAAGCTCTTTTGGAAGGCAGGCAAGCATGTCCTGAGATATCTCAGGGGCACATCTGAGTATGGTTTATGGTACAGACAGACAGATGAGGTGAAGTTGCATGGCTTCACGGATGCAGATTGGGTAGGAAGCCCAACAGACAAAAAGAGCACATCAGGAGGGATTTTTAGTATCGGATCTACAAAATTTTCTTGGTACAGCAGGAAACAAAGATCTGTGGCGCTCAATTCAGCGGTAGCAGAATACATGGTAGCAAGTTTAGCTGCATGTGAGGCTATCTGGATGAGGAAGATTCTGGTTGGTTTTTTCGGTTCACATTTAGATCCCACGGTGATTCATTGTGATAATCAGAGTTGCATTAAACTCTCGGTTAATCCTATGTTTCATGATAGATCTAAACATATTGATATCTGGTATCATCATATCAGAGATTGTGTGCAGCGGAAGATCATGTTGCTTCAGTACATTCCTACGGAGGATCGGGATGCAGATATTCTGACGAAGGCGCTCACCAGGAGCAAATTCGAATACCATAGAGGCAGGATCGGGGTGAAGGATAATCCCTATCTTGTTGAGAGGGAGTGTTGAGATTCAACAAGATGATGAGCTTAGTGAAAACAGTCGCCTTCACTAAGTGGGCCCGCAGGTTGTTTTTGGCGCAAGTCTATTTTTAGACATGTCAATCATAATTCAGAAGTTGCAGGATGCTATTTGTGGATGGTTGATCAAGTTGGAAAAATAGATGAAATTATATTTTTAGAATATTGGGCGAACTCTATTTATAGATCGTCAATCTAAAAATAGATGCATGTCGATTATTATTAGCTCTTAATAATAATCAGACACTAAACAACAACTTATTCTCTTGGAGCACTTTAGTTCAGTGCACAGATGTGGCACAACAACTGACAGAAGGAATTATGCTTTTCCTGAGAGTTTACTGGAGCTAATGCATGGAGGACACAGTTAGAACTCAAGTGGCAGAGTTATGACATAGTTGGAAGAAGTAGTTATGGAGTTGTATTTATTTTAACTCAGTTAGACACAGTTGGGCTAGTTGTATCTAGTCTAACTGATTGATACACTAGTGAGAGTGGAGTGAATTAATTAGTTAATTAATTCATAAGTAATAACTCATTAATCAACTGAACAATACATCAGTTAACTATAGTGCATGGCAGTTTCAGTGGAGACCAGTGGAGAGATAGGTGAAAGGGCAAGATAGACTATATGTTGTGACTATAGTGATTCAAACACTGTTACCGATGAAATAGGTAACCTGACCTAAAAACGGGAACTCTAACCCAAAAAGACTCAAAAAACATGAAAAAACACCCCAAAAACAAAAAAAGTGTATTCCAGAATGCACTTGGTTTTTTTTGAAAGTCAAATTTCAACATTTTATAAAATTATGCTAAAAACAAAATTGTTTCTTGAAAAAAGGATTGAAAAAACACCCTCAAAACAAAACCAGTTGATGCTAGAATAACAAAAAAAAAAAAATTGTGTCATATTTTTGACATTTTTAAAAATAGAAATAACTTTTTTTAATTTTTAAAATTCAAACATTAAAAAAAACCTAAAATTTAAGAAAAAAAATAAATTTAAAAAATAAAAACATTTTAAAGCTTGAAATTTAAAAATATATAGGAATAAAAAATAAAAAATAAAAACAAAATAAAAATTTTAATTTAAACATTAAAAAAAACCTAAATTTTAAGAAAAAAAATAAAAAATAAAAAGTAAAAAAAAATTAAAGATTAAAATTTCAAAATATATAGAAAAAAATTAAAAAATAATAATAATAATAAATTTAAAAAAAAAACAATTTAAAAAGGGAAAGAAATTATAAAAGAAAAAAATATAGAAATTAAATTTAAAAAAGAAAAAGAAAATGTTTATTAAATTAGAAAAAAAAAAATTTAATTTAAAAAAAAAAATTTAAATTTAAAGAAATATATTAAATTTTAATAAATTTAAAACTTTAAAATTAAAATTAAAAAAAATAGATTTTAAAAAATAAATTAAATTTAAATTATAAAAAATAATATATATATATATATATATATATATATATATATATAAACTTAAATTAAAAATATATATATTAGTAAAAAAACAAATATTAAATTTTAATAAATAAATGAATAAACAAATAAATTTTAAGTATAAAGAAAAAAAAAACATTGTTAAAATAAAAATTTAAAAAACTTTAAAAATCAATTAAAATTGAAAAAAATAAATTAAATAAAAAATAAAATAAAAAAAAATTAATTTGAATATATATATATATATATATATATATATATATATATATATATATATATATATATATATATATATATATATATATATTTATTTATTTTTAAATACACAATTTTAATTGAAATAAAAAAATATATATATAAAAATTTTATGTAATTAAAAAAATAATAATAAAAAATTTAAAAAAAAAATATTAAATTCAAATAAATTAAAAAAAATATATAAAATTTACTAAATTTTAAAAAATTAAATGAAAAAACTAAACATAAAATTTAATAATAAAAAAAAACAAAACAAAATTTAATAAATTTTTTTAACAAAATTCAGAAAAAAAAAAACTAAAAAACAAAAAAAATGAATAAAATTAAAAAATAAAAATAAAAATAACAACAAAAAAAATAAAAACAAATTAAATTTCAAATATAAAAATTAAATTAAAACAAAAATAAAAATAAAAATAAAAAATTGAATTAAAAAAAAAAAAATTTAAATTAAAAAAATTAAAAAAAAATGAATTTGTTGATCGTGGTGGCGCTGCCAATCGGCCTCCTGCCTAGGTGGCGGCAGAGGCCAGCCGCTGGGCGGGAGGCCGATTCTGAGAATCGCTCTCCCGCGGCGAGAGGCCGATTCCGGGAATCACCCTGAGGCTGATTCCGGGAATCGCCCTCCCGTGGCGGAAGGCCAATTCCTGGAATCGCCCTCCCGCCGCGGGAGGCCGATTCCGGGAATCGCCCTCCCGCCGCGGAAGGGCGATTCCCGGAATCGCCCTCCCACCGCGGAAGGCGATTCCCAGAATCGCCCTCCCGCCGCTGGAGGGCGATTCTCGGAATCACCCTCCCACGGCGGGAGGGTGATTCCTGGAATCGGTCTCCCTCCGCGGGAGGGCGATTCCCGCCGCCGGAGGGCGATTCTCGGAATCGCCGATTGGCGGCGCCACCACGATGAAAAAATTCTTTTTATTTTTTTTAATTTTCAATATTTTTTTTAAATTTGATTTTTTTTTTAAATTCAAAAAATTCAAAATTATTTGTTTTTTAATTCAATTTTTTTATTTTAAATTTAAATTGTTTTATTTTTTTATTTTAATTTTTTTTAATTTTGTTTTCAAATTTAATATTTTAGATTAATTATTTTTTAAAATTTAAAATTTATTTATTAAATTTATTAAATTTTAATTTAATTTAATTTAATTTTTTAATCTTTTTTTATTTAGTTTTTCATTTTTAAAATTTATAAATTGTTTCATTTAAAAAAAACAGTAAATTTATGGATATTTGTTTTTTAATTATTTGCACGTGGTTTTTTTCATTTTTTTTGTTTTTTAATGATAGTTTTTTTATTTTAATTTTCTTTTTAAATTTTAAATTTTGTTTTTTTATTTTTATTTATTTATTTTTTTGTTACTTTTAAAATTTGTATTTTTTTCTTATTATTATTATTTTTATTTTTATTTTTAAATTTGTTTTTTTCTTTTTTGTATTTTATTTTTTTTATCTAAATTTTAATTTTGTAATTTAAATTATTTTTAAATTTTGTATTTTAATTTTTTTTTTAACTATATGGCTTTTTTTAATAATAGAAAAAAATGTTTTTGATGTTTTTTTTTTAAATTTTTTTGGTTAATTTTTGTTTTTTTTCTTTAAATTATGTGTTTTTTTTTCAAATTTTGTCATTTCTTTTGATATAATTTTCAAATATTTTTGTTTTTTTTTGTTTTTTTGTTTTTATTTTTGATTAAATTTTTTATTTTTACGAATTAATTTTGTTTTTTTTTACATTTTTATTGTTTTTATATATATTTTTTTATCTAAGTTTTGTGTTTTATTACCAACATGAAAATTACCACTCTAAAAAAAAAGGTTCATGCTGCATCAATACGTTTCAAAATTAGCATGAAAATCACCGCTCTAAAAAAAAAAGTTGATGCTGAATCAATACGTTTCAAAATTAGCATGAAAATCACTAACATTTTGAAACAAATATTCATACTTCATATATAAAAATATTAGAGTGTCGAAAATGTGCTTCAAAAAAAAAAAAAAGGTGATTATGCATCACTACTTTTCAAAATCGGGTGCTTTTTATGCTACCAAAAAAAAGTAGGTAACAGTGCGGTTACCTATTTCATCGGTAACACTGTTTTCATTGATTGAATCCAACACGCAGTGGAGATGCCAATGAGGATTGCGTAGTCAAGGATGGAGTAATTCGAATTCATTCAGAGCTATTCTTCAACAGAGATTGCGCAGTGGAGGCAGGCTAGCAAGTGGCATATATCGGTGCATGGATTTGCAAGATTAGGCTTGTATAGTGTATGACGATTGTACTGTACTGATAGCTTGTGATAAGCTTTGTATGTTTGTATGATATTGTCATATGATCTCCATATTACATAATATATAGTTGGGGTTTTCAGCTTCAGGCTTTCCCGGTTAAAAACTGTGTTATGTGCGATTGAATATTTTTGTTTATGCTTCACATGTGTGTGCAATTAATTGTTTCCGCAAAAGATCAACAAGTGGAATTGATTTTGTATTTTGCATAAAGTTAAATAGTGTGAGATTAGGAGAATCAAGGACATATGCATGCTTAGTGCATATAATTTTTACAGTGCATGGAGCTACTTGAAATATCCAAAAACCCTGATGAAGGTGCCTTCTCGGATGGGGAACTTGTGGACTACCTTGATGACAGTTTCCATGGCTCTTATGGACATGCAAGGTGGATCATCTCTGAAGAGATGACAGTACAATGCGGTGATGAAATTTTCTGAGATCACATCGATATCTTGCTTATATTTGGTGCCCCAAAAAATATTCAAGTCCTTAATAATCGGGCATCCGGTGACTACATTCCAGTTATGCGACCAATTATCAAAACAAAATCGCGAGCATACTGCATATAGCAAGTAGGAGGCCATATAGAACTCTGATGCTAACCCTTCTTCTGGAACCTTCACTGCTGATATATTCAACCTCAGAGCTGAGATTAATAAATGGGCCCAGTTAAAGTGAGTATCCTAGTTTTTGACTGCGTACATAAGTGGTATCCATGCTCCATTGAAGGTAGTGGCGTCCATCCTACCATACATCTGACACATTATGGCCGTGACGAGCCTATATACTTTCCTTATACCCTCGGTCTTGTATTCTTGATATTTATTCCCCTTGAAATTTTCGGGGTCTTCCCACCAACTCCTTAGGGTGTCCTATACTGGCATGTCATGTGTTGCTACCCACCGGGTGTTGAAGGATTCTTCTTTCTTTGGAAGTGAATAGTATACTTCGGCATCCCCTGGGGACAGATTAGCGAAGGCTACTTCGACGTGGTCTCATATTACCCAGTACTTTTAGTATACCTTTTGGAGGATCCATTCGATCACTTCCTCACACAGGAAGATTGGAGGGTGAGAAGCCAAATAATGCAGTTTGGATCTCTTCACCTGTATGTATACCTATCGGTTTGCAAGGGCCTCCGAGAATTCCTTCTTTATGAAGTCTTGGTAAAGGTCATACCAAGACATCTTCCCACCTTTTCCAAAAGCACAAGATGTGTCTCTGTAGATAGGAGTCAACTATGGAGGCATGTCACTCTCTGGTGGATCAATTTTTGGGCTCTTGTGCCGTCTGCGAACTGCTGGGGGCCCATGTCGCTTGAGGCTGAGGAGATAGAGACGCACTCGAGCTCAGCTTCAATATAACCTAGCATATTCAAAAAACAATCCCATAATAAGACGGATGGAATGGAGGCAATAGGATAATAGGGAAAATCACCTGACCAAACCAACTAGTGTCTTGGCTGGTCCAGGAGGCTGAGTGATCAGTAGGATAGGTTGCACCAGGAAGTTCTAGGTCACTGTGACCTATATCAGTCGCAAAGGCTTGGGAGTGTATGGGATGCGACCTGGCAACCTAGTCGCGGGGTCGCATGGTCATATCTACGTGAAATATCAGACCTTTGTGACTTTGCAAATTGGCGACCCAGTCACGAGGTCACAAGGTCACAAAGTCACGAGGTTGCATTAGGGCTTTTCTGGGTGAAACAAGTCGGCGTGACCTACATGGAACATGGGGAATAAATCTAGGAAAAGGAGGGGAATCAAGGCTGAAGGGGTCATAGGAGGCTTGGGAATGGATGCACAAGGTAACAGAGGGTAGCAAAGAGGGCCAGAGTTGGTCTGGGCATGATGGGATGAGCAGGAGATAAGAATGAGCTTTAGAGGGAAAAATGGCCTAAGGAGGTGGGGTGTTTCTGATAGGAACCTATGATGTTTAATAGCCTAGCTAGGGGAGTAGGGTTTGGTAGGGTCAGCAGTTAAAAGAAACAACAAATGCAGGAGGCTTCGACGACTTACTTGGAAGAAAAAATCTCTCCATTTGGTTTATCATATGCTTTGTGATCTCCATCTTGTAGGTCGAATGCGACTTACGTGACCCTGTATATATAAATGGGTCACACTTGCAAGCCTTAATGCAAGTTGCAAGGTTGCTTGGGAGGTTATTTGCATACTTTTGCGACCTTGCGAATTGATGACTTGGGGGGTCGCTGGGTCACGAGGTCGCATGGTCGTGAAGTTCAGATTCTGAGACAGTTTGCAACCTAGCGACTTGGAAACCTGGAAACCTTGGCTAGGTCACAGGGTCGCTAAGTCGCAGAAGGTCAAATATTGAGGGAAGTGTGACTTTGTGACTTTACTTACAAGGAAAATCAATCACCTAAAGCCAACTTTTGATTTGAGGTTACCTATCCGGGGTGGACCCTTCAGGCCTAGGGTTCATGCTGGGTAATGAGCATGTCCTCATGTATGTCATCAAAAGCAATAGGGGATTTGAAATTTCAAACTGATGCCAAATTTCATAGGGTTTTGTAGTGGCTACAACACCCGCCTATTCCACCTAGTCAGTTTCATCAGTTTTCTTATTTACCATTTTTAGCAGTTTTTTTCATCCTAAACTGTTGGATCCATTTTGAGGCCCTAACCAACATATTCCTCAAAGAGATCTTTCCAATGAGGTATCATACGTGTGAAACAGAGATACTATGACCAAGTTACAACCCCGGGAAGTTGGCTGCCCAACTAACCCCAACGGGGCCCATAAACTCTTGGTGTTACATCTCCATAGGTTAGGGTTTTGGTTTTTTAGGGTTTTCTCTTATTTTTCAATAATAAAAAGTACCTTGAGCCTCATTTTAACACAGTTTAGAGGCATGTAGCCAACACATATATTCTTAGAGACAAGCTACCATTTCCCTGGCTAGTTTATCTCCATTTTGTCTGTAAGCATATTTCAGTCATTTGATATTAATGAGATGAAGTTTTATTTCAGATACATCTCTATGTTTATGTTTATTTTTGTATTTTATTTCATTCCTGAATAAATCCAGATTCAATTTACGGCTCCATGAGCATTTGAAACATATTTTAGTTACAATATTTTGCAGTAATCTTCAGTAAAATTCATGCAAGTGCCACGGTCTCCACATATCATATTATAGAGTTAAAAACATCTCATTTGAAATTATTTTTAATTATCTGAATTGGTTTTTTTACGAAATTTGATTTCGTTTCTCGGTTTGAGAGATATGAGCATTTGAAGTTACAACCTGTCTGGAACATTGCGCCATCGCGCGTCCTACAAGTTTATGGAACAAATTTTCACCCCAAAGGTCATAAAATTTTGAGTGTTGTATATCAATGGAAATATCTATTCAATACCTCAAATGGGTCTTTAACGTAATTTTATTTCATCACCTATCGCCAAAGTTATCAGCAAAGTTGTAGCAAGAGGTTCATTTCAACCAAGATCTGGATCAGTGATATCAGAGTGGTCTGTTCGTTCTCAATCTTTATTTGCATGTCCCCAATGAGATTGGGGTATAAGGATTTAGGGCTCGATCTGGTTGAACCTTTACAAGATCAGCCTCGCAAACCCCAATGACCTCCCATGGCTGAAGAAAGGAAATACGGGAGAGCAGGAGATCCTATCAAAATATTGTTTGAGTATGCCCTCAAGAAACAAAGGAAAGAGATGATGGATAAATTTTCCCAGATCCTTCAACTACTGCCTATCGGTGGTGAATCTGCATCCAGCAGCTACTCTGGAGGCACCACTCCTTTCAAGGTTCAAGTCAACTTCAACATTCTTGTATTTGAAGGCCAGATAGATGCAAATGTCGTAAATAGATGGTTGAATTTGCTGGAAGGGCATTTTTCAATCCATTATTTCTCTGACCAAGAAAATATTACTTTTTCAATCCTCAAAGTTTCCCTCCATGTCAAATACTAGTGGGAAACCTATTATGAGCAAAATGATGAGAGGGAACCTTCTCTATTCTCGGTCGCATCCACTTGGAATTTTTTCTGATACGACATCAAGGAACAATATTACCCCATGGGGAGCTATTAGGACAATTATATCCAATGGACCATGTTGCGGAATAAAAGGGATCAAGATGTGTACGAGCTGAAAAATTTGTTCCATACCTGTATACAAAATTGGGTATTAAATATTTAGAGAGACATTTTGTGCTCAAGTACCGCATTTTTTTGCACAGATACGTTCAGGAGGAAATGGAGTTCCTCAACATTAACTCGCTTGGCACGGAATATCGATATGCCGCCAATATCGAGCATAAATCTAAGAAGAAGAATCGAGACTTTGGATCCACGAATCCGAAGCCAGGGAAAGGTGCCCCCAAACAACAGAACAAGGGGAAAATCCAAAGCAGGGCGACTCAGAACAACACCACAAAGCCAAAGAAGGACACAAGGAAGTGGTGTGAATTTCATAATAGCTCCACTCACAACACAAGCGAGTGTCGGATCAAACAGTCCCTGGTGCCCAAACTAGAGGCGTCTGAATTAGATTCATGTTCTGATTCTGAGTCAGAACCGGACAAGGGGAATGAAAAATGGAAGCATATCATTGATGTGAATCCTAGTGCCACTGTTTCCACCACCAAGCTCCAAAGGAGGATCCCAAGGATACAGAAGAGGGGGATCGCCTCTTCCATTTGCATATGTGGGTGAATATTTCTCCACTGCAGTTCCTTTCAATAGCGGAAGCCAAAAGAACCTCATTTTAGCAAAGGTATTGAAGTGTCTTGGCCTACCGACCACAACACACCCGCAGTCATATACCATCACGTGGCTTCACCAAGGAAGAGATCTATGCATCAGCCAATAGTGTCACCTTCCGTATAGCATCAAGCCCTTCACGGATGATGTATTGTGTGATGTTTCTCCTCTTGACGTGTCTGATGTATTATTAGGAAAACCATACTTGTGGAAGAGACATGCTTTGTATAGCCTCGGCCTCATTTTGTTATTATTACTTTGGGAAATAAGTTATATAGGATACTGAAAGTAGTACCACCTCCCACCATCTCTTTGATTACTACAAAGCAACGGAGTAAGATTATTACCCAAACTAGGAAATTTTTTTCCTTACAATTTTCCCATAGGGAAAGAAGAATATTATGGCCACAACCTCCAAACAGGGCTCCCCTGCACGACAACAACAAATGGACAAAGTTGTGGAGGAATACAAGGAAATTTTCTCCTCACCCACAAAGGTTCCTCTACATTGTCAAGTCAAGCACTCCATTGATCTGACCCCAAGTGCACCACTTCTGGTGTTTCCATACCTCATGCAACCACACAGACAGAATCCATAGGTGTACTGTCTGACGTCCGCCAACAGGTCCACGACATCTTGGAGAAATCCGATGCTAAGTAAAATTAGCGCCAGGATCAATATCAAGTGCCACACAAGTTCCAAGTGGGTCACACATTTTGGTTACATTTGAAAAAGGAGTGCCTCTCTATACCCTACCACAAGCTACGCCCACTTCAAAGTAGGACAACTCCTTCACTGAGTTTTCAAAGCAGGCCAACTCCTTCACCAGGGAAAGTGGCTCACCAGGGACCAGGTTCAACAGAAATTTCCCTACCTCGTGGAGGATTTTCACACAATGGGGACCATTTATTCATAAGGGGGGAGGAATGATCCAAGTGGATATTGGTGGCCACTCGCCTATTCCACCTAGTCAGTTTCATCAGTTTTCTTATTTACTATTTTTAGCATTTTTTCGGGTCCTGAACTTTTGGATTTGTTTTGAGGCCCTAAACGGCGCATTCCTTGGATATATTTTCCAACGAGGTATCCTACGTGTGAAACGAAGATACTATGACCAAGTTACGACCACGGTAATTTTGCTGCCCAACTAACCCCAACGAGGCCCATAAAATCTTGGCATTACATCTCCTCGGGCCAGGGTTTTGGTTGTTTAGGGTTTTCTCTTATTGTTCAATAATAAAAAGGCCCTTAGGCCTCATTATAACACGGTTCAAAGGCAAGTAGCCACCACATCTCTTCTTAGAGATAAGCTACCATCACCCTAGCTATTTTATTTCTATTTTGTTTGTAAGCATATTTCAGTATTTTGATATTAAAGAAATGAATTTTTATTTCTGCTACATCTTTGTCTTTATGTTTATTTCTATATTTTAATTTTTTCCTACATAAATCCAGATTCAGGTTACGAGTCCATGAGGGTTTGAAATTTATTTTAGTCTCAATGTTTTGCAATAATTTTCAATAAACTTCATGCAAGTTTCATGGTCTCCACAAATCATATTAGAGAGTGAAAAATATATTATTTGAAAGTATTTTTATTATCTCAAATTATTTTTTTACATAATTTGATTTTGTTTCCCGGTTTGAGAGATATGAGCAATTGAAGTTACATATGTCTGTAACATTGCGCCGCCGTGTGTCCTACGATTTTGTGGAATAATTTTCTCACCTTGCAAGCCATCAAATTTAGAGTATCTTATATCACTGGAAATATCTATTCAATACCTCAAATGGGTCTTTGACAGAATTTGATTTCATCAAATGTAGCATAAGTTATCAATAAAGTTGCAATAAGAGGTCCATTTCAACCAAGATCCGGATCATTTTTTTTATTAAATGAAAAAATTATTTATAAATATGGAAACATAACTTTTGTTAAAAAAAAAAAAACATCGATGCGCCCAAAACAGATTCATGTGTCGGCTCCTATGCGCTATCAAACACAACCGCACTAGCATCGGTGCGCATATACGTATGACACACCGTTTTGGTTCACAAATTTAATATTTTCATCGTGGTTCATCACACTTATGCACTAGTGCGCATGTATAACCTTTTCACACTGGTACATAATGTTAAGGTTATCGAATGCATTGAGCTATAGCTATATTTTTAAATATCATTTTTGTGGTGCGTTTGGTAAATATAAACACACCAGGCGTAATGTACTAATGTACAATTTATATATTTCCCGACGTGTTTTCATTTACGAAGCATAATGAAAAAATAGTGTTTCATTATGTTCACGCACCGAACTATAGTGCACCTTGTAAATTTACAAGGTGAATTTCTATCGGTGTGAGCCAAACATATCAAGCGCAGAGTGCAGAGAAATTTTTTTTTCAAAAACAATGGAAATTTTAAGCTAATTTGCAATTCTATTATGCTAAAAAATTAAATTAGAGATAAATATAGACATTACCTCGACATTTCCTCACTGGGGAGGCATTGTTAACACATAATGGATAAAAATAAATTTTACCACAATTTGAAAAAAAATGGAAAGTTAGACAGTGAGCACGGTACAGAAGGATGGTGAGAAAAAGAAGCACTAATATCAGGGTGCTTGAATGTGGCAAGAGTGGCACCAATGCTTCATAGCTCTTTGGAACTATAGATATTCAAAATGAAATTTACAGCCGAGAGTTTTTTTTTTCACCCTCCTCCAGTGCACTACTATAACCTCACCTGTGTGGAATAATCACTCTTTTTAAAAAAATTAAAAACCGCCTAGCGGTGCTCCTTATAAGATGCCCCAAGGAATTTTAGTACATTTACCGCACTGATGTATCATTAGAAAATAACAACACATTTTTTTGAAATTTAATAACTGTAGTGGTGCTCCTTGGTAAGCACCAGGGATTTTTACTACATGAAGGGAACTAATGTTGCAGGTGTATATAGCAATGACAATTTTTAAAAGTTAACATTTTTACGATGTTATTGATTATTCAAGCATTGGTGCATTGTGTTATTTAGTGCACTACTTTTTTTTTTTTTTTTTATAATTTTTTTTTTTCCAATGTGCACCATTTTCTATGCAGTGTCAATGCGTGTATGGATATTAAAGCACCAATGTGTTTGTAGATTGTAGATGCATAGTCTAAAAAAAATCGTTAAAAAATCTTCATGCCCACCTTCGATAGTGACCTCCACTACAAATGGATTTTTGGGCTATTTTTGTAGGGGATTCCAAAAAAATCTCCACTAGAAGGTATTTTCCCTGTAGTGAGCACAAGTGGTGGTCATTACTTTCATGGGGAATGTCTAGTTTCATGATTGAGCAAGAAGCCAGCATCCATTTCCTTATCTACAACTGAAGAAGAGTAAATTGGATAAGCCTCTTGTTGTACTCAACTTTTATGGATGAAGCAGACCTTGTATGATGTACAAGTGTTCTATGATCAATCTATTCCCATTATTTGTGACAACACACGTGCAATTAGCATGTAAAAGAATACAATTTTTCACTATAAGACAAAGCATATTCCAATCAAGTATTATTTCTTGAGAGAGCAGGTTGCCAATCAGATTATGAAGTTGGAGTATGTTCCTACAAAAGAACAAGTTTTTGATATTTTCACCAATCTACTTCCTAAAGAACAATTTGAGTATTTGAGGCAAATATTGGGAGTTGTTCCTCTTGCCTCCCTACACTAGATATTCATTCAAGAGGAATAAAGAAATTTATTGTAATTTCACCATATAAAGATGATGATGTCAGGTCCACAAGATCAACATGAAAGAGAAATATTGTTGACAAGAGGAGCATGATTATAGGGGGAGCATGTTGGTGTCTTTGCCATTGATGTCAAAGGGGGAGAGATACATGGTGATAAAACAAAAGAAGTAAAAGGAGAGATACTTGGTGAAGGAGAGGTGTTAGTGATCAAGAAACATCATGAAATAACAACAACAACATCACATCAGCAAAAGAAACAAAGCATAAGTGAAGTGGATCTCAAGGGGAGAAACACTCAAAGGAGACACTTAAAATTGATATGTTTTGCTAAGGATGTTTTGTTTGATTTTGGTGTTGCCATCAATGCCAAAGGGGGAGAATGTTTGAAATGTTGTCATTGATGGAAACAGGGTGTCGATTGATGTCAATAGGTGGAAAAGGTGTCAAAGAAGGGCTTAGGAGATAAAGTTCCAAGCACAAGAAGAAGAATAAAGGAGAAACAGGGATGAGAGTGGTGCAAAGACTTTGGAGTCAGTTTTGGAGAAAAATATAATCTCATATTAATATGGAACCCACACAAATTTCTAGAGCTCTAGAAAATATTTCTAGTGGTAGGCCGAAGTCTAAAAATGGCCTCCTGGATCGAGAGATAGAACTAGTCAAAGTTGCTTGACCCAAGTCAAAGGTTAGCAAAGATAAAATGGCTTAGAGATCATTTTGGCGCATAGCCAAGGTTGGCAGAGCAACCAAAACAAACGGAAATGGTAGTGAAGTGGCCAAAAGGTGGATTAGGCTGACTTGGAGCGACATAAAAGAAATGGGAGAAGCTTCTCATTGGCCATAGGAAAAGCCCACATTATAGCTTGGAACGATGGGAGAAGCTCGATGGATATACCCTGACAGATTTAATAAAGAACTCAAACAAAAGAGCGAGATGATGCTAGTAAATGATGACATCCTAATGGAGGCAGCCTGGTGGGTGCATGTTGGAGGTTTCCAAAGGGCACACAAAGTTCAGAATCAGGAGACGGGCGCAGACACATGAAGGAAGAGTAAGGAACAATGATAATTGAATGGGAGGTCCCCACCTTTAATATCTTAGCCCACTAAGGTTTTCCTGGAGGTTTTTCAAAGTAGAGTGTAGAGGAGCACCGACCCAGTGGAAGAACAAAGAAAAATGGTCAGGACCCTTTAAAATTTTTATAAAGGAGATATGGTGAAAAATCAGTCATTGGAGACTTTTATCTCTCCTCTCTGATGACATGACAAGTGGCAGAATATGATTGGCCTTCAGAATATGATAGAGGATGATTATGTCAACATGACATGGCCCAATCACAAGGTGCACATGTGGCAGGTGAATTTGTTTTTTTGGCACCCGAATGGCCCATTTTTTAGTGACATGCGTCACCACTTAGAGGATGAAACCTGAAATAGGTGACGTATGTATAAATTATCTACCCACATGATTCAATCCGATCTTATAATGTACTAAAACAAGATATTGAATCCTTCTACAATTTGCGGAAAAAAAAATGATCGCACATTCACATAAAAATTAAGAGAAAGAAATAATCAATCGCACAAAACAAGTTGTATTTGGGGAAATAAAATTCTCAAAACCCATCTATATCTATATTGTATATTTTCAAGATCATGAAACAATACAATTCTATTCCTCACACTGAGAAACCTCTTCACTCTAGTGGCTGTCTCACTTTGATCCTGCTCGAATCTGTCTTGCGATCTAAGCAAAATCATTCAATTATTTAACCTTTTGCTTGCCTCTGACTGACCTCCCTTGCTTACACATTATTGGGCTAATTGAGCCCCTATTAATTAGGATAATACCAATTAATTATTGTGCAATCCTTCAAGTCCTTCCCGTTGACCTCATGCATGACCTGTATAATTTTCTAATAGTACAAATGACAGATATCTTCCCTTTAACCTTAGTCTCAAATAGGCCTTCCTTATAACTCACATACAATGGTTATTTATACCGAAATATCAGTTAAATGATTGATGACTACTTGTGAATTAAATCAGATTTAATTCACTTTACCTATCACTATCTCATCTCTCAGTTAGAACTAGTTAAACTGATTTTAACTCAATTTCCTGAGCTAACTAATTACAACTCACAAATAACTATATCTGGACCCCCTAAAAATAGAAAATCCATTTGCATGCATCCTCTTAGACCTCTAACTTGATTTTACTAAGCTAACTAAGTCTTCCTGACTTAGTTAACTAATACAAGTTGTCATGAGATGAAATTACAATTTTAATTCCAATTTAATTAAGGGAAAATTAAATCAGAAGCCTCATATGGTAGCCATTTCTGGGTGCCATTTCTAGATTTCATTTATGGATGCCAATTTCACTGTTTCTTGTTGCAAATTTCAACACTCCCTCTCAACAAGAAAGGAATTCAGTCTATCTCGAGCCGGTACCTTTGGAATGTTCTACATGCAACACTTCTCTAGTGTTTTTTTCTCCCACAACTCCTGAAACTGAATAAACTCCAAAAAACTGAATCAGAATGATGCATCTATCATCAAAATCTCTGACTGCTATCAATTATTACACTATCTATTGAAATCTATGTGTTGTTCCTGACTCTGCATTTGTTCCCTCTGCACTACTACCAACTGTGATTTTCGCTCCAGTATCTGACATCTGTCACTCTGATTTTTGTCTTCCTGAAATTTCACTACATCAATCCTACTTAAATCCTTCATGCTACTATAAGCTATGGGCTCCTCATAGCCAGTTCTGATCCATGAGAAAAACCATATCAATGGATCCTACCCAAATTTCTTCTCTTGGTATTATGTCTGCACATCGCCCCACCTCTCACTTGGAGGTATGGATGCATGTGCTCCCTTTGCCCATCTAGCTCAAAATTTCCCCCTTATGGAGGTCTTTGCTTGACTAAACACGTCCACTTGGTCTCCTCTCTTCTTCTCCAATTGTGAATTCTCCACAACCTTCTAAGACTGCTTTTGATACTGCATGTTGAGAGGTAATTTGTGCTCCCTCTCAACCACCAAGTCACTAACCTCTACTTTGATCATCAAAGCTTTGCATGCATATTTGAACTCAAGAGCATACAGGTTCTTGAATCTTGCACTGATATGTTTCACTCGTCCTATGGCGATGTGTCTAAGGAACACATTTCCTTTTTTAAATTTGACATCATAACCATGGTATTCCAATACCTCTACGAAAGAAATATTATTCCTTAGTCCTGGAACATACAAAACATATGTCAGTCTAAGAGGGGAGCCAGACTCCCTCTGAAAGGTAACTATACCTATTTCAGTCGCATTATACCTCCCATCATCTCCAAACTCTATGTTTTGCTAGAGGTCCTTCTCCTCCAAGTCGCTGAATAGATCTCTATTCCCCATCACATGGAACGAGGCATCAATGTATATATACCACATGCATCCCATTACATTGTTGTACATGCGAGCAATGAGAGTAAAATCAATCTTGAACTGTGAATTTAGAGCTTCACTGGCTCCAACTACAGGCTCCTTCTTGCTTGACTCCATATGTGGACAATTTGAGGCATAGTGCTCGTGCTCGTGATAGTGAAAACACTTGATCTTGGACAAGTCTCTCTTGCCATATTTGCCTTGGGACTTCTTTCCCTTGTATTTATTTCCTTTTCCAACCAATGCAAAATCTTATTCTTTGTCTTTGTCAAAGGTCCCGTCTCTGGTGCTCCACCTTATCTCTCTTATTACCAAGTTGGACCACAAACACTCCTAGTCTGGTAAATTCTCCCTCCCATTCACAGAGTCCTGGTAACTATTCCATCTGTTAGGAAGGCCTAGAAGATCTAGGCTCACCCAATCATCCTGGGCTACTGTCACACCAACACTTCCAAGCTCATCTTGACATTGAGTGAACTTCGTCAAGTATTTTGGTATCGTATCGCCCTCCTCCATATTGATCTTTATGATCTTGTCTTTGATCGCCAACTTCCTATGGTCACTGCTATTCTGAAAAAGATTTGTCAAGGCCTTCCACATAACATATGGATTCACCTTCCCATGGAGACTCGAGACAATATGGTCTCTAACTCCTTCTAACAATATCATTCTCGCCTTTTCTACCTTCTTCCATGCATTAAGAAGTTGAGCATCCGTTGTTGCGAGCTCGAGAATATCAGTATCTATGAATTACTTCAACCCGTTGTCCTCCAACACTGCATCCATCCTGTCCTTCCATGCTATGTAATTTAAGTTTCGCTCAAGAGAATATTTGAGTATGAAGCCATTGAAAGAAATCTTGATCTAATGTTGGATCCTGAAGAATACATCTGCAAACTCGAAAATGTTCAAGACAATTTTTTTTTCTTCTCTTATATTGTGATTCTTGGCGCTCTGATACCATGTATAAATTATCTACACACAAGATTCAATATGATTTTATAATGTACTAAAATAAGATATTGAATCCCTCTACAATTTGTGGAAACAAAACACGATCACATAATCACATAACAAGTAAGAGAACGAAACAATCAATCACACAAAACAAGATGTATCTGGGGAAAGAAACTGCTCAAAAACCCTCTATATATATTGCATATGTTCAATATCATGAAACAATACAATGTTATTCCTCACACTGAGAAACATCTGCACTCTGCTGACTGTCTCACTCTGATCCTGCTCGAATCTGGAGTACGATCTAAGAAAATCATACAAGTATTTAACCTTTTTCTTGCCTTTGCTTGGCCTGCTTTGATTACACATTATTAGGCTAATTAAGCTCTATTAATTAGGAAAATTCCAATTAATAATTGCGCAATACTTCAAGGCCTTACTGATGACCTCATGCATGACCTGTACAATTTTCTAATAGTACAACTGATAGATCTCTTCCCGTTAAGCTCAGTCTCAACTAGGTCTTCCTTATAACTGACACGAAATATCTATCTATAGTGAATTATCAATTAACTTATTGATCACTACTTGTGAATTAAATCAAATTTAATTCACTGGACCTACAACTAGCTCATATCTCAGTTAGAACTAGTTAAACTGATTTTAACTCAATTTCTTGATTTAACTAATTAAAACTCACAAATAACTATATCTGGAGCCCCTAAAAATAGAAAATACCTTTTCATGCATCCTCTTCGACCTCTAACTCGAATTTCCTAAGCTAACTAAGTCTTCCTGATTCAGTTAACTAATACAATTTGTCATGAGATGAAATTACAAATTATCTTCCAATTTAATTAAGGGAAAATTAAATCAGAAGCCTCATATGGTAGCCATTTCTGGGTGCCATTTTCTGGATTTCATTTTTGGATGCCGATTTCACTGTTTCTTGTTGAAAATTTCAACAACGTAGGCATTATGTCATCCTGTTGGTTGGATCTCGATGATGTTTTTAGGGGCACGAAGCGAAATCACTGGGCAACAAGAGCCAAGACATGTTGGACTAAAATGATAGAGAAAAAACCAATTAAAAAGGTGGCAGGCAAACCCCACAAGACAAATAATCCCGCCAAGAGGAGCCTAAATAATTTTAAAGGGGAGGCATGAAAAAGTGTTGGGATAGAGAGGGATACAGGCTAAGATCCAACACTGGGCTCTTGCGTCAACAATGACCAAGCGTGCATATAAGTTTAATAAAGAAAATAAGCCCATGAAGGCTTTAGACATAGTTAAGTGCCTAAAGGCTAAGCTATATGTCACAATGCCTATTCCTATGGCAGGAAAGCAGATAAGGTGCCATTGTGAAAGGGGCTTAAGCCAAATTCATCTTAACTACCAGTTTTGGCAGCAAATTTGGTAGTTAATCCAAAGTTATCTGCAATTGATTATAGAAACACTCTGCTAAAACTTGTTACAAGGCCATAATTACTAAAATAAGAAAAATTACTTGGTTTAACTTGAAGAAAAGGTTGGTGGAAGTATGAGAAATTAGTGAACATGCCCAGAAGACTGAAATAAATAGGAAAAAGGAAAAATATAAGGATTCATACAGAAATACAAGAAAAACAAAGAGTCAAAGAATATCAAGCCAAATTCTTTATAAGAAACCTTAAGAAAAAAAGATATACAAGAGTTTTTGTGTGAGGTGAAGTTGTTGGTGTTCTTAGTAATCAAATTGCTAAAGGTATTGGTGGTAAAGGAGGAAATTGTTTTATTTTAAAGGTAGAGTTGGAATTCATGGTCTCTAGTATGAAAATGGATGAAAGATAAACCAATGAGTGTCAAAAAAGTTGTAGCTTTCAAATCAGGGGTTAGTGCTCCTTCCAGTGCGTGTTGGTATATATTTGGGGTTGTATCTCCATTCAGTTGTAGCTGATAAATTAGGGAGTTGTAGCTCCTATTGGTTGTAGCTAGAGAATTGTAACAACAAGTTGTAGCCTTCCTTATGAAGCAATTAAAGAGCATTTTTTAAAGAATTTTTTTGTTCTTTGTGTGTTCCATTGTGATTGTTGAGATTATATCTTGTCATGCTTATTTAATTATTTGTTGAAGTACTCAATGGTTTCCTAGTGTTCTAACCTAAGTGAAAGAAATTTTTTCAAGTGGTATATTCCTACAATATTCATTCACCCCCCATCTCATTATTGTATTGGTTTCAAACAATTGGTATCATATCCAAGTTGCTTCAGATCAGTTTCACAGCTGGAAGAAATATCAAGTACCATGGAAAACTGGGAAGGAGGATTTACCAACATGGCACCTATGTTAAATGGAACAAACTATGTGTTTTGGAAAGTGAGGATGAAGACCTACATTTAATCACTTGGAGATGACCTTTGGGACTCTATGGAAGAAGCATATCAAAAGCCTCCAACAATGATTACCAAATATATGAAGATGGAGTTCACATGCAATGCTAAAGAAATGAATACCCTGCTTGCTAGCCTACCTAAATTAGAGCTTGTCAAAGTAATGGACTACACATATGCAAAAGCTATTTTGGACAAGATGAGCAGTTTCTACGAAGGAAACAACAAGGTAAATAAAGCTAAACTCCAAGGGTATAGGATGCAATTTGAGTCTTTAAGTATGCATGATTAGTATATTGCAAAGTACTTTTTAAGAGTTGATGAAGTTGTGAACACTATAAGAGGGCTTGATGAGAATCTAGTTGAAGCTGCAGTAGTTCAAAAAGTGTTAATATCTCTTCCTGAAAGGTTTAATTCCAAGGTATCATCCATTTAAGAAATGACCAATATGAACTCTCTCACTCTAGATCAATTACTTGGTATACTCACTACCTATGAGATGAGGATTTCTAAAGGCAAGTTTGCAACCAAAGAATCAACCTTCAAAGCAAAAAATAAGTGTAAAGAAGAGCATGATGACTCATGTTGTGAATCAGATGAAGAAGAAGCCAACTTTGTGAGGAAACTTAAGCGAGGATCATGAAAGTGTAAAGGTGAGCTACCCTTTAAGTGTTTTAATTGTGGAAAATTTGGTCATTATGCATCAAAGTGTCCTAAAAAGAAGGAGAAAGATTATGGTCATAAAGAAAGATTCAAGAAATTTCAAAAGGACAAAAAGAAGGCTAAGGAGAGGGATTTTTATATTCAAGAAAAGATTTCATCGGAAAGTGATCATAGCTAATCCCTAGATGAAGAAAGATATGATGAGAGCCCTGAAGAATTTATGTTGATGGCCTAAAAAATATGCAACTCGAGGCCATTAACTCCAATGAAGAGGTTGAAGTATATATTGAAGAATAATGTGTAAGGTCACTTGAGTAAATATAGAGGTTAAGGAAGAAAAACAAAGCTTAGAAGGATTCTTTGATAAAAGAAAAAGTTGAAGTTGTTGAGCCATTTATTTTGCAAATAGAAAAAGGTAAGAAGACCTACGATTCTTTGAACGAACAACTGAATGAAAATTTTCAAGCATGTGAAATGTTGAAAGGAGAAATCGTAGTGGTTTTAGAATTGAAGTTGAGTTTAGCAGAAAGTCATAGCTAAAGGGAAAGAAACAAATTAAGTGTATTCTAGCAACTAAAGAAGGGTCTGCATAGTATCAAAAAGAGATTACACATCCCAATAAAAATCAGCAACAACAAATACAAAACATTGGTCACACAAACCAAATTACTAAGAATTTAGCCCAATGTCGAAGGCAACCTTCCAGGTACAATGATATCTTCCTAGGGTACTATTTCATATGAACTAACTATGGCCACAAAGCAACAAATTGTAGAGTTAATATAACCTACAGGAATCTCAAATATAGAAGAAGATTTCAATAGAAGAAAAGTAGACCTAGGTACAATAATTATTTTTCTCCTCTGAACCATCTAGTGATATGTTTTAAATGTCAAAATTTTTGGCATATATCAATCAATTGCAGACTTGAGGTCAAGAAGACAAAGCCAATTATTGAGAAAGTTTAATATAATCCTAAAGTATGGATAGAAAATGGGAAATCAAAGCAATGTAATATTGATTTATATGCTTAGAATGAATGGATTAATTGGTATGTAGATAGTGGTTGTTCCAAGCACATGTCAGGGGACAAAAGCAAGTTTTTTACATGGAAACCGGTTAACAAAGGTAATGCGATTTTTGGAAATAATGCTCTAGGAAAAATAATTGCAAAAGGAGTGGTCAATCTATCTAATGGGAAAAGTAAATCCAAGAATGTTTTATGTGTATATTGGTTGAAGCATAGCCAACTAATTGTATCTTAGATGCGTGATCAAGGCTATGATGTGATCTTTAAAGCAAAAAACTGTCAAATCAAGTCTACAGATAGAGGTGAGATAGTTGTTGAAGCTGTGAGAACATATAATAATGTATATGTGCTAAAAGGGAAGATAGAGAGGTGTTTCTTTTCAAATATTAATGAGAGCTGGTTGTGGCATAAAATAATTGGACATTTTAACTTTGATAAGATAGTCAATCTGAGCAAGAAGAATGATATCAAGGATTTTACTAGACTATCAAAACCACAGAATATTATTTGAAAATCCTGCCAATTGGGCAAGCAAAGTCATTTTCCATTCAAGGAACATGAGAACTCATCATCAAATCCATTGCATCTCATGCACATGGGTATGTGTGGACCATTTAGAATGCATTCCCCCATAGGTAAATTATAGTTTATGCTAATAATTGAAGATTTCAGTAGGATGATGTGGTTTGCCTTCCTTAGAGATAAATTTGATGCTTTTGATAAGTTTAAAGATTTTAAAGCTATGGATGAGAATGAAATTGACTGCAAAATAAAAAGGATAAGGTCTGAAAATGGGGGTGAGTTTTCTTCAAAATAATTTGATTAAATTTTCTAGAATAATGGCTTCAAAAGGAAGTTTACAATAACAGAGACTCCCCAACAAAATGGTGTAGTAGAAAGAGAAAACATATAAGTGTAGAAATTAGCCAGAGCCATGATGAATGAAAGGAATGTACAATAGAGTATTTCCATAGAATCTATTCATACAATAGTGGTTATTCTTAATAAATCCCATTTCAGACCAAGCAGTGACAAAAATCCCTGTGTTGTGGCATGGAATACTTGAATCAATTAAGCACTTTAGAATTTTTGGTAGTAGATGTTATATCAAGCGAAATGATGAGAAACTTGGAAAGTTCGATGCAAGAGGAGATGAAGACATTTTTTTGGGACATTCATACAAAAAAAATGGATACATATGCTACAACAAGAACACTAAGATTATCATTGACTATACTGATTTAAAGGTGGATGAATATGTTGAGAATGAAGAGAGGCAATTAGTAAAAATAAGTGACAATGAACCAATCAACATTAGAGAGGAGTATATGGATCCACCTATAGAAAAATATAATGAAGAACCCTTTATTCCTCAAGCCAAACATCCCTCAAGGTATGTACGAAAACAACACCCAGCTAATCAATTTGTTAGAGATTAAATTCTCGGGTGCAGACAAGAAGAAATTTTCTTACTCCCCATGTGCAAGCACATGTTGCCATGTTGTCCATCGAGGAACCAAAGGATGTTGTACAAGCCAGCCATGCACAAATACAAGGATTTTGTTCCAAGGCTCGCTAATAAGAATGTCATTCGCACAAAGTGGGTTTTCAGGAATAAATTGAATTATTGTGGAGAAGTGGTAAGAAACAAGGCTAGATTGGTATGCAAAGGATATGCACAAATAAAAGGATTGGAATTTGATGAAAATTTTGCTCTGTTGAGATTCAACAAGAAGATTCAGCACCCACGCCTAGTGCATTAAGCACTTGGTTGCATTAAGCCCCCAAACTAGGGTGGGGCCCATAGTGATATTTTGGGTGCATGTCTATTTTTATTATCCCTTAATTCACTAGTACATTTGGCAGAAATTCCAACACTTTTGTCGTATTGTCGGAAATTTCCCCAAATTTTATCAATTTTTCAAATCCCACCACCAACCGTCACTATATTGACGTTTAGGGACATCGTCGCTTTTGCGACATTTATGAATGTCGTCGGAAATGCGATGCTTCTAAAATATGCGTCGGTATTGCGACGGTTTGGAGAAAATGTCGCAAGACCGACGTTTTGCTCCAAACCGTCGCAATACCGACGCATATTTTAGAAGCGTCACATTTCCGATGTGTCTAAAATATGCGTCGATAGCCAAACCTTACCACACGTTTTGACATATTCCATGGAATATGATTTGTCATTAATTTAAACCTTGGAACTTTGGGTTAATATATATAATGTGTTTTAAACCTTGGAACTTTGGAACTTTGGGTTAATATATATAATGTGTTAATATATATAATATAACTTTGGAACTTTTTTTTTTTAAACCTTGGAACTTTGGGTTAATATATATAATGTGTGGAATTATATATAATATATAAATTTGGAACTTTGTTTTTTTCAAACCTTGGAACTTTGGGTTAATATATATAATGTGTTAATATATATAATATAGCTTTGGAATTTTGTTTTTTTAAACCTTGGAACTTTGGGTTAATAATATATAATATAATGTGTGGAATTATATAATAATTAGGTTTGGATTAAATACGAATACATATATTATTTTAAAATATTATTTTTATTAGAAAATATTATATACATTTTATTATATAAATAATTAAAAAAATAATTTTATTTAAAAAATACATTAACTCTTAACCTTTCACTTAATTTTCGTTGGAAAATCCCCTTTGATCTTTCATTGAACACATCTGCCGCCTTCTTGCATCTCGCCGAACAACAAAAACACCTCGCATTCTTGCCTCTCACCGGAAAAACAGAACACCTAGCCTTCCCCTGCAGCCAAAGGTTTATCGTTGTTAAGGTTTTCCCCGCGGCGTGCTCTCCTTCCCCGGCAGCCAGACCTTACTCTTACTGTAGGCCCTTCCTCCATCAGCAGGAAAAATGGTAAGATATCAACTTTTTTGTGAAGTTTCCTTCAGTCCAGTGAATTTAATAGAAGAAGCAAGGTTTGGTAGCAATGGTTTAGTAACATATTCATTGAATCAAGCAGTAGAAAACTTTAGGTTCGATGCCCTAACAAAGATATGAATTGCTATTTCAGATTAGGTTGTATGAACAAACTTTAGGTTCGATGCCCTAACAAGTCTCCAAACACATTCTAAGGATGTTCAAAAGGAGCATAACTAAGTCCTCAATTTCTTCGTTGATCTGAGAAAGGGATCATCATGAATTTATTTATTTTTTGTAGTGGATTCTTTGATGAGGACGAAATAATAGTACAATTAAAAACAAACGTATTGGTATAGCTTCAAGAGGAGATTTATCTGAACGGATCCAAAACCGTAAAGAATAAAACAAAAGGCCAAACCCTGTAACAAATGATCAACACGAATTCCTGAAATGAAACCCTAAAAGAATCCAATTTTTTCCCAAAAACATATGCCAAAAACAAGAATCCTTTAGCTCTTTCGCTAGTCAGGAGAGACATTCTATTTGTTGTTTTAGAGAGCTTCATATATGATTGAATAATTTCCCTAAGAAGGGCCAAGTCCCAGCTTGTACAATGCACCACATACCTCATCCAACACTAAACCTTACAAGGGAGGAAGTTTAGAGTAATGGTCAAAATAGATTGTTCGTTGAAGTGCTTTTAAGAGAATTAATTAATAGTATTTATATAGTTCTTCAAGACTTGAGAGAGGGATTCATAAGGTTATTCGTTGGAGGATTTCTTACTAATTAAATTTTTAAATTTTAATTCCTTAGGACCTGTTGGGGTTCCCATGTTTTGGCAAGATTGGCAATGCCAAAAGATGAGACAACATCAGAACCACTTTCAGACCTCAGGATCTAGCCCTCCTGGGTCCAGAGATGGATCTCTCTATATGGGCAAAGGTTTTATGTCTTTGAAGTTCTGTGTTAAGATATTAGGCTAGTTATAGGCATGATTTTGTTAGATTGATTGTTTGTTTGGTTGTTGGGAATCGGAAAGGAAGGGTTCAATGTGAGGCAAGGGTGTGCAAAGAAGATTTTAGGCAAAGGAGAGATGATTCCAAAGAACACTCAAGACCATTGGGAAATGGAGTCAGGAAAGGGTTTACTTTTTGTTCAATATGTAGGATTTCAGTTGGGCTAGTCATCTAAAGCATTGGATCTTAAAGATGATAGTGTGGCATGAAATGGTAAGAGAGAAGGTGAAAGCAAGGAAACCTCCAAGATGACCTTTCAGGAATTAGATCCAGGGACAGGACATGTCGTTGGACAACCTGTGATCCAAAACCTAAAAGGTTAACTCTTTAGACAAGGGAACATTAAAGATTTAAACACAAAGGTGAAAACCTGAGATCAGAGAGAGACTTTGAACTCTCAATGCTTTGGTATCCAGCTTAAGGGAACTTAGAAAGGTTCAATTAATTGAAAGGGACCCTAGTGAGACAGAGATAGAGTTCTAAACTCCCAGTATCCCAATTCATTCAATTAAAGCCTAACAAGAACATCTAAGAACATATTCATTAATTCATACATCAGCTAGCAGTATATATCTGACCACTACACTGGTTAAATTAGCTTGAAATCAATTCTCAGATAAGACATATAGCAGAAAACATTGAAGGCAGGTAGACCAGAAACATAGGGTACCTAACAAGGGTAAATCCTATGCCAGATTTCTTATGCGTGCCAGAAGAAATGAAATGTAATGAAATACAAGGTAAAACAAGGACAAATATAGAAAAACATCACCGCTGCTTTAAATCAGGATCCAAAGAAATGTGCTTGTCATATTAAAGAGAAACACCAGTCATGTAAAACATTACCAATAGCTTGATATTCAGTCTGAAAACATCTTCCTCAGCCTATCTTACAACTTTACACAAAGAACATGTCTCAAGAGAAACAACTTCAGTTCACAGATATCCGAACAACAACCTTTACAATGTTTTCTCATGAGTTTTTATATCAGAAAGAGAGGTGGAGGAGGCAGATGAAACACTAAATGAAACATTAATCAAAGTAGGAGCAGTGGGTCGAAACCCATTCTGTTTTAATGTCTATGCATCAAACTTTTGTACTCTTTGGGTGAAAGAGTGGTCTTTGATAGGCTGAAATTTACTCCAGGTATGTCTTTGATGTATCCTTGGCTGCAGTACTTGTGGTACTCTGGTGAATAAAAAAAAAGGTGGAACAATGTTTCTAGGGTCTGCCATACCATGTAACCAATGCTTCTGGTAGCACCACGACTATTTTCAGGGCAGAGATCTTCTTTGGAACACGGTAGAATGCGACAGTATGGGCACCCTGTCCTTTCATGGGAAAGAATGGTCTGCTGATGGTGACACTGATATATCATTTTATGCGTTAGAATTTATTAGGCCCTCTATTATAATCATGAAGTCTTCAACCTAGTGCATTTTTCCTTTCAATTACTGAATTAAGGCTCAAATTTTTTTGATTACCAGCCTTAAATTCTCTGATCTTTCACTGACACTCTTTACCACTCCATTACTGTCCCTATCTGTGAAATTTGAGCATTAATAGCGCTAGAGAGGTTTCGCAGAGTTGAAATCTGTCCATGCAATGGAGAATCACATTCTAACACCTTCCCAGGCTCCTCTCTGTAATATCAAGCTCTGAACTCAACTTCTCTGCGCTTTGTGCCACTAAAATAGTGACCACGCATCACGACGTTTTCCTCCTGCCTGTAACCCTGCAAAACATGTAAACTCGTTAAGAAAACCATGCATGGGAAGGGGTGGATGCAATGGAAGGCAGTGAGAATGGAGGTGTAACATGGAGGGGACAGTGGATGCGAACGAAAAATGGTGGAAAGGTGCAGCGAAATGGTGGAAATCTGATCTAATGAGGGTCTGAGTGAAGAGATGCACGGGGGTGATGATCGACGGCGGAAATTAAATGATGAAGGGCTTAGTAAATTGGGTGAAATACAAAGACACGGGAAAAATCCACGAAAGCAGGTGACGTGGAGCTCTAGCGGTGGGACTCGGTCAATGGCGGGGGCGATCTAACCTGGACCGTCTGATCTCAGGAGGGGATCAATGGCCACAAGCGCATCGAAGGGCGATTGATGGTGGGCCAGGGGCCCTGTTTGCTTTGGTTATCGCCCGAGCATCTTGGGGGCGCGATCACCATCGGATGGCCAGCCTCAGATCGGACAGCGTACGCGCATATCGCACCGGCCCCGCGGTCGATTTTTAACGTGTGATGAGAGCGGGTTTTCAAAACAGCTTGAGGACATGTGTCGGCCGGTGACGTCGATCGCTGCCGAACGAAAAATACCGCCTTCCTTTCAATAGCGGTGCGATAAAGACCGTCGGTTTTGTACGAGGCGCAATCGCGGGGACCACCGAGATGGCTGGACTGCGGACCATTGATCTACAGATCAGATCGATGGTTGTTATGCAATCGGGGAATGAACGGGGAATGTGTGTGCATTGTAGGGAAAACGCGGACCGTCGGATTGGCGTTGATCGATGGCTGGTATTTCACCCGACCATTGATATGATAAGTGCGTCATGGGCCAGCGCTTGGTTTCAGCGCCTGGGTCATGTGGAGAAATGGTTTGCGAGGGCTGGCCGAAAGGGGCTAAGCCTGATATATGAATAATATGGGTTCTTTGGCCTATTTTCAATGCAATTTGAGGTCGAAAAGGGATAGCGGTAGAGGGGAAAAGGGGTTTTGGGCCAAACAAAGGGTATTTGTGAGGCTTAGGAGGGATTTGGGATGATTTAGAGGCATCTAAAGGGGGGAAAAGGAGGGGAAAACAGAGGCTGAGAGAGGATGAAATAAGGAGAAAAAGGCTTTTGGGGTATTCTTCTTCGCAACAGAGAGGCTTATTGACTTATGAAACAGTAGTGAGGGCTTATCAAAGGATGAAGGGTATGAAAATACTTCAAGGATGGTGTGTTTTCAGGGGAAATGCACTCCTTGAAGGCTTGAAAACTTAGTAGCCCCTGGTTTGCTTGTCAAAAAGTTATAGGGGGTTAACAGTGGCTCCACATGGGGATGGCTTCTTCTTGAAGGAGTCAAGAATTCAAAGAATGATCTTTGGTGTAGGCTAGATGCCTGCTGCTTGACACATCCATTTTCTTTCTTGGACCAGCTACCACAAATCATAAAGACATCATATCAGCAGTAAAATTATCCCAAACCACTACCTACCCAGACTATAGTCCTATCATTTTCTTCATGGTGCATTTGGACTAGCAGACCCTTTACAACATCAAATTTTTGCAATCAGGAAAATAAACCTATTCTATTTCTATCCTTATTACTCCATGAGACCAGATTAAACTATTGGCCGCACATGTTTCTCTACCTAATCTAATATCTTCTAGGATTAAAATGTCCAGCTGATTTCTTCTCTACATTCTACAACAGAAATTTAAAAACGGTCAAACTAGGATTAGACAGTCTAGTTTGCTGTGGATCCAAGGCATGAAGGCAGTTTCACATGGACAGAAATTTGCAGAAAATTGAAAACAAAATCTTGAAGGCTTGAAAACTGAAACTTTGAAGCATCCTTCCTTGCTTTATGACTCAAGTTTTGAGCTTGTTAGAGTCACTTTCTCTTCTTTACTGGTTCAGATTTTGGGCATGTTGGAACCAGCTGTCTTTACTTCCTTTGGGTCAGGTTTTAATCATGTTAGAGCCAATATTTGCACTTTAGAGGTTCATGTTTTGAGCATGTCTGAACCTCTCTTTCTCTCTTTTATGAAAAATTTTCTCTTTTCTTGAGAACATAACACAACAATGGTATTTACAATGAAAATGGAAACTGGAAATCGGAAATCAGTAGTAGTAGTGTTTGAGCATCCTGCCATTGACAGGACCCCCAGACAGCTCTGTACCATCTAGCTCTTGCAGAAAAAAGGAATTGGGACCAACATTGGCCTGGATGATGTATGGACCCTGCCACAAGCTGTCAAATTTGTCGTGCTTTCCTTTGTCTTCTCTTCTTGAATCCCACTTCAGAAATTTATCTCAAATTTTGAAGTCACAAGCCTTGGTTCCCTTATCGAACAAATTCTTTATATTTTCCTGAACTTTCAAGGCTCTGTTATAGACCTCTTCCCTTGTTTGCTGGAGATGAATCGTTTGGTTTACCCTTTTCATCATACTGTCTTCTTCTGTCTGAATCTCTTGGACAAGTTTAATCACTAGTACCCCAAGGCTGGTAGGAAAAACTGCCTCTATTCCATAGACAAGCTGATATGGTGACATGCCAATGGATTTATTTGTTGTAAGTCTGTCATCCCACAAAGAATGCACTAAATTTTTGTGCTAGGACTTCTTGTTCTCTTCCAGCAGTTTTTTGATAATGTTCACCAAGCTCTTGTTTGATGATTCAGCTAACCCATTACCTTGTGGGTAATAAGCAGTTGAATGACCGAGGGCTATTTGATACCTGTGACAAAAATCAGTCATTTTATTGGATCCAAAAGTACCAGCATTATCAGTGATTATTTTTCTTGGGCAGCCAAACCAAGAGAGGATGTGGTCTTCTAGGAACTTAATGATAACAGAATCTGTGGCATTCCTAGAAGGTATGGCCTCTATCCACTTTTTGAAGTAGTCTGTGGCTATCAGGATCCACTTGTGTTGTGCAGAAGAAGCAGGGTGTATTTCTCCTATGAAATCTAGGCCCCATTGCATAAAGGGACCTTCAACAATGATGGGTTGTATAGGTAGAGGGAGGAGCTTTCTTTTTCCTTCAAAAATCTGGCATTTATGGCAGGATATTATCATCTTATGGATGTCATTGAAAAGTGTAGGCCAATAATAGCCAGCTCTGAGTATTTTGTTAGCAGTGGATTTCCAGTTCAGGTGGCCTCCACACTCTCCTGCATGGAACTCATGTTTAATCCTCTATGCTTCAGTTTCAGGCAAACATTTAAGCAATAGGCTATTTTCATTTTTCCTGTATAAGCATTCATTCAGTATGAAGTAATTTCTTGCTTTTAGCTTTAGGAATATGGCCTTAGTTTTTGATAGTCTAGGAGGGGCATTGAGGTTTGTGAGCACATACAGGATGTCAGAATACCAAGGAGAGTTTCGAAATTTCTCCTCAACAGTAGGGTCAGGCAATCCTTCCTGCTCATCCAAGGCATCTACCATGTTTATGTCAAGGGATTGTAAATTTGATTCAGCCATTAGTTGAGCTAAGCCCTGACCTTTGATTAGTTTTATGGGTTTTATTTCCAGGTCATATTCTAAAATCACGGCAATCCATTTGCCCCTCTTTCCATTCGGATCTTGGGACAGAATGTCTTTGACCACTATGTTTGGCACATAGGCTATGGTGTGGGAATTCAGTATGTACACCCTAAAGTCTTTCAAGGCCTTTACCAAGGCATAGGCCTGTTTTTCCATTACATTATATTTCAATGGTGCATCCCTCAGAACATTGCTGAAGAAAGAAATGGGTTGTTCCATTCCCTCTGGATTTTTCTGCAGCAGAAGTGCAGCCACTATATGCTTGGAGGAAAATGAAAAGATCAGGAAATATTTTGAGAAATCTGGGCTGATAAGGACAGGAGCCCGGGTGAGTGCAAGTTTAACCAATTCAAAATATTTTTTAGCCTCAACAGTCCACTTAACCCCTACACCTTTCTTCAGCATATTAGTCATATTCCTGAGGTGCTCCGCTAAGTTGGGAATAAACCTCCTTAGGAAGTTAATTTTCCCAATGAAGGACTGTAACTCTCTAACATTTCTCGGGTGTGTGATTTGTAGTATTCCCTCAACTCTTTGTGGGTCTATCCTGATTCCTTTCTCAGATATGATGTGGCTGAGAAGCTTACCTTCTTGCAACCCAAATACATTCTTTTTAGGATTCAATGACAGACCAAACCTTCTACATTTTTCAAACACTCTTCTCAGATGTCTTAGTTGTTCTTCATCAGTCTTGGAATAAACTATTTTTTCATCCAGATAGATGACAATGAAGTGCCCTATTTCATCCGAAAAAGCTATGTCCATCGCTCGTTGGAAGGTTGCACCAACGTTCATCAGTCCAAAGGGCATTTTTACATACATAAAAGTGCCCCATGGAGTGGTGAAAGTTGTCTTGATTTGGTCTTCTGGGATTACTAACACTTGGTTGTAACCTGAAAAACCATCTAACAGGGAGATCCGCCTTGAGCCAACTACCCTCTGCAGGATATGTTTCATCTTTGGTAAGGGGTAACTGTCCTTAAATGAGGCTCTGTTAAGGTTCCTAAAATATATGCACAACCTGATCTCACCTGTTTTCTTTCTCACAGCTACAAGGTTTGAGACCCAATTAGAGAACCTCACAGGAACTATTATTCCTGCTTCGTACATCTTCTTTATTTCCTTTTCTACTGCAGGAAATTGTTTTGGGTTTATCCTGCGAAGTTTCTGTCTGAAGGGTTTCTGATTTTCTTTCAAAGGTATTTTGTGCTGTATGATGTTTGTGTCATAGGCCTTCAAGTCCTCGTAGCTCCAGGAAAACACATCAATGAATTCCTTGAATAAGTCAATATATTTCTTTTTCATGTCTGCGGGTAAGGACTTAGCCAATTTAATCATCTTGGGTTCGTCTTATGTGCCTATGTTGCATTCCTCGACATCAAAGTCTGAGTGTTCTATGGTGGGCTTTTTCGCTACATCATCGAAATCGAAAAGATCTTCTAAAGGTGCTAGACCTCGGGGTATGTTCTTATCTTTTGCCTGTAGCACCTCTATTTCCTCATTATCTGCGTTTTTACATTATTTAGTTAGATTTCCAATCTGTTCATTTAAAGTGTTTATTTCTATGTTACAGGGTGGTTCTTACTCGTGTGAGGGCTCTTCACTTAGGCAGCTATCATTAGACTTAGAGTCTGAATCGGGAAATTCAAACTCATTCCTGCCTATTAGGAAATCCTCAATATGCTTATCACCTTCAAAAACCTGCCAATATTTCTCATTATCAGGTACTGCAGGTCTGAACTTCATTTGATTGATGATTTTTTGGTTACTGGGAGGCTTGTGATATGAACTAGCTATACAAGCTAATCCATTTGCAATTACATTCTGACTCCTAGGAATAAACACTATTTCATATTCCACAAAGGTTTTCAATAAATCCGTAGCGTCATTTTTGTACGCTCTCAGCCTAGTCTGTTTCGCTGTGTATTCACCATTCACTTGTTTTATGATCAACTTAGAGTCTCCATGAACAACTATCCTACGGGCTCCTAATTTTTTCAACAAACTCAAGCCTAGGATAAATGCCTCATAATCTGTGATATTATTCGTACATTTGAAGTTCAGGTTGAAGGCATGACTCTCTGCATAGTCACTCTTTGTGTTATGTACCCACACTCCTGCTCCTGCAGTTTTTCTAGTACAGGACCGATAGAAATTCATTTCCCACAAAGGTTCTTGCTCGAGTTTATTGTTGATTTTTTTACCAGCGTTAGCTTCATGGCTATGCTATAATGGAGGGTCTGATTCGAGGTGTGGAGGGTTTTTCCCTTCATGATGCGAATGGAGTTCAGAGAGCTGACTAGTTAGTTGTTTGCATTCTGTTTCTTATTTACTTGAAGTTTCGTTTTCAGTGCACTGTCCACAAATTTCATCTTTGTTTTCTTCTGAGGTTAGAGAGGCCACTATGTTGAAATCTATGGGCTCTTCCCTATTGTTTATATCTCTGTTGTCCAGCTCTGGCTCTTCTAAGGATTCATCATTGCAAAGGATAAAGGACTTTAGATCTGTGTGTACAGAGTACAGAGGAGAATTTTCAGGCCTTTCAGGGCTGCTGACCAGGAATTTCATTTGTACCTCTCTATACAGTCTCCTAAGCTGGCTAAAGACAGGGATTGTGGCATATGCCCCATCCATCTGCATTGTACCTTGCAGCTTGGCTCCCCATGACCTTGATAGTAACATGCCATACTTAAGTGGCACATCTGCCACTACAACATCCATAACCATAAATTTGGCTGGAATTTGGGTTAAGTTCACACATAGGTCCTTGATTAGGCCGAGACACTTTACCCTGCTCAAGTCAAATGAATATAAATATTTATAAGGGCGAGTTATCTCTAGGCCTAACTTTTCCATAACTACTTTACACATTAATTTGTGTGAGGCCCCAGAGTCATGCATTTCATTGTGAAGGATCTTTTCATGGATATTGAGACTGATATAAAAAGGAGGTATTACCCCTTCCTGAAACTTCCCTTCTATCTTTGGACCAAACAGAAGGGTTGGTTGATCATCACTCAGATTGACAGTGTCACTATTTTCCCCTAGATTTAATGCTTTCAAAATTTGGCCTTTATATACATCCTGAGTGGCCAACTCAGAGAGTGGTACAAAGATTTTAATTTTGGCAATCTCATTCTCCAAATTGAATATGGACTGACTCTTTGTGACACTCGACTCTGTTTTGTTAGCCACTACCTTAGTGGCTGATCAGTGGGCCGATTCTCACTATGTATAGTGTTAAGGATTGTTTTATCAGGAGCACTAACTGCAGTGCTAGTGCTGCTAGTTGGTTGACTTTTTTTATCAGTGTTTTGGTTGTCTTTTTCTTTGTTCTTCCCAGAACTTTCGGCTGCTGATTTGTTACTTTCAGCATTTGCTTTAGAAGTTTTCTCAGGCCTTTTCTTGATGGTAAACTCAAAAGCCTTTGGTTTGGAAATTTCTGGGCTCTTTTTTCTTCTAAGTTCATACTGTTCTCTGACCTGCATGATGGCATTTTCAAATCCAAGTCTACAATCCTCAGATTCTAATCGTTCCTCATTCCAATATGAGGGTGAGGGTTGATCTTCTTCCGTGGAACAGTTGTGGATTGATTTATTTGTTTCAAACATGTTTATTATGTTCTCCTCAGACTCTTCTATTATCCCCTCATCTTCATCAAGGAAGTTCTCTTGAAAAGGGGGTATAACTTGTTGATCTGAGTGTCTTTGCCTGTTGGGAGTGGTATTGTTCCTTCTAAAGTTCTGGTTCTAGTTATGCTTTTGGTTTCTGTTCTGATTATTAACTGTGACAACCATTTTTTCCATCATTTTTTGTAGCTTTTCCACATTTTTGCATAGACTGTTATAATTGGGGTCAGATGTGGAAGCTAAAGTGTCATCTCTATATGTTACCCTTTTCTCAGCCCTCACTCTTGCTTTCTTCTCAATCAGGTTAGCCTCAACACTCACTTCTCCTTTTTGCATCCCTTCTAACGTGTTGTAATCTCTCTCCCTAAGCTGATAGGCCATGTCAGCATCAAAGCCTTCAGGATATTTCACTAAAGCCATACCTTGGGGAGGTTTCATATGTGGAGGAAGAGCATTATAGACGTTGTTAAACCTTGTAGAATAGTCATGGACACTCTCTCCTACGTTTCTCTTCAGGTTCTTGTAATCTGCTAAGATTTGGAGAGGGTTGGCCTTAACTTCACATTTTTTTATGAAGGTCTGGTATAAGGAGGGTAGATCTTGGATGCTATTAAGAGGTAGGCCCTTAAACCATTTCTTCACATCACCTCCTAAGCTCTGGGCAAAGATTCTCATTTTGACTGTATCATCATCTATCTCCATGTAGTCAAAAGAATCTTCCATCATGTCTACATGGTGCTGAGCTATGGTAGATTCTTTTGCAGTGAAGTGTGGGATCTTTGATTGGTAATCATTGGGTAAGGGTACTAGGGGCTGAGGTAACATAAGAGGTGCATACCAGGCTGCCATGATGATTTTCTGAGGAGGTAAGGGGTTGGCCTGAGTGGCTGGTATATGGATGAGAGGGACACTAGGACCAGCAGAATTCAGCTGAGCAGATCTAGGGTGGTAGAGCCCCAAGTTTTGAATGAAGTGAATATCAGGAGGTGTAGATGGAGGGGTCTCTCTGTCCCTGATGTGTTTACCCCTTTGAGGTGGTGAATCAGGAGACTCAAGGTCTGGCCAATTTGGAACACTGAATGACCTAGTTCTTGGCAATCTGCTTGGTAGGTCTAGGCCAAGATGAAGGTCTGATAGAGCCGTAAAGTCTTCTGGTGCAGATTTAGCTCTATGAATGTGTCTGGAAATAGTTGGTCCTTTAGGTACTGGGGATTTCCTGAGAATGCTCTCGAGTTTTTCAACTATTTCGGGTGGGTCTGGGTTAGGATAAGCTCTTGTGTGAATGGTTCTTGAAGCCAAAATGATGCCTTCAATCAGAGGAGCTTACTCCTATTTGTTAATTCTATTATGGCTGATGTTGTAATGTAAGCTAGTCTCCCAGTGGAGTCTTATGTAAAACCAATATAATCAGCAGGCCTACTGATCACCAGTGGAGTCTTTGATCTTCAAGGAACTATGGAGTCTCCAGGTGGAAGGTTTAGGATATTTATAGGAGGTACATTGTCCACCACAGTGCTCATGTAATGTCCCTTTCCAAGGATCTCCTTAAAACACAACAAACTCTAACCAGAGATGGACTGGGAGGGCTTTTACCAGGTATGTCACCTCTGAAAGAGAGTGAGACCTGGAGGCTATCTGGCCCTTTCCAGACTCTTTCTAAGAGTGTGGGAGAAACACAACAAGTGGTGCAAAAATTGAATTGCAGGTGGAAGTGTTTCATTGCCAACCTAACTAGATATTCTGGGCTTTCTGAGGCTCTTGTGATGTAGTAAGATGGAAAATACTCAGAAATTCCCCAGCGGAGTCGCCATTATGTTGGGGTTCCCATGTTTTGGCAAGATTGGCAATGCCAAAAGATGAGACAACATCAGAACCACTTTCAGACCTCAGGATATAGCCCTCTTGGGTCCAGAGAGGGATCTCTCTATATGGGAAAAGGTTTTATGTCTTTGAAGTTCCGTGTTAAGATATTAGGCTAGTTATAGGCACGATTTTGTTTGTTTGATTGTTTGGTTGGTTGTTGGGAATCGGAAATGAAGGGTTCAATGTGAGGCAAGGGTGTGCAAAGAAGATTTTAGGCAAAGGAGAGATGATTCCAAAGAACACTCAAGACCATTGGGAAATGGGGTCAGGAAAATATTTACTTTCTATTCAATATGAAGGCTTTCAGTTGGGCTAGTCATCTAAAGCATTGGATCTTAAAGATGATAGTGTGGCATGAAATGGTAAGAGAGAAGGTGAAAGCAAGGAAACCTCCAAGGTGACCTTTCAGGAATCAGATCCAGGGACAGGACATGCCGTTGGACAACCTGTGATCCAAAACCTAAAAGGTTAACTCTTCAGACAAGGGAACATTAAAGATTTAAACACAAAGGTGAAAACCTGAGATCAGAGAGAGACTTTGAACTCTCAATGCTTTGGTATCCAGCTTAAGGGAACTTAGAAAGGTTCAATTAGTTGAAAAGGACCCTAGTGAGATAGAGATAGATTTCTAAACTCCCAGTATCCCAATTCATTCAATTAAAGCCTAACAAGAACATCTAAGAACAGATTCATTAATTCATACATCAGTTACCAGTATATATCTGACCACTACACTGGTTAAATTAGCTTGAAATAAATTCTCAAATAACACATACAACAGAAAACATTGAAGGCAAGGAGAGTAGAAACATAGGGTACCTAACAAGGGTAAATCCTATGCCAGATTTCTGATGTGTGCCAGAAGAAATGAAATGTAATGAACTACAAGGTAAAACAAGGACAAAGATAGAAAAACATCATCGTTGCTTTAAATCAGGATCCAAAGAAATGTGCTTTTCATATTAAAGAGCAACACCAGTAATGTACAACATTACCAATAGCTTGATATTCAGTTTGAAAACATCTTCCTCAGCCTATCTTACAACTTTACACAAAGAACATGTCTTAAGAGAAACAGCTTCAGTTCACAAATATCCGAACAACAACCTTTACAATGTTTTCTCATGAGTTTTTATATCAGAAAGAGAGGCGGAGGAGGTAGATGAAACACTAAATGAAACATTAATCAGAGTAGGAGCATTGGGTCGAAACCCATTCTCTTTTAATGTGTATGCATCGAACTTTTGTACTCTTTGGGTGACAGAGTGGTATTTTACAGCCTGGAATTTACTCCAGGTATGTCTTTGATGTATCCTTGGCTGCAGTACTTGTGGTACTCTAGTGAAATAAAAAAAAAGGTGGAACAATGTTTCTAGGGTCTGCCATACCGTGTACCCAATGCTTCTGGTAGCACCAGGAATGTTGTCAGGGCAGAGATCTTCTCTGGAACATGGTAGAATGCAACAGTATGGGCACCCTATCCTTTCATGGAAAATAATGGTCTGATGATGGTGACACTGATATATCGTTTTCTGCGTTAGACTTTATTATGTCCTCTATTATAATCATGAAGTCTTCAACCTGGTGCATTTTTCCTTTCAATTACTGAATTAAGGCTCAAAAATCTTTGATTACCAGCCTTAAATTCTCTGATCTTTCACTGACACTCTTTGCCGCTCCATCACTGTCCCTATCTGTGAAATTTGAGCATTAACGGTGCTGGAGAGGTTTCGCAGAGTTTAACTCTGTCCATGCAATGGAGAATCACATTCTAACACCTTCCCAGGCTCCTCTCTGTAATATCAAGCTCTGAACTCAGCTTCTCTGTGCTTTGTGCCACTAAAACAGTGACCACGCATCACGGCATTTTCCTCCTGCCTGTAACCCTGCAAAACACGTAAACTCATTAAGAAAACCATGCATGGGAAGGGGTGGATGCAATGGAAGGCAGCGAGAATGGAGGCATAACATGGCAGGGACAGTGGATGCAAATGAAAAATGGTGGAAAAGTGCAGCGAAATGGTGGAAATATGCTATGATGAGCGTCTGAGTGAAGAGATGCACGGGGGTGATGATCGACGGCGGAAATTAAACGATGAAGGGCTTATTAAATCAGGAAAAATAAAAATACATGGGAAAAAGCCACGAAAGCAGGTGACGTGGAGCTCTGGCGGTGGGACCCGGTCAATAGCGGGCGCGATCTAACCTGGACCATCCTATCTCAGGAGGAGATCAACAGCCATAAGTGCATCAGAGAGCGACTGATGGTGGGTCAGGGACCCTGTTTGCTTTGGTTATCACCCGAGCATCTTGGGGGCGCGATCACCATCGGATGGCCAGCCTTAGATCGGACGGCGTACGCACATATCTCGCCGGCCCCACGGTCGATTTTCAACGCGCGATGAGAGAGGGTTTTCAAAACAGCTTGAGGACACGTGTCGGCCGATGACGTTGATCGCTGCCGAATGAAAAATACCGCCTTCCTTTCAACAGCAATGAGATAAATACCACTGGTTTTGTATGGGGCGCGATCGCGGGGACCACCGGGATGGCTGGACTACGGACCGTTGATCTACGGATCAGATTGACGGTTGTTCTGTGATCGGGGAATGAATGGGGAATGCGTGTGCATTGTAGGGAAAAAACAGACCGTCGGATTGGCATTGATTGACGGTTGGTATTACACCGGACGATTGATATGATAAGCGCATCACAGGCCAGTGCTTGGTTTCAGCGCCCGGGTCATGTGGAGAAATGGTTTGCGGGGGCTGGCCGAAAGGGGCTAAGCCTGATATATGAAGAATATGGGTTCTTTGGCTTGTTTTCAATGAAATTTGAGGCCGAAAAGGGATAAAAGTAGAGGGGAAAAGGGGTTTTGGGCCAAACAAAGGGTATTTGTGAGGCTTAGGAGGGATTTGGGATGATTTAGAGGCATATAAAGGGGGGGAAAGGAGGGGAAAACAGAGGCTAAGAGAGGATGAAATAAGGAGAAAAAGGCTTTTGGGGTATTCTTCTTCGCAACAGAGAGGCTTATTTCCTTATGAAACAATAGTGAGGGTTTATCAAAGGATAAAGGGTATGAAAATACTTCAAGGATGGTGTGTTTTCAGGGGAAATGCACTCCTTGAAGGCTCGAAAACTTAGTAGCCCCCAGTTTGCTTGTCAAAAAGTTATAGGGGGTTAACAGGACCTAAGCATTAGACCTTGTATAGAATATTGACATTTGAAAAATATCAAAGCCCCTTATAATACTTCAGATCTTTTATAAAATATCTTTACCACACCTAAGATGGAATAACACTTCTTCCTTGAGTTAAATAAGTGTTGGGCTATGGCAAGGTGCCACATCACCATGCATTGGGTTTTAGCCCATGATCTGGGGTTTTCAACTTCAAATGAAGATATCTCACAATCCATGAAGAACCACTCGGCATGCCACATGGAACTAGAAACATATCAACAAGGAGAATCTAATGGCAAGGATTTTCATGACAAATTATAAATAATTTTTTTTAAACCACCTTGAGTTTCTACTCTGTCCTCAAAACCACATTGAAACTATGGGAGGTTTCTCAATACTCATGTTCACACATCGTCCACTATCATAGGCCCCACTCACCCTCCTTATTGTTATCCCATGAACAAATTGGTCAATAAACACTGATGTCCCAAGATCAACTTTTATCTTTCTCATCATCGTGATCTTGTGATAGATACTCAAATGGATTACCATTGTTTTCAAAAAGAAATAAATTAAGCTTCTTTCTTTTTAAAAGGAAATAGACTCTATTCATCCTTCACGCCTTCTCCAACGCCTCCTCATCCTTCTACTTCAATTGGAGCCTCCCTCTGATATCAATCCCTTACTATTTGAATTAATAGGATGATGGAAAGGAAAATATGTTCTATGTGGGGAGTGTCAATCAAAAATTGCACATAATGTAGCCAATCATCAAAAAGTCATGTAGCTCAGTTATAAAGTAGCCCACTAGCTGGGGACTGGTGCTAGGTTCAATCCCCATCATGTCCAAATGAGAAAATAGAGTTTGATGTTCCAATGAGAAAATAGAGTTTGTAATAGCCAATTATATCAATTCTCCAAACCTCACCTAAAGTTGTGGGTGTAGCATCCTCCAAACATTATCAAATAACTACATGTCCTGAAGGTGAAGTATGCTAGAGGAATTTTTTAAGGTTGAGAGGATAGAAAGCTATCCAATTGAACTAAAGGAAAAAAATATGTAAAACCAACAAGTCCCTAAGTCTCAATTTCATGAAAATTTTTGAAGCATTTTGGGAATAAAGCAAGGGGGAGAAGGCCAACTGCTGTGAATATTTATCTTATAAAAATGACCAGAATATGGCCTAGGTCCTGATAGCCCTAACACAATCAATTATTTTCCAATGATAGTTTTTTTTCATTTTGTGCTTGAAAAAAAGTTTCAAACTATGGGATAGTAAAACATGCAAAAATTTGTTTAGATCAACGTAGAATCAACTTATTTTACTTGTTATAAAAAATGGTACTGAACCCTTACTATTTGAATTAATAGGATGATGGAAAGGAAAATATGTTCTATGTGGGGAGTGTCAATCAAAAACTGCACATAATGTAGCCAATCATCAAAAAGGCATGTAGCTCATTTATAAAGCAACCCACTAGCTGGGGACTGGTGCTAGGTTCAATCCCCATCATGTCCAATGGCTTTACATGGTATTAGTACCACAGTTATGGCTATAAATTTCATATCTTTGGGTCTAAATGATCGATTTGGCTTGAGAATCATGTTGCAGTATTGTTTGGTCAATTTAGTGTGTCCTAAATTGCTACATTAATTTATCAATCCGGGATTCGTAAGCTGATGAAGTGCGGCGCACTATATGTGCAAGATAACCTATTTCTTAACTTTTTGTCGTTTTTGGTTTTCTAATGAGATGGAAATTTAAATAAAAACAAGTATGGTTATGATTGTTCAAGGAAATGATATCCTCTATAATGATTTACCAACTTGAAACTTAAAAAGGAATTTGAAACATACAATGACAAAACTTGAAAGGAAATGAAAATGTGCTGCTAGTCTAATAAATCAAACAGTGAACTATTGAGCATGGAAACCAAACTATCCTTGCTGTTGTCTAAACACAAAAGAAACTATGTTGAAAGAAATCCAAAAGTTGCAACAAAGTAAATCTAAATCAAATTACATCAACTTATCTTCTGATCCCTCATCATTGGTCCAGCTATGATTTTCGGAGGTAACCATAAACAACTTGAGTAACCCGATATCTAACTTGCAGAAAGTAAACTAATATCAAACTACACATTCCTAATTCAATCCCTCACCATCAGTCCAGCTGTGGCTTTCGGAGGTAACTGAAGATTTCATGAGCAATTTAATATATCTAACTTGCAGAAAGTAAACTAATATCAAACTACACATTCATAATTCAATCCTCACCATCACTCAAATTGGTGGGGCTTTGAGGTAACTGAAAATGACATGAACAATTTGATATATCTAAATCTAACTACTGAAACAAATGTGCAAGACTGAAATAAACAAAGCAGTACTGAAATTAAACAGAAACTAAGAAAAGTAAATTAGCAGCAAAACAATATTAATTCCATGTCATTAGTCAAAAAGTTATGCAAATGCCCGGGCTGCCTATTTATAACCTGAAACAAGAACACTGATCAGTTAACAATAACATAAAACATGAAAGATTATGGACAGAAGCAAGATGTAAAGCATGAAAGATTATAAACAGAAATGAAGCATATATACTATGAAAGATGCAGTGTATAAACACATGAATGAATTATGGCACAATGAGCTTAAAGAAATAAAACAAGAACTATAAAATAATGCACAAAACCTCAGCGTGTGCAGGGGCCCTCTACACCAGCCTTGGCAACAGACTTCAAGTACGAATTACGCTTGGAAACAGAGTCTTCTTATATATTAAAATGCAATCATAACAGAAAGGTGATATTACGGCACAGTGGCAACGTAATTACATTACAGAGCTATCTGAAGCTAATGGAGACTAATCTAATATGCGTATGCAAACGCATTATTTATAACAAAGGTAATATAACTGATTTCCTAAATTTTATGCTGATGGAGAACACGTAAACCATTACGTCCAAAGATCTAGGATCATGGCCACGTTGAAGAGTAAATATATGAAGAGTGGATGTTTGAATTCGGCTTATGGAGCCATGTACAGGTGTTGATTTTCCTTCCGCAATTCAGAAACGGCCATATCCATCTCCACGTGACGAGAAAAAGAGTCCTGTCACCGTGGGACTCTACGGTTGACTTCCACTTGGCCACCTTTGACCGTAGCCTCCTTAGATGAATTTTCTCGAGCCAATAGGACACGATCCATGTCCACATCATTTCTGACTTGCCCATGTGGCTCGTTTTTCCTGAAGACACCTGTAACATAGAGTTTCACAAAATGGCTGCGGAAAGTTGCAGCAGCTGCAGAAAGTGGCAAGATTTCGCAGCTAAATGAGAAAAATCTAAATCAAACAGTAGACACAAAAATATAGTTAAAAACCATGTTAGATGCTGTTTTTCAATTAATATACAATGATATTGACAACTTGGAAGGTTCAGGTGGATGAAAAAGGTCTAGAAAGATGTATGGAAAAGATGCAGATTTGAGACTCAACATACCCCCACTGTGAAGGTGTTGCATGTCCTCATGCAACCAAAATTTTGATAATCCTTCTTCAGTTCATGTGCCTTGACACTTCAGCCAGTACATCCAATCCTCTCCTCTTCTTCCTTGGTGCTGCCAACATTCTGGGCTTCTTCATTAAGCATCTAAATTTGATGTTAACTAGTGCTCTGCTTAACTTCTAGCATTTCCTTTTCAATTTCTTGTTCTTCTTCTGCCATATTCCCAAATGTAGCATGGTATTATCATGAATGATTTTGTCCAATTTACTTTGTTCCTTCAATGTCTCATTTTCATTTTTGATGTGTCTATTTAAAAGCTCTAGCTCAAAGACTTCCTGTTTCAGTGATTGGACTAAATCATCTTGTACTGTGTGAGGCTGGATGGACAAAGTACTGGGACCTGTAGCTGCTTTTTCCAAAGATTCTATATAATCATATACTTCTTGCTGCTTGGGGTCTATTTCAGGTGTCATTTTTATTGGGTTGTACCCAAAATGTCGTGAAGGAGAGTTATCTTCAAAATCTGGCTGAGAAGGGCTCACATCAACATCTTGCTGAGAATGGGATGGACTATGTTCAATGTCTGACTGAGAATGAAATGAACCAGGTTCACTAAATGACTGAGAGTGAGATGGACTATGGTCAGCTGGGGACTGTTCAGATGTTTCTTCTCCCAAATCAATGAAATGGGGTCCCTTCATTTGCGTTTTCCTTAATTTCCCCTTAAGTCTGGAACTTCTTCTCACACGTTGTGGACCACTGTCCTTTTGCTTTTGTTTTCCTTTCTCTGTCTTCTTGGCCATAGATGACTGTTTTTGAAGATAAATTAATCTTTCAGATAACACTTGATGATCTTCTTCTTCGGAAGAAGGGGTTTGATGTATAGCCTCAATACTTTTTCTCTCTTTTGGTGTTATTGGCTTCTTACCCTTGGTTTCTTTCTTCTTCCTTTTTGACAGTCTCTCTTCCCTATCAGTTCTTTCAATTGTAGTAGTAGGAGTATTTTGAATTTCATCATTTGTTCTCTTTCTCCTACTCCTTCTTGATGTGTTACCTTCGGGAATTTCTTGAGTAGGAGTACTTTGAGTTTCATCATTTATTCTTTTTCTCCTACTCCTTCTTGATGTGCTACCTTCAGGAATTTCCTGAGGTTCCTCAAAGAAATTTCTAATAAAAAATTGTTCCCATGTGTCCTTCTTCTCCTTTAACTCTTTTTCAATCAAAATTTTTACAAGACCGTGGTGATATAGATGTGGTTCTACATCTCCTAAATGCTTCTGAATAGTCACAGACATTTTCTTCAAACTATTTAATAGAAAATATGGGAGATTGAGAGCTTGATTATCTAGAAAATTCGTCAGCAATCTGGTATGGTACATATGCATGGACCCAAAGCGGCCTTCACAAGTAATGAATTTTTGAACAACTAGCAGCAAAGTAGCCCATTCCTCTTTCAATGCATGAACATGAATTCCTCTTTTAAAAATAGTTATGTCCATACCTTGGTTTCGTAAGATTGTTCTCCAGGCTTCATCACTAATGCTTTTATTTTTAAACCAACGCTCACCCTCATGAGGAAGTTCCGTGGCAGTTGCTACAGATGCCTCGTTCACTGCAAACTTAAGGTCTCCAATCTCTACTTCCAGGCCATTGAACGACCTTGCAAATGCTTTTGTCACTTCTTTATGATAACCTCTGAACTTTTGGATAAACCATAGCCACTTTGCTTTCTTCAATACATCCCTTACTTGCGGATATCCCTCCATGAATTTAGGACCTTCTGGTTCTGCTCTTAGCAATTTACCCATCCTTCTTTCTGCTCTTCAAAAATTTTCCTGCGTGAGGGTTCAATGGAAATAGAACGGTTGAATGCATGGAGATGAGCACAATGAATGTAGGTAGATATCAAAGAGTGGATATACACGCTGTAGCGTAATAGAGAACGAAGTGGAGTGAGACAGAACAGAAAGGGGTTTCGTGAGCACGGCAGAGATATGGCTGTGAGATTAACAGAACAATAGGAGGAGTATAACACATCCGACAGTGTTTTGAAATTTGGTGGCTGCACAATAAATGTGAGCACGTTTAAACAACGACTATGGATTTATGCAGCTGTAAGAGTCCGTGGTCAAATCAACTACGTCTCATTGTCACCGGTGGAATATCGGAGTATGAGTGAAGATCGGGGTTTAATTATGGAACCGTTTGAGAATGAATGCGGGAGGATCATATGGAGATCGTGAAAGGGTTATGGAATTTGTCAATATAATCATTGCACATAATGGATGGAGCTTATGGTTTAGAACTATATAAAAATGTGTTTTCAATGCTATTTGAAATGAATTTTACTCATACCTTGGAATCTTTGCCTTTTCCTTGGTCTTCAATTAGTTGCTCTTCATTGGTATCTTGAATGCTCCATGTCTTCATTTTTGGTCCTCATATCTGCATTTTATTTCATGATTATGAAAATAACATCTGGCTGTACATTCTTTTGAAAACATAGTGGTAGCTGCGGAATCTGTTTCTGGCTGCGGAAACTGGTGTCAGCTGCGGAAACAGATGCCAGCTGCGGAAACTAACATAGCTATTATTTTGGTGAATGGAAATGAACGGATGAAAAATGACTAGATGGAAATGGTCATGAAAAAGAATTTTATTGGTGAAAATGGAATGAAATAGACAAAATGAAGTGGAATGAAGTGGAATGGAATGGAGTGGGTGGTCACAAAACTTGTGAAATGAAAGAGAGATTTTTTTTTGGAAAATATAGTGTCAGGTGTTCCTAATTTTCACCCTATATTTTCTGTATAAGACTGCCAATCAATGATTGGTTTTCAGGCTTATACAATTTTTTTTATTTTTTTATTTTTTTTTTTCTTTTTTTTTCTTTTTTTTTTTTTATTTTTTCTTTTTTAACTGAAAAGAAAAAAAGCTAGGCTGGTGGAGAAGAAGAATTCTTCTGTACCAGCCTGATTGCAGAATTCTCTTGAAACATTTTGACAAATTCCTCCTTTGAGAGTGGCTTATGATAAACTTTCAATCTGTGGCCATTCACAATAAGAGGAGTTTGAAACTCATCAATGGTCTTGATTCTTACCGCTCCATTGCTAAAGATCTTGTCAATCTCATATGGCTCAAGCCAATGAGTCTGAAATTTTCCTTGAAAATATTTAAACTTGGAATCAAATAACAATGCCCAATCTCCTTCTTGAAGCTTCTTCTCTTTGATGTACTTGTCCTTTGTTTGGCTTTGTTATTAAGCTGAATCAGTTGTTGAGCCTCTCTTGTGATCTCATCTAGCTCATTCAATTACACTCATACTTCTTTTGGAGCTTACGATCAGTCATCCCCAGCATTTTTTGGAAAATATAGAGTGTCAGGTGTTCCTGATTTTCACCCTATATTTTCTGTATAAGACTGCCAATCAATGATTGGTTTTCAGGCTTATACCATTATTTTTTTTTATTTTTTATTTTTTTTTTAAACTGAAAAGATCAAAAGAACTAGGTTGGTGGAGAAGAAGAATTCTTCTGTACCAACCTGATTGCAGAACTTTCTTGAAACATTTTGACAAAATCCTCTTTTGAGAGTGGCTTATGATAAACTTTCAATCTATGGCCATTCACAATAAGAGGAGTTTGAAACTCATCGATGGTCTTGATTCTTACCGCTCCATTGCTAAAGATCTTGTCAATCTCATATGGCCCAAGCCAATGAGTCTGAAATTTTCCTTGAAAATCTTTAAACTTGGAATCAAATAACAATGCCCAATCTCCTTCTTGAAACTTCTTTTCTTTGATGTACTTGTCATGCCATTTAGCTCTTTGATATTGAACTAGATCAGTTCTTAAAATTGCCTCTTGTCTGATCTCATCTAGCTCATTCAATTGCTCCATTCTATGCTTTTGGGCTTCTGATAAGTCCATCCCCAACTGAACTGCTATCTTGAAGGTCTTGACTTGGAACTCAATGGGGAGTAGGACTTCTTTCCCATAAACAAGTTCATAGGGAGAATGTCCTGTTGTATTTCTCCATGTAGTTCTGTAGGCCCACAAGGCTTCAAGAAGCCTTTCTGCCCAATCTGTTCTATGTAGATGAAAAGTTTTGGTGATGATACTTTCAAGAACTTTGTTTGTGGACTCCACTTGACCATTTGCTTTCGGATGGTAAGGAGTAGATCTTTTGTGCTTAATTTTGTATTCTTCCATCAATTTCTCCACCAAGTTGGATGTGAATTGGCTTCCTTGATCTGCCACAATTTCTCTTGGAACACCAAATCGAGTAAAAATATCCTCATAAAGAAAATGAACAACTGAATTTTCAGTAGCAGATACTAATTCTTTGGCTTCTACCCATTTAGTAACATAATCAGTACAAACCAATATATACTTCTTTTGCTTAGATGGTGGATTAATAGGTCCAATGAAATCTAAAGCCCATTTTTGAAAGGGTTCAATGAGTACCTGTGTTTGCAATGGCATTTCATTTGAAAGGGTAGGTTTCCCTACTCTTTGGCAGCTGTCACACCTTTTGACATATTGTTTTGCATCTTTGAAGAGGGAAGGCCAATAATATCCTAAAGAGAGGATTTTATAGGCCGTCATTTTATCTGCAAAGTGTCTGTCGCATGGTTCATCATGACATGCTTTAAGAATATCAGGCATTTCATCTTCCCTGACACATCTTCTGATCACAAGATCTGGCCCTGTTTTAAACAATTCGTTAGAAATCCATGAATATTTTGAACTCTCCTGAATAATTTTTTGTTTTTCACCTGGAAATAAATGTGAAGGTAGTTTCCCTGTAACCAAATAGTTAGCAATATCTGCATACCAAGGAGTCTTAATAGTTACTGCAAACAAGTATTCATCAGGAAACTTATCCTCTACAGGAGAATCTTCTTTATTATTCTGAATTCTAGACAAGAAATCAGCTACTGTATTCTGTTTTCCTGGTCTATCCAACACAGTAATATTGAATTCTTGCAAAAGTAAGAGCCATCTTGTCAATCTGCCATTAGTAACAGGTTTTTTCATTAAATATCTAATTGTAGAATGGTCAGTATGAATAAAAGTTTCATAGCCTGTTATGTAATGTCTAAACTTATTAATTGCATGAACAACAGCTAAAAACTCTTTTTCAGTCACAATATAATTCAACTCGGTGGGAGTCAAATTTTTACTGGTATAATAAATGGCATAAGGAACTAAATCTTTTTGACCCAACACAGCTCCTAGAGCTGTATCTAAAGCATCCATAGAAATATGGAAACGGAGTTTCCAATTTGGTCCTCTTAAGATAGGTGCTTCAGATATTCTTGTTTTCAAAGTTTCAAAAGCTGATTGACAATCAGGATCCCATTTAAATTCACAGTCTTTTGTAAGCAATTTGAAGAGTGGAGATGCAATTTTAGTGAAGTTTTCTATAAATTTTCTATAGTAACCAGTAAATCCTAGAAAACTTCTAACATCTCTTTGACAATTTGGAATAGGTAACTTGGAGATGACTTCAACTTTTGATCTATCAACATTAATCCCATCTCCTGAAATATGATGTCCTAAAACAATCCCTTCGGTAAACATCATAAAGCATTTTTCATGGCTTAATGAAAGGTTTGTTTCTTTACATCTTATA
>CM076584.1:1151381699-1151517085 GCA_034641835.2 Pinus albicaulis
TTAAATGCTATTTGAAATAAATTTTACTCATACCTTGGAATTCTTGCCATTTTCCTTGATCTTCAATTAGTTTCTCCTCATTGATATCTTGAATGCCCCATGTCTTCATAATTGGTCCTCACACCTGCATTTGATTTCATGATTATGGAAATAACATCTGGCTGTACATTCTTTTGAAAACAGAGTGGTAGCTGCGGAATCTGCTTCTGGCTGCGGAAACTGGTGTCAGCTGCGGAAACAGATGTCAGCTGCGGAAACTGACACAGCTATTATTTGGGTGAATGGAAATGAACGGATGACAAATGACTAGATGGAAATGGTCATGAAAAATAATTTTATTGGTGAAATGGAATGAAACAGATAAAATGAAGTGGAATGGAGTGAAATGAAGTGAAATGAAGTGGAATGAAGTGGAATGGAATGGAGTGGGTGGTCACAAAACTTGTGAAATGAAAGAGAGATTTTTTTTTTGGAAAATATAGAGTGTCAGGTGTTCCTGATTTTCACCCTATATTTTCTGTATAAGACTGCCAATCAGTGATTGGTTTTCAGGCTTATACAATTTATTTTTTTTTTTTAATTGAAAAGAACAAAAGCTAGGCTGGTGGAGAAGAAAAATTCTTCTGTACCAGTTTGATTGCAGAATTCTCTTGAAACACTTTGACAAAATCCTCTTTTGAGAGTGGCTTATGATAAACTTTCAATCTATGGCCATTCACAATAAGAGGAGTTTGAAACTCATCAATGGTCTTAATTCTTACCGCTCCATTGCTAAAGATCTTGTCAATCTCATATGGCCCAAGCCAATGAGTCTGAAATTTTCCTTGAAAATCTTTAAACTTGGAATCAAATAACAATGCCCAATCTCCTTCTTGAAACTTCTTCTCTTTGATGTACTTTTCATTCCATTTAGCTCTTTGATATTGAACTATATCAGTTCTTAGAATTGCCTCTTGTCTGATCTCATCTAGCTCATTTAATTGCTCCATTCTATGCTTTTGGGCTTCTGATAAATCCATCCCCAACTGAACTGCTATCTTGAAGGTCTTGACTTGGAACTCAATGGGGAGTAGGACTTCTTTCCCATAAACAAGTTCATAGGGAGAATGTCCTGTTGTATTTCTCCATGTAGTTCTGTAGGCCCACAAGGCTTCAGGAAGCCTTTCTGCCCAATCTCTTCTATGTAGATGAATAGTTTTGGTGATGATACTTTCAAGAACTTTATTTGTGGACTCCACTTGACCATTTGCTTGCGGATGGTAAGGAGTAGATCTTCTGTGCTTGATTTTGTATTCTTCCATCAACTTCTCCACCAAGTTGGATGTGAATTGGCTTCCTTGATTTGTCACAATTTCTCTTGGAACACCAAAGTGAGTAAAAATATCCTCATAAAGAAAATGAACAACTGAATTTTCAGTAGCAGATACTAATGCTTTAGCTTCTACCCATTTAGTAACATAATCAGTGCAAACCAATATATACTTCTTTTGCTTAGATGGTGGATTAATAGGTCCAATGAAATCTAAAGCCCATTTTCAAAGGGTTCAATGAGTACCTGTGTTTGCAATGGCATTTCATTTGAAAGGGTAGGTTTCCCTACTCTTTGGCAGCTATCACACCTTTTGACATATTGTTTTGCATCTTTGAAGAGAGAAGGCCAATAATATCCTAAGGAAAGGATTTTATAGGCCGTCCTTTTGTCCGCAAAGTGTCCGCCGCATGGTTCATCATGACATGCCTTAAGAATATCAGGCATTTCATCTTCCCTGACACATCTTCTGATCACAAGATCTGGCCCTATTTTAAACAATTCGTTAGAAATCCATGAATATTTTGAACTCTCCTGAATAATATTTCTTTTTTCACTTGGAAATAAATGTGGAGGCAGTTTCCCTGTAACCAAATAGTTAGCAATATCTGCATACCAAGGAGTCTTAATATTTACTGCAAACAAGTATTCATCAGGAAACTTATCCTCTACAGGAGAATCTTCTTTAGTATTATGAATCCTAGACAAGAAATCAGCCACTGTATTTTGTTTTCCTGGTCTATCCAACACAGTAATATTGAATTCTTGCAAAAGTAAGAGCCATCTTGTCACTCTGCCATTAGTAACAGGTTTGTTCATTAAATATCTAATTTCAGAATGGTCAGTATGAATAAAAGTTTCATAGCCTGTTATGTAATGTCTAAACTTATTAATTGCATGAACAACAGCTAAAAACTCTTTTTCAGTCACAGTATAGTTCAACTCTGTGGGAGTCAAATTTTTACTGGTATAATAAATGGCATAAAGAACTAAATCTTTTTGACCCAACACAGCTCCTAGAGCTGTATCTGAAGCATCCGTAGAAATATGGAAAGGGAGTTTCCAATTTGGTCCTCTCAAGATAGGTGCTTCGGATATTCTTGTTTTCAAAGTTTCAAAAGCTGATTGGCAATCAAGATCCCATTTAAATTCACAGTCTTTTGTAAGCAATTTGAAGAGTGGAGATGCAATTTTAGTGAAGTTTTCTATAAATCTTCTATAGTAACCAGTAAATCCTAGAAAACTTCTAACATCTCTTTGACAATTTGGAATAGGTAACTTGGAGATGACTTCAACTTTTGATCTATCAACCTTAATCCCATCTCTTGAAATATGATGCCCCAAAACAATCCCTTCAATAAACATCATAAAGCATTTTTCATGGCTTAATGAAAGGTTTGTTTCTTTACATCTTATAAGAACTTTTTCCAAATTTTCTAATGCCTCTTCAAATGAATTACCATAAAATGTAAAATCATCCATATAAACCTCTACACAATCATGGATTAGATCAGAAAAAATTCCTAGTATTGCTCTTTGGAATGTTGCAGGTGCATTACATAACCCAAAAGGAAGCACTCGATAGGCAAAAGTTCCCCATGGACAAGTAAATGTGGTCTTATCTTGATCTTCAAGTGCTACCTGAATTTGATTATAGCCACTAAAACCATCCAAAAATTAAAAGTACTTTTTACATGCTAATGTATCTAATACCTGGTCGATAAAAGGCAAAGGAAAGTGATCCTTCAAAGTTGCTTTGTTCAATTCCCTGTAATCAATGCATACCCTCCATTTACCATTCTTTTTAGGTATTATAACCAAAGGAGAAACCCATCGGCTATCTGAAATTGGATAAATGAAGTTTACATTAAGTAGTTTTTGGAGCTCTTCTTTCACTATCTCCCTAAGATTTGGATTCATCCTTCTTTGAGGTTGTCTGATTGGTCTATTGTTTTCCTCAATATAGATATGATGGATGCAAGTCTTAGGATCAATACCTTTCATGTCAGTATACTCCCATGCAAATGCAGTAGAATGTTTTTGCAAGATTTTGATTAGTTATTCTTGTTGTGACTTTTCCAAATGTTTGTTGATATTCAATGTTTTCCCTGGAAAAATCTCAATGGTAGAACTACCAAACTCTTCCATGGAGTAAAGAGACATTTGTCTTGATGATAAATATTCTATGTCAGATTCCAACGCAAATTGTGTGGGGTCATATTCTGAAGATGTCTCAAAATTTTCTAATGTGTTCAGAATTTGACTATCCTCACTAATCTCCGAAATGGTAAAGACAGGTTGTATAATGTCCTCATCATCGACCCATTCATTGTCTCCTACTTCTGTGATTGCTTTTGTTTGAGGATACAAATTTAATTTCTTTGTCGAATTACCATTAGAAATGTACATATCCCCAGATCTACAACTAATAAAAGAATCTGCTGTGGCTAGCCAAGGTCTTCCTAAGATAAGTGGGTGCCCTCCTAGATTACTCTTGGGAGTCAAAATCATAAAATCTACTGGATATTCCCAAGAATCTAAGGAGACTAAAATATCTTCTAATACACCATCTGGTTTAATAATTGATCGATATGCAAGTTGCAGTAAAGTAGGTGTAAAAAGAAGGTTAGGAAGTTTTAGCTGTTCCATAGTCTGTCTACTCATAATGTTAATAGCAACCCCTAAGTCAATCAATGTGTTTGGAATTTATATCCCATTTATATGTGTCTTGACAATTGGACTTCCTGGATCTACATACTTCTGCATGGTAATTTTTCCCATCATAATATCTGCAATTTTTCCTACCAGGTGGATTCTTCTTGTGTCTTTTAGTTTCCTTCCTGGTCTTTTGAAACTCAACTCTTTTATTGTTTTTGCTAGAATAGGAATATCTCGAATGGCTTGTAGCAAGGGAATCTTGATACAAACATTCTTCAATTCGTCTAGAAAATCATAGTTAGGCAACAAGATTTGTTTTTCCACCCCCTTATCAATTTGTAGTCTTTCAGGAAAAGGAGGTGTAGATGAAGATGCAGGTTGCTCAACTATAGGAGTTGTGGGTGTTAACTTTTCTTTCTGTTTTTGAATGTTTGAGTTTTGAAGATATACTTCCTCAGAACCCTTATTGGCTTCAAGAGAGTCCTCCTCAGAGGTATCTTTCTCTTGGTCATCTATAGAAGGTTTTTCTAAAACTCTACCAAATCTGAGTTGTACATCATTGAGAGGAACAATCATATAGGTAGGAAATTGTTGTCCTTCTATCATGTAAGTATTCTGAGGATTTTTATTGTTAGGATTTGGCAATGGCTGAGCTGGAAGTTGATTTGTCTTTTGTTCGTATGGGAGCATGAGTTGAGGATTTGGATTTTGTTGAGAAGGTTTTAGTTGTGGAAATGGCAATGAAAGTTGTGGATTTGGGTTTGGAAGTTGTGGAGCTTGTTGATTTTGAAAAGATGGAGGATATTGATAAAATTGAGCAAATCTCCCATACGGATTTTGCATCCCATGTACCCATGGCTGATATGGATTTTGATGTTGGAGCCAAAGTTGTTGCCAAGGATTCCAATTTGGTGGGGTTTGAAAATTCATAGGGTTATTAAACCCTTGAGTTTGTTGTCCCTGCCAAGGTCTTCTTGCAACAAAACAGAGAGATTCTACTGAATTTGGGTCTTCTTGAAAAACAGCTTTGAGTCCAGGAATTAAAGGACAATCCTTGATCTCATGATTCTCTGAGCAAATCATACATGTTTCTACAACTTTTGCATCCAAGGGACATTCCCTTAAAGCATGTTTCTTCCTACATTTCGAACAAAATATGGCTAGAGCATCTGTTTTTTCTTTCTGCTTGTTTTGGATTTTAAGGGTGTCTAGTTGTTCACTAAGGCTCCCTAAGATATCATTTTTGAATTCATCAAGCATATTACCAATCTCTACCCTACTTACTGATCCAGTTGCAGATTTTTTAGCCCTAATAAGAGAATGATCCCTAGGCCCTTTTCCTATTTTAGATTTTCCTCTTGAGAGATGGACACATAGTTATGTTATGTCATGAAGTGGAAGTTGAGAAATGTATCCTTTCCCCATCATGTTTAAAATATCTTTCCATTCATCTCTAATGGCTTTTAATATGAGGGCTTTCAAGGTTTCATCATCTAAGTTGCTCATCTTTGCTCTTTTCAAGTTGTATTGAAATCTTTCAAGTAAATCTTCCAAATTTTCATCTTCTTTTTGCATCATTTTGAATACCTCATCCTTGTGATTGGTGGGTATACAATAGTCCAAGTATCTATCCAAAAATGTTTGTTTCATATCATTTCAAGTCCTAATAGATTGAGTGGCTAATCCCATGAACCATTTCAAAGCAGATCCCTTCAAAGTTGAAGGAAACAGTTTGAGTTTTTGAGAGTCTTCCATATAGTCATAGGTTCGGCACACAACTTCAAACTCAAACAGAAATGTTTCAAGATCCTCACTTCGCAATCCATAAAAGTTAGGGAGGACAGATGGTGAGATATTTTTCATTGTTGTATGAGTTTCCTCATCAACTATAGGGAATCCAAACAAGTTGTCTCCTTCCCTATTTCTTCCATTATTACCTTCACCATTGTTGTCTCCATTGTTTCCTCCTCCTCTACCTCTACCTCTACCTCAAAATCCATCTATTATTTCCTCTGCCATGATAGTTTCTTTAGAGTCCTTAAATTCCTCTGGTTCTTCTACCAAGGGAGGATGATAGGGAGTCTCTTCCTTTTCTAAATGAGATTTAGTAGGTGGTATAGGAGAATCCTCTAATTCAGCTGCTCCTTGAATTCCAAAAATCTTAAGGTTAGGGGTAGATGGTGGTGAATCTTGTCTATGCCTTGAAGAAGATGGAGTTGTGAAAATCGAACTCTTGGCTTTAGCTATAAACCTTCCCCTAGAATCTCTTGCTCTATGCATGTCATTTTTTTTTATTTTTTTTTATTTTTTTTAAAGTTGGGCTAATAATTCTCTTTCTGATCTTCCAGGTCACACTAGGTGCAAGAAGAGAGCATACTTAAGAAATTAATAAACCAATAATTCTCTTTTCTGATCCTCCAGATCACACTAAGTGCAAGAGGAGAGCATACTTCAAGAAGTTATCAAGTTTTCCCTTGTTTTATTATTTTGTTTTTTTTTTTTTTAAGAAATTGGCTACCTAGTTACACTTCCCCGGCAACGGCGCCAAAATGTTTGGTCAATTTAGTGTGTCCTAAATTGCTACATTAATTTATCAATCCAGGATTTGTAAGCTGATGAAGTGTGGCGCACTTTATGTGCAAGATAACCTATCTCTTACTTTTTGGTCGTTTTTGGATTTTTATGAAATTATGAGAAACAAGTATGGAGACAAATATTCAAGACAATGATGTCTTTCTAATGATTTTCCAAACTTCAAAAGAATTTTAAAGCACACAATGACAAAATTAATTCTTCAAAGAAAATGAAATTGCATCACTACTCTAGTCAAACAAACAATGAACTACTGATCATGAAACTCATTATCCTTGCTGCTGTCCAAACACAAAAGAAACTATGCTTAAAGAAATCCAAGAGTTGCAACAAAGTAAATCTTAGCTATAACCCTTCCCCTAGAATCTCTTGCTCTATGCATGTCATTTTTTATTTTTTATTTTATTTTTTAAAAGTTTGGCTAATAATTCTCTTTCTGATCTTCCAGGTCACACTAGGTGCAAGAAGAGAGCATACTTAAGAAATTACTAAACCAATAACTCTCTTTTTTGATCCTCCAGATCACACTAGGTGCAAGAGGAGAGCATACTTCAAGAAGTTATCAAGTTTTCCCTTCTTTTATTATTTTGTGTTTTTTTTTTTTAAGAAATTGGCTACCTAGTTACAGTTCCCCGGCAACGACGCCAAAATGTTTGGTCAATTTAGTGTGTCCTAAATTGCTACATTAATTTATCAATCCGGGATTCATAAGCTGATGAAGTGCGGCGCACTATATGTGCAAGATAACCTATTTCTTAACTTTTTGTCGTTTTTGGTTTTCTAATGTGAGATGGAAATTCTAAAATAAAAACAAGTATGGTTATGATTGTTCAAGGAAATGATATCCTCTATAATAATTTACCAACTTGAAACTTAAAAAGGAATTTGAAACATACAATGACAAAACTTGAAAGGAAATGAAAATGTGCTGCTAGTCTAATAAATCAAACAATGAACTATTGAGCATGGAAACCAAACTATCCTTGCTGCTGTCTAAACACAAAAGAAACTATGCTGAAAGAAATCCAAAAGTTGCAACAAAGTAAATCTAAATCAAATTACATCAACTTATCTTCTGATCCCTCATCATTGGTCCAGCTATGATTTTCGGAGGTAACCATAAACAACTTGAGTAACTCGATATCTAGCTTGCAGAAAGTAAACTAATATCAAACTACACATTCCTAATTCAATCCCTCACCATCAGTCCAGCTGTGGCTTTCGGAGGTAACTGAAGATGTCATGAGAAATTTAATATATCTAACTTGCAGAAAGTAAACTAATATCAAACTACACATTCCTAATTCAATCCCTCACCATCAGTCCAGCTGTGGCTTTCGGAGGTAACTGAAGATGTCATGAGCAATTTAATATATCTAACTTGCAGAAAGTAAACTAATATCAAAATATACATTCATACTTCAATCCCTCACCATCAGTCCAGTGGCAACTTCGGAGAAATGGCAAGAAGATGTTACTGAAACGTTTGTATCTAAGATCATCTTTGAAGCAAATGAAAAAGCCCAGAAATAAACAAGCGATCTTGAGAATCTAACTGAAAAGCAAATTAGCAACGAACAATATTAATTCCATGTCATTAGTCAAAAGTTATGCAAATGCCACATTTTGCCTATTTATAACTTGGCCTATTTATAACTTTGAAACAAAAAACACGATCGATTGACAATAACATAAAACATGAAAGACAAAAGTAAAATGTAAGCATGAAAGATTATAAACAGAAATGAAGCATATATACCATAAAGGATGCAATGTATAAACACATGAATGAATTATGGCACAGTGAGCTTAAAGAAATAAAACAAGAACTATACAATAATGCACAGAACCTCAGCGTGTGCAGGGGCCCTCTACACCAGCCTTGGCAACAGACTTCAAGTATGAATTACGCTTTGAAACAGAGTCTTCTTATATATTAAAATGCAGTCATAACATAAAGGTGATATTACGACACAGTGGCAACGTAATTATATTACAGAGCTATCTGAAGCTAATGGAGACTAACAGAGACTAATCTAATATGCGTATGCAAACGAGTTATTTATAACAAAGGTAATATAACTAATTCCCTGAAGTTTATGCTGATGGAGAACACGTAAACCATTACGTCCAAAGATCTAGGATCATGGCCACGTTGGAGAGTAAATCTATGCAGAGTGGATGTTTGAATTCGGCTTATGGAGCCATGTACAGGTGTTTATTTGTCTTCCGCAATTCAGAAACGGCCATATAAATCTCCACGTGACGAGAAACATAGTCCTGTCACCGTGGGACTCTATGGTTGACTTCCACTTGGCCACCTTTGACCGTAGCCTCCTTAGATGAATTTTCTCGAGCCAATAGGACACGATCCATGTCCACATCATTTCTGACTTGCCCATGTGGCTCGTTTTACCTTAGGACACCTGTAACATAGAGTTTCACAAAACGGCTGCGGAAAGTTGCAGCAACTGCGGAAAGTGGCAAGATTCCGCAGCTAAATGAGAAAAATCTAAATCAAACAGCAGACACAAAAATATAGTTAAAAACCATGTTAGATGCTCTTTTGCAATTAATATACAATGATATTGACAACTTGGAAGGTTCAGGTGGATGAAAAAGGTCTAGAAAGATGTATGGAAAATATGCAGATTTGAGACTCAACAAGTATCAACCCACCCATGAACATGTTATTTCCCTTCATTGGAAGGGCATGTGGCTAGGTGGTAGAGTAGCCCAAACGCTAGGGGCGAGTCTTTGGTTACAATAAACAGTTACAACAAGCATATATCAGTTATAACTTGTGATAGGTCCATTTCATAACTCAGTACCTTGCATGAACTATTCGGTACTAAGTAGTTGTTCAATACTATATTATGTACTTAATTCAGTACTAATATCATTCACCAACAAACCAATAGTATATATCTATTCTCCTCTCAGGCAACGATCAACATCTGTGTGGTACATCCTTTTAAATAAATTTGGAGTCAACCTAGATTTTATAGGAATTTACTAGACCTCGTATAGGATAAATTTGGCTATATTTGATAAGGACACTAGTTCATGTGGGAAACGATTTGTATGGATTGGAAAAATGTTCCAAGAAATCTGATTTTTTCCTATTATGAAACTATGGAGCATTGTATTTGGAAGACTCTAGATCTGAAGTAGAAAGGTTGTTTAATCATTCTCTCAGTAAATTTTGCAGTCTTCTCATGAGAACTAAAGGTACTAAAAAAGTAAGAAGAAGTGTATAAGATGTTTGTTTACCTACAATTGTCAATATATAACAATAATTCTCACTGCAATCTCATTATGTATCAGTGAAATTCAAGGATCAAATGCACTAACCTAATGATTGAATTCTCATCTACATAATTATAGTATACCTTGATAGTAAAGAAAAAATCTCAACCATATTGCCATCATTGTCATGTTATAAACATAGGTCCCTGTAATGACTATTTTTCATCTAAAATTTATTGTCTCATAGATCAAATCCAATGTACTGTAAAAATATCATTAATATATCTCTGAGGCTCAGTTACTATCAAACATAAATGTTGTTTCCATATCAATGTTAATAAGAGGACATATTGTTACAGGTAGAATAATGTTGTTAAGTGTTGTCAAATTTAATTTTGTTAAGTGAGGTCACACCTCAAAGTGTCACTGTTAAATTGTTGTCAATGTTTACACCATAATTGTATACATGGAGCTTTAAGGGACTACACATCTGTTAATGAGATTAAGGTGTTTTGTGCTTGAATTATGATCATAAGGATACCCTAAGGATGGCTGAAGGTGACTGCATTAAAATTTCTTTCAAAATCTTACAAACACTCCAAACAAATCCTTGTTTACTAAACCACAACACAAAGAACTTTTCTGCCCAAGGTTCACTATCCTAGAGGGTTGAGTGATGTTCATAACTGTTAGTATTAAAGGAGGGCTCATGGCCTTCACAAGTCACAAGACTCATTTTGATATGTTACTGATGTCACAAAGATATGAATTGCTATTTCAGATTAGGTCATATGAACAAACTTTAGGTTCGATGCCCTAAAAAGTCTCCAAACACAGTCTAATGATTTCCAAAAGGAGCATAACTAAGTCCTCAATTTCTTCATTGATCTGAGAAAGGGATCATCATGAATTTATTGATTTTTTGTAGTGTATTCTTTGATGAGGACGAAATAATAGTACAATTAAAAACAAAGGGATCTGTATAGCTTCAAGAGGATATTTATCTGAACGGATCCCAAACCGTAAAGAATAAAACAAAAGGCCAAACCCTGTAATAAATGATCCAAACGAATTCCTGAAATGAAACCCTAAAAGAATCCAAATTTTTTCCCAAAAACATATGCCAAAAACAAGAATCCTTTAGCTCTTTCGCTATTCAGGAGAGACATTCTATTTGCTGTTTTAGAGAGCTTCATATATGCTTGAATAATTTCCCTAAGAAGGGCCAAGTCCTTGATTGTACAATGCACCACATACTTGATCCAACACTAAACCTTACAAGGGTCAAAGTTTAGAGTAATGGTCACAATAGATTGTTCATTGAAGTTCTTTTAGGAGAATTAATTAATAGTATTTATATAGTTCTTCAAGGCTTGAGAGAGGGACTCATAAGGTTATTCGTTGGAGGATTTCTTACTAATTAAATTTTTAAATTTTAATTCCTTAGGACCTAAGAATTAGCCCTTCTAGAGAATATTGACATTTGACAAAGATCAAAGCCCCTTGTAATACTTCAGATCTTTTATAAAATATCTTTACCACACCTAAGATGGAATAACACTTCTTCCTTGAGTTAAATAAGTGTTGGGCTATGGCAGGGTGACACATCACCATGCATTGGGTTTTAGCCCATGATCTGGGGTTTTCAACTTCAAATGAGGATATCTCACAATCCATGAAGAACCACTCGGCATGCCACATGGAACTAGAAACATATCGACAAGGAGAATCTAATGGCAATGATTTTCATGACAAATTCTAAATAATTTTTTTTAAAACCACCTTGAGTTTCTACTCTCTCCTAAAAACCACATTGAAACTATGGGAGGTTTCTCAATACTCGTGTTCACACATCGTCCACTATCACAGGCCCCACTCACCCTTCTTGTTTCTATCCCATGAAAAAAAAAATCAATAAACACTGACGTTCTAAGATCAAATTTTATCTTTCTCATCATCGTGATCTTGTCCTAGATACTCAAATGGATTACCATTGTTTTCAAAAGGAAAGAAATTAAGCTTCTTGCTTGTTAAAAGGAAATAGACTCTGCTCATCCTTCACGCCTTCTCCAACGCCTCCTCATCCTTCTACTTCAATTGGAGCCTCCCTCTAATATCAATCCCATGATCTGGTCGAAAGCAATAGTAATCCAATTGATTGTTATTCTAATTGCACAAAAAAAGATAGGCACTGCAAGCCAAGAGAAGCATCAGTGAGTAGCATAGGCATTTTCTCATTTTAGTTAGGTAGCGTAAATTAATGGACAATAGTTGGGCAAGGAGAAACCCTTAGAGTTGCTAGGTGTTAATGGGAAATGTGAGTAGATAGGTGGCATTTTGTAATGAAAAAAAAAAAATCTTTAGACCTTGGCTTGGGGTCAGCTATTGAACTGGGAGAAAAGCTACAAGGATAAAGAAGAGATTTAAGGAGAGAAAATAAGTCAATTTTCTGGGAATTTTGTTGGCAGGGAGGCATTACCAAGCCACCCATAATATTGGAATTTTTTTCTAGTGGGGAGACATTGCCAAGTGACAAAAGTCATTGGTGGAGATGAAATACAATCTAGGATGCAACCACAACACTAGAAGATTTTAGTATTATCATTGGAGGTAAGAGGTACACTCCAAGAGAAAGCCATAGTATTCTGTTGCAGTTAGTATTCACTAAAAGGTGATCCACTAGTGGGAGAGAATACTAGATTATGAGTCCCTAAAAATCACAAAGTCCAACACCAAATAGATATGAGTTTTAAACCTTATCTTTGACGAGGTGTTGTCATGATCCACTGATGAATTTTTAGTGAGATCCAGATCTACAATGTTTCAATTGATGTACTATAAATTCAGATAATGAGATCAATACAAGAGTAAGAATATGGCATAAATTCTTCTCCACCATTTTCTTGTTGTGTCTTGCTTATGCTTAATTATTAACACGGTACTAGAGCCATGGCTAGCTGATTATGAGAAAAGCTATGTTTCCCCACCAATAAAATTGCATATCTACATCCATGAATGTAATAGAGAGGGCACCAATGAGATGATCAGTGAATTTTTGTTGGGGCTGTCCGCAGCATAAGATCAAGTCCAATAGTGTGTACCTAGATCAAGATCAAGGCTTCTCGGAGGCATGCTATACAGCTACTCTTTCGACGAAATCCAAGCAAGATTTGAGGTTTTCTACTAGATCCTTTCAGCATTTCGAGTTCTTTTTTTGTTTCTTGGTCAAGTTAAAGTCAATCTGAGACTTTTCTATTTCTGATTCTGAGTATCTTGAATGAAATTATGTTTTCAGCTCTTTTTCTGTTTCCAATCCTTTGTTTCAATGTTTTATCTCTGTCATTCATCCTGCGAATCAAATAAAAGAGCCTTCTTACAAACCGGATCTAGTTTTTGAATTTCCAGGTACTTAATTCAATGAAAGTTGATCTGATTTGTGCTGTTGGGTTTTTCAAATCTGTGAAGCCTAATCAATATACAGTGAGGCTAATCATCAAGATATACATCTTACAAAATGCCAAAAACCTATCACAAGCTTACCATGACACTTAGTATGGCCCTACAAAGGAAAACTGTTATCTTACCCGATCAATGGTTCTTATCTCAGGAACTGCTTAGATATTGTGGAGGGATCTGTTCATGTATGAAAATTTTCTGGTTATTTTTCAATTTTTTTGTTTCGTTTGATTTTATGTTTACTCTCTTTTGATGTTTTATATTTTTACCCTTTTTCCTACATTCGATATGTCAATCCTTCGTTGATACATAAAAATGTCAGATATGTATTTTTGATAAACTTAACATAAGAACACCATTTTTTTTTACTTGCTACAACCTACCCAAAGGTGAAACAAGCTTAGAGGTATAACTATCACAGTTTTAACATTACTTGATTTTAAGCTTGAGTAATCCTATCATATTTCTAGTATAATCCTTTCATGAACCTGTCACTATAATGTGATGTTTCATTTTTTTAAATATTTGTAAACTTTCGTCAGAAGAGCGATGTTTCATAATCTGATATCTCCTGATTTATGCAAGCTCCAAAACATAAAAGTGGACAGCAACAAAGAAGATGTTGCAATTTGCAAATGGAACATTGGACTTTGGAATTATACATGGGAACAACAAGGACTTCAGTTGTATGGTTGTTCATACTTAGAGGTAAATAGTGCAGCATGATCTATCTTACCACCACTAGACCCAATTCAAGCTATGCAGCCAGCAATATCTCCCAATTTATGCAAGCTCCAAAAACATAACACTAGACAGCAACAAAGAGGGTACTACCATATATAAATGGGACATTGGACTTTGGATTTTATATGGGGAAAGAAACAAGTCTCAGTTGTGGTTTGTTCAGAGTCATATTGGATAGGATCCATGGATGAAAGGAAGTATACAACAGGTTATGTGTTCAGTCTTACTTTTAATTATACTCAACCAATCCAGGGCCTCTTTAATGCACAAAGTTTATGCATTAGAAAGGTAGATTTAGAAATTATTTCAGTTTTCATTTTGTGTTTTAAAGTTAGATATTGTTTTCAAGTTTTCACATTTCTAATTTTATTGCAATGTGGCAGACTGATCAGGGTGGTACAAGAACAACCCTGAGACAAGATGATCGCAGAAAGGGGCCAGCGGAAGAACATGTAAAGTGCCAGCATTGCTCTATCTTCAGGTATTTTAGTTATTTAAATAATTGAAATAATATTAATTTTGTTCAAATATTCAAACACCTAGCCATGGTACACCTGATGATTCCCTATATGAGGAAGAGCTTTCTTCATCTCCATTTCCATTGTTGTTGCTGCGAAAAAAGGCGCGAAAAGCAAAGTTGGAATTTGAGCATTTGCTAGACGTGCCTCAAACACCTGAAATAGAAGCAAGTATAACACAACTCATGACCCAGCTAGAAACATATAAGGTAATAATAAAAAATCAAAAGGATATTTTTTTTGTTCTGCATGAGATGAATTGTGATAGTTTGATTTTTAATTTTTGCATTAACTAAACTAACAAAAAATTTATTTTGTATGTAGCGTCATCTGAGACCTGCTGCACCCGGTGTTGGTGGTAGTGGGACACAAGGGCAAGATATTTCCAAGTGACCCTCTTGTACACCTTCTAAGAAACGCACCCTGCCAAGAAGACACCTAACCAACCGCTGAACGTGTTGCTAGTGATGAGGCTGAAATGGACAACTATATTATTGTGTTTCCTGGAGCTACACGTGTCAGCTCCACAGGGACCATTGATGGCACATTTTTGGTGAACGATGAAGGTGTCCCTATAAAGCACGTACAAATCCCAGGTAATTTTTAATATTTTAACTATTTCATGTACTCTATCTAAACTATATTTTATCATGATTTTTATTTTTAAATTAATGATAATATTTTTTTTCTGTGTAGCAAACAATGAGTTCTACAAGTTTTTGGAGAGCAAGGCGTTGATAAATTTTTGCCCAACCATACACACAAGGTGGAATTCCCAAAATTCCAACTTGAAAAAAGAAATTCTAGATTATCTAGAAGCCCTTTTTGGGGTGGGCACATTTGACAGAACAGCGGTGGCTCGGGTAGTTGGAAAATATTTGAAATATACCAGGGACACCTATAGGATGCAATTGCAATTTAACCATAGATACGAGCATCCTCTCAAAGTTCTAGAGAGTAAGTGGAGAGCAGTCATCCATGACAGAAAAGAGAAAAGGGCAAAGAAAGAAGGAAAAATGCTAACTGGACCCGCAAGGTAAATTACAACTTTAATTCTATAGCTTTAATTTTCTCTATGTCTAAAATAAAAGTGTGCTACGTCATATTTGACTTCAATATTTTGATGATAGGTTGCCTGACACCTCGAAGGCAACCAAAGCTAGGATTGAAAAAAAGGGCTATCATAAGCTAGGCCAGGGTGGCTACTTGAAATTAGCCGCAAGAATTGTAAGTAGCTAAACATCTTATAATTAATTGTATCGTCTTCCAAAATTTTTGTAATCCCATCAAATAACATTAAAAATATACAATCATATGTAATGTAGGGTGATGAATTTGGAACGTAAACTACAGATGAAGATAAAAAGATCGCTTTCCATTATGGCTATCAAGCTGTAGTTGAACATCGTAGAAGCTTGGGACAGGTCCCAAGATCCAGAATGCCTGATAAGGTAAAACATTAACTTTTCAATATGTTTGTTTTTGTCCATAAATTTAATGTCTAAAAACTTTGTTTAAATCAGGGGAGCAGCACTGCCGATGAGCCAAATAACCCAGTTGTAGAGCAGTGCATTGAGAGCGAAATATTTCCAGATGTACATGTTCCTCACGTGCAACCTGATCATTGTAGTGGGGACCAGGCCGACAATGCTACTATCAGTGAGGGCCATGACGGTAATTAATTTCCACTTATAATTTTTTATAATTATAACTTGATGGTTGTCCTTATAACGTTTTTTATTTAAATGACAGATAATGTTGTACTTGAGGATCTTACCACCAGAGAGGAAGACAGGGCAACGGTCCCAACAGCGACAACTGGTGCACTAGGTAAATAATCTCATTGCAATTTTTTTATTATTAATATTACCAAACTAGTTCAATGATATTTAAAATCTGACAATTAAAATTTAATATTATCTGTTTTTGTAGGAGATGCCCCATCACTGCATGAGACCAGACGTCGTGACTACACAACTAGGTCAGCTATGCGGGAAAGGCACGAAACAGGAGTAGAGCATGATGATGTTGATGATGTAGTTATGAGCTTTAGAAGTAGGAAGAAGAAAAAGAAAATTTGATAATGTAAAATATTGTATTATTATAACACAAATGTTACCATACTTGGAACGTTTTTTGCGTTATATTAAAAACTCATTTATCATACTATTTTTATGTCAAACACTTTCAATATTTTGTTGCGTACTTTTGTTGCATTGTTTTTTAATTAGTTATTGAATATTTTTTTTATGCTCATGAAAGTAAAAAATGAAATATAGATTGGGTGTTGGGGAATTGAGAGTGATGTGAGGGGGGGGAGGGGCCATAAGATCTTCCACCTTCAAGTGGTTGGCCCCATTTAGTAGAGAAAAATTTATTGGGGCGATTTAATCTTGGAGAAAACCTCCCTCTGTTGGTGTTCCCATGTTTTGGCCAGATTGGCAAGACCAAAATATGAGACAACATCATAACCACTTTCAGACCTCGGGATCTAGCCCTCCTGGGTCCAGAGAGGGATATCTCTATATAAGCAAAGGTTTAATGTATTTGAAGCTCAGTGTTAAGATATTAGGCTAGTTATAAGGCTCAGAGTCTATTTGTTTTATTTTTTGTTTGGTTGCTGGTTATCAGGAAAGAAAGGTTCATTCTAAGACAAGGATGAGCAAAGAGGATTTTTGGCAGAGGTGAGATATTCTAGGGAACATTCAAGACCATTGGGTAATGGAGTCAGGAAAGGGTTTACTTGCAATTCAATGCGCAGGCTTTCAGTTGGGCTAGTCATCTAAAGCATTGGATCTTAAAGATGATAGTGTGGCATGAAATGGTAAGAGAGGAGGAAAAAATAAATATTTAGAACACAAAGTTAAAGACCTGAGATCAGAGAGAGACTTTGAACTCTCAATGCTTCGGCCTCCAGCTTGAGGGATCTTAGAAAGGTTCAATTAAGTGAAAAGGATCCTAGTGAGATAGAGACAGAGTTCTAGGCCTCCCAGTGTTCCCAATTCATTCAATTAAATCCTAACAAGAACCTCTAAGAACAGATTCTTTTAATTCATACATCAGCTAGTAGGAAATGACATCCACTACACTGGTTAAATTAACTGAAATCGATCCTTAGATAACACATTTAGTAGAAAACATCAAAGGCAAGGAGAGCAGAAACATAGGGCACCTAACAATGGTAAGTCCTATGCCATATTTTTGATGCAAGCCAGTAGAGTAGAAATGAAATGAAATGGAATGCAAGTTAATAACGAATACAGAGATAGAAAAACATCACCGCTGCTTTAGATCAGGATCCAAAGAAATGTGCTTGTCATATTAAAAAGCAATACCAGTCAAGTACAACATTGCCAATAGCTAGATACTCAGTTTGAAAACATCTTCCTCAGCCTATCTTACAAATTTACACAGAGATTATGTCTCAAAAGAAATAGCTTGTAATTCTCTGATAACTGATCAACAACCTTTACAACTAGTTCCTTCATGAAATTTATAGCTCAAGTGGAGCAGAGAAAGTAGGTGGAAAATTAAATGCAACATTAAAGCTCAAAAGAAGAAGAGGGCCGAAACCCATTCTGTTTTAAATCCCGGGCATTCATTCCTGGTACTCTTTGGATGAAAGAGTGGTCTTCATTCGACTTCCATTTACTCTAGGTAGGTCTCTGATGTACTTTGTTGCAGCATTTTGTAGTACTTCAGGTGAATTAAAAAAAGTAGAATAATGATGCTAGGGTCTGGCCTACTGTGAATCAAATGCTCTGATAGCATCGGACTGTTGTCAGGGCTAGAATTTCCTCAGGAACACGGTATAAAATGGAGATAGTATGGGCACTTCGTCCTTTGTGGAAAGGACATACTGCTGATGTGAAACTCTGAAAATATTGTTTTCTGCGCGTTGGGCCTTCCATGCGATCCATGATGTCTTTGAACTGGTACTTTTGCCTTCTAAATCCCTAAAAATGGCTCAAAATATTCTATTATGTGCCTTGAACTCTCTGCTGCTCCCGTACTTTCTTTTTTTATACAATCCGAGCTTTAATGGTGCCGGAGAGGATTTGCAGAGTTTGAACTCTTTCCTTTGATGAAATTTACGTTGCAGACACCTTTTCGGACATTTCCTATAACATCAGGCTCTAAATTCAGCTCCTTCTGTGCACAGTGCCTTTACAATAGTGCATATGAATCATGGCATTTTCCGCCTGCCTGTAACCCTGCAAAACATGAAAAAAAATTAAGTAAACCATGTATGTAGAGGGTGGTGTGGATGACTGTGAAAATGGCAGAGGGTGGTGTGGATGACTGCGAAAATGGCGACGTGGCACAGTTGACGACGATGCATGCAGAGGATACTGTGGAGGAAAATCGTGGAACAGTGAGAAATGCACTGGGCAATGTCGAGATAGAAATTCCAATGTAAAACATTAAAACTTTGACCTTGGAATGAAATATATAGGAAAAGGATGAAGACGCGACGAAAACACGTGGAACGGGTGACATGGTGGGACGCGGTGATGGCGGGGCTGACTTTAAATCTGGACCATCCGATCTCAGGAGGAGATCAATGGTTGGGAATGCGTCGGAGGGTGATGGAAAGTGGGCCAGGGATACGGTTGCCTTGGTTTAACTCCCATGCATCTTCACGGCGCGATCACCGTTGGATTGAGAGCCCCAGATCGGACGGTTGATATGCATATCGCGCCGGGTCAATTGCCGAATGTTAATGCGCGATGGGGGGCGGTTTCTAAACAGTGATGGAGCCACGTGTTGGGCAGTGAGTGGAATCACTCTGAAAATAAAAATATCGCCCAGCTTCCAATGGCGGTGCGATAGATACCGGCGGTTTTCGGACAAGTGCGGCTGCGGGGACCACCAGGCGGGATGTACCGCGGACCGTTGATCTGTGGTTCAAACGGACGGTTGTGATGTGGTCTGAGTAGTAGATGGAGTGGGCCAAATGCGCTAAGAGCTTTTGGGTTTGCACCAGGTCATAGCGCTGGGTCATGTGGAGAGAAGGGTTCTGGGGCTAGGGCTGAAAGGTGCTAGACCGAAATTTATGGAAAAACATGGTTTTTTGGCCCATTTTTAATGAAATTCATGGCCAGGGAAGGTAATGGTAGGGGAAAGAGGGGGGAAATAAAGCAAAACAAGGGTATTATGTATGGTTTAAAGGAGTTTTTTGGGAAATTTTAGAAGGATTAGGGGAGGGATTTTGGGGTGAAAAGGGGGACTTTGCAGGGATACAAGGGATAAATGTAGGCCTTTAGGAACAAAATTTGTCACAATCAGAGAGGCTTTTTGGATGGATACAGCAGGGAGGATTTTACCAAAGGACAAAAGGCACAAGGAGGCTTCAAGGATGATGTGTTTTCAGAGGAAATGCATTCCTTGAAATCTCAAAAACATTATAGCCCTCTGTTTGCTTGTCAAAATTTATAGGGGGGTTAACAGTGGCTCCACATGGGGATGGCTTCTTCTTGAAGGAGTCAAGAATTCAAAAAATGGTCTTTGGTGTAGGCCAGATGCCTGCTACTTGAGCCACCTTTCTTTTTTTGATTTTCAGCTGCCACAATTGCGAAGACATCAATTAGCAGAAACATCACCCAAACAATCTACCTATCCATCCTATAATCCTAGCATTTTTTCTTCTTCTAGGGTGCATTTGGACTAGCAGACCCTTTACATCATTTTATTTTTTACAAACAAGAAAATAAACCTATTCTATTTCTACCCTTATTGCTCCATGAGACCAGATTAAACTGTTTGCCTCACATGTTTCTCTACCTAATCTAATATCTGTTGGGATTAGACTGTCCGGCAGATTTCTTCTCTACATTCTACAACAGAAATTTAAAAGCAGTCAAACTAGGATTAGACAATCTAGTTTGCTGTGGATCCAAGGCATAAAGACAGTTGCACATGGACAAAAACTTGCAGAAAACTGAAAACAAAATCTTAAAGGCTTGAAATCTGAAATTTGAAGCGTCCTTCTTTCTTTTGTGACTCAAGTTTTGAGCTTGTTAGAGTCACTTTATTTTCTTCATTTTAGCTCTGGTTTTGGGCTTGTTAGAGCTTATTATTTTTTTTCTTTGCTGGTCCAGGTTTTGGGCATGTTTGAACCAGCTATCTTTGCTTCCTTTGACTCAGGTTTTGATCATATTAGAGCCAGTCTTTTGAACTCCAGAGGTTCATGTTTCGAGCATGTCTGAACCTGTCCTTTCTTTCTGTTTTTTGGAACATTTTCTCTTTTTCTTGAAAATAAAACACTGCAATGGTATTTACAATGGAAATGGAAACTGGAAATTGGAAATCAACAGTAGTAGTGTTTGAGCATCCTGCCATTGACATGACCCCCAAACAACTCTGTACCATCTAATTCTTGTATAAAAAATGCATTTGGACCGACAGTGGCCTGGATGATGTAGGGACCTTGCCGCAAACTGTCAAACTTGCTGTGCTTTCCTTTGTCTTCTCTCCTTGAGTCCCACTTCAGAACTTTATCTCCAATTTTGAAATCAGGAGCTTTAGTTCTTTTGTTAAATAACTTATTTATATTCTCTTGAACCTTTAGAGCTCTGTTATAGACCTCTTCCCTTGTTTGCTGGAGATGAATTGTTTGGTTTATTCTCCTCACCATGCTATCTTCTTTTGTCTGAATCTCTTGGACAAGTTTAATCACTGGTATTCCAAGGCTGGTAGGAAACACTACTTCTGTTCCATAGACAAGCTGATATGGTGACATGCCAATGGACTTCTTTGTTGTAAGCCTGTCAGCCCACAGGGCATGCACTAACTTGTTGTGCCATGACTTTTTTTTCTCTTCCAGTGGCTTTTTGATGATGGGCACTAGGCTCTTGTTTGATGATTCAGCTAAACCATTGCCTTGTGGGTAGTAGGCAGTGGAATGACTGAGTGCTATTTGATACCTGTGACAAAAATCAACCATTTTCTTGGATCCAAAAGCAGCAGCATTATCAGCGATTATTTTCCTTGGGCAGCCAAACCGAGAGAGGATATGACCTTCTAGGAACCTAATGATGACTAAATCTGTGGCATTCCTAGTAGGTATGGCTCTATCCACTTAGTGAAGTAGTCTGTGGTTGTTAAGATCCATTTTTGTTGTGCAGAAGAAGCGGGGTGAATTTCTCCTATGAAATCTAGGCCCCATTGCAGAAAGGGACCTTCAACAGTGATGGGTTTTAGAGGTAAGGGGAGGAGCTTTCTCTTGCCTTCAAAAATCTGGCACTTGTGGCAGGAAATTATCATCTGATGGATATCATTGAAGAGTGTAGGCCAATAGTAGCCAGCTCTGAGTATTTTTTTTGCAATGGCTTTCCAGTTCATGTGGCCTCCGCACTCTCCTGCATGGAATTCTTATTTAATCCTTTATGCTTCAGATTTGGGAAAGCATTTAAGCAATAACCCATTTGCATTTTTCCAGTATAATCCTTCATTCACTATGCAATAGCTTCTGGCCTTTAGCTTTAAGAATCTAGCCTTGGTCTTTGATAGGTCAGGAGGGACATTGAGGTGTGTAAGCACATACAAAATGTCAGAATACCAAGGAGAGCTCTGAAACTTCTCCTCAACAGTGGGATCAGGCAATCCCTTCTGCTCATCCAAGGCATCTACCATATTAATGTCGAGGGCTTGTAGATTTGATTCAGCCATTAGTTGAGCTAAGCCCTGACCTTTAATCAGTTTTGTGGGTTTTATCTCAAGGTCATATTCTAAGATTACAACAATCCATTTGCCCCTCTTCCCATCTGGGTCTTGGGACAAGATGTCTTTAACCAATATATTTTGCACATAAGCTATGGTGTGGGAATGCAGTATGTACACCCTAAAGTCTTTCAAGGCCTTAGCCAAAGCATCTGTTTTTCCATTATGTTGTATTTCAAGGGTGCATCTCTGAGTGCTTTGCTGAAGAAAGAAATGGGCTCTTCCATTCCCTCTGGATTTTTCTGCAGCAGAACTGTAGCTACTGTATGCTCAGAGGAAATATTTTGAGAAATCAGGACTAATCAAGACAGGAGCCCGGGTGAGTGCAAATTTCATTGATTCAAAAGATTTCTTAGCCTCAATAGTCCACTTAACTCCTACACCTTTCCTTAGCATGTTTTTCATATTCCTAAGGTGTTCAGCTAAGTTGGGAATAAACTTCCTAAGGAAATTGATTTTCCCAATGAAGGACTGTAACTCCTTGATGTTTCTCGGGTGTGTGATTTGTAGTATTCCGTCAACTCTCTATGGGTCTATCCTAATCCCCTTCTCAGATATGATGTGGCCAAGAATGTTTCCTTCGTGTAGCCCAAACATAGTCTTTTTGGGATTCAATGATAGACCAAACCTTCTACATTTTTCAAACACTCTTCTTAGGTGTTCTAGGTGTTCTTCCTCAGTCTTGGAATAGACTGTTATGTCATCCAGATAGATGACAATGAAGTGTCCTATTTCATCTGAAAAAGCTATGTCCATTGCTCTTTGGAAGGTTTCACAAACGTTCATCAGTCAAAAAGGCATCTTTACATACATAAAAATGCCCCATGGAGTGGTAAAAGAGGTCTTGAGTTGGTCTTTTGGGAGTACTAAAACTTGGTTGTAACCTGAAAACCCATCTAGCAAGGAGATCCTTTTTGAGCCTAATACCCTCTGAAGGATGTGTTCCATTTTTGGCAAAGGGTAATTGTCTTTGAGTGAGGCTCTATTAAGATTCCTGAAATCAATACATAGCCTGATCTCCCCTGTTTTTTTTTTCATAGCCACTAGGTTTGATACCCAATCAGATAACCTCACAGGCACAATTATGCCTGCCTCATACATCTTCTTAATCTCTTTTTCCACTGCAGGCAACTGTTTTGGGTTTATTCTGCGAAGTTTTTGTCTGAAGGGCTTCTGATTCTCTTTCAAAGGTATTTTGTGTTGTATGATGCTTGTGTCATAGGCCTTTAATTCCTCATAGTTCCAAGCAAACACATCAATGAATTCCTTGAATAGGTCAATGTATTTCTTTTTCATGTTTGCAGGCAGGGACCTAGCTAGTTTTATCATCTTAGGTTTATCTTCAGTGCCTATGTTGCATTCCTCCATCTCAGAATCTGAGTGTTCTATAGTGGGCTTTTTAGCTACATCATCAAAGTCAAAAAGGTCCTCTAAAGGTGCCAGACCTCGAGGCATGTTCTTATCTTTGGCATGTAGCACCTCTACTTCTTCACTATCTACGTTTTCACATTCTTCGTTTGGATTTCCAATCTGTTCGTTTAGAATGTTTATTTATATGTTACAGGGTGGTTCTTCTTCATATAAGGACTCTTCCCTTAGGAAACTATTGTCAGATTTAGAGTCTGAATCGAAAAATTCAAACTCGTTTCTGCCTATCATGAAATCCTCAATCTGTTTATCTCCTTCAAAAACCTGCCAATATTTTTTGTTATCTGGCACTGCAGGTCTGAATTTGGTCTAAATGATGATTTTTTGGTCACTGGGAGGTTTATGGTACAAACTATCCATGCAAGCTAACCCATTTGAAATTGCGTTCTTGCTCCTAGGGACAAACACCAACTCGTATTATACAAAGGTTTTCAATAAATCCATAGTGTCATTCCTATATGCTCTCAGTCTAGGATGTTTCACTGTGTATTCAACATTCACCTATTTAATGATCAGCTCAGAGTCTCCGTGCACAGTTATCCTACGGGCTCCTAATTTTTTCAACAGAGTTAAGCCCAGGATCAGAGCCTCATATTCTACGATATTGTTTGTACATTTGAAGTGCAAGTTATATGCATGGCTTTTTGCATAGTCACTCTCTGTGTTATGTATCCACACTCCTGCTCCAGCAGTTCTCTTGGTGCATGACCCATCGAAATTCATTTCCCATAAGGTTTCATTCTCGGGATTATCATCATTTTGTTCTTGGTGTGGTGTATGTGTTTGTGAAGGGTGACTAATCAGCTGACTGCATTTTGTTTCTAGTTTACTTTGAGTTTTTGTTTCAGTGCACTTTTCAAAGTTTTCTATATCATTATCCTCTGAGTCTAGAGTAGCCATTATGTTAAAGTCCATGGGCTCTGTTTCCTTGTTTGTATCTCTGTTTTTGGACTCTGACCCCTCTAAGGATTCGTCATTACAAACGATGAAGGAATCAAGGTCTGTATGTACAGAGTATAAAGGTGAATTTTCAGGCTTTTTGAGGCTACTGACCATGAATTTCATTTGTGCCTCTCTGTACAATCTTCTAAGTTGGCTAAAGACTAGGATTGTGGCATAAGCCCCATCCATTTGCATTGTTCCTTGCAGCTTGGCCCCCATGACCTTGACAGCAACATACCATACTTAGGTGGCACATCTGCCACCACAATATCCATGAACATACATTTTGCTGGAATCTGGGTAAGGCTTACACACAGGTCTTTGATTAGGCCCAGACATTTTACTCTGCTAGAGTCAAATGAATACAAATATTTATAGGGACAGGTTACCTCTAGACCTAATCTTTCCATAACTATCTTAGGCATCAGGTTGTGTGAGGCCCCAGAGTCATGCATTGCATTGTGGAGGATCTTATCATGGATATTGAGACTGATATAAAAAGGAGGTACTACCCCTTCTTGAAATTTCCCTTCTATCTTGGGACCAAACAGAAGGGCTGGTTGATCATCAATCAAATTGACCGTGTCATTGTTCTCACCTAAATTTAATGCTTTCAAAATTTTTCCTTTATATACATCCTAAGTGGCCAGCTCAGAGAGTGGGACAGAGATTTTAATATTTGCAATCTCACTCTCCAAATTGAAAGTGGACTGACTCTTTGGAATTTTCAGCTCTGTTTTGTTAGCCACCACCTTGGTGGCAGAATCAGTCGGCTGAATCTCACTATTTACAGTGTTAGAAACTGTTTTATCAGGAGCACTAACCGCAGTGCTAGTGCTACTAGTTGGTAGACTTTGTGTATCAGTGTTTTGGTTGTCTTTTACTTTTTTCTTCCTAGAACTCTCATCTGTTGATTTGTTACTTTCAGCAGTTACTTTAGAAGTTTTCTCAGGCTTTTTTTTGATGGTAACCTCAGAAGCCTTTGGTTTTGAAGTGTCTGGGCTCTTTTTGCTTCTAAGTTCATATTGTTCTTTGACCTGCATCATGGCATTTTCAAATCCTAGCCTATAATCCTCACATTCTAATCCTTCCTCATCCCAATATGAGGGTCAAGGCTGATCTTCTTCTGTGGAACAGCTGTGGATTTAGTTTTCTACTTCAAACAGGTTTATTGTATTTCCCTCAGACTCTTCTATGATTCCCTCATCTTCATCAAGAAATTTCTCTTGGAATGGTGGAATAACCTGCTGATCTGATTCTCTTTGTCTGTTGGGAGTGGCATTGTTTCTTCTAAATTTTTGGTTCTGGTTATGGTTTTGATTTCTGTTTTGGTTACCAACTGTGACAACCATTTTTTCCATCATTTTTTGTAGCTTTTCCATGTTTTTTGATATGCGGTCATAATTTGGGTCAGACATGGAAGCTACATTTTCATCCCCATATGTTACCCTTTTCTCAGCTCTCAATCTTGCCTTTTTCTCAATCAAATTTTCCTCTACACTCACCGTGCCTTTTTTCATGTCTTCCAATGTGTTGTAATCCCTCTCCCTAAGCTGGTAGGCCATGTCAGCATCCACGCCTTCAAGGTATCTCACTAGAACCATACCTAGGGGAGGTTTCATGTGTGGTGGAAGAGCATTATAAATGTTGTTAAACCTTGTGGAGTAGTCCTGGACACTCTCTCCTACGTTTCTTTTCAGGTTCTTGTATTCTGCTAGGATTTGGAGAGGGTTAGCCTTAACTTCCCATTTGTTTATGAAGGTCTTATATAAAGCAGGAAGGTCTTGGATACTATTAGGAGGTAGGCTTTTGAACCATTTCTTCACATCACCTCCTAAGCTCTGGGCAAAGATTCTAATTTTGAATGTATCATCATTTATTTCCATATAGTCAAAATAATCTTCCATTCTATCTACATGGTGCTAAGATGTGGTAGATTCTTTGGCAGTGAAATGTGGGATCTTCGATTGATAATCGTTCGGTAAGGGCACTAGAGGCTGAGGTAATACCAGGGGTGCATACCAGGCTGCCATGGCGATGTTTTGGTGAGGTAAAGGGTTGGCTTGAGCAGCTGGTATATGGATGACAGGGACACTAGGACTAGCAGAAGCTTGATGAGCAGATTTAGGGTGGCAGAGCCCCAAGTTTTGAAGGAAGTGAATATCAGGGGGAGTAGATGGTGGGGTCTCTCTGTCCCTAATGTGTTGACCACTATGAGATGGTGAACTGGGAAGCTCAAGGTCTGGCTGGTCTAGAACACTGAATGACCTAGTTCTTGGTAGTCTGTTTGGAGCGCCTAGGTCAGCAAATGGGTCTGATAGAGATGTAAAGTCTTCTGGTGCAGAGTTAGCTCTATGGATGTGGCTGGAAATAGCTGATTGTTTAGGTGTAGGAGATCTCTTGAGGATGCTCTCAGGGTTGTCAACTATTTTAGGGGGGTTTGGATTGGGATAAGCTCTTGTGTGAATGGTTCTTGAAGCCAGAATGTTTTTTTCTAATCAAGCAGCTTAACCCTACTTGTTCCTTCTATTGTGGCTGATGTTGTTATGGAGGCTGGTCTTCCAGTGGAGTCTTATGTGAACCAAGATAATCAGCAAGCCTACTGATCACCAGTGGATTCTTTGATCTTTAAGGAGCTATGGAGTCGTCAGGTGGAAGGTTTAGGGTGCTTTTGGAGGGTACATTGTCCACCACAGTGATTATGAGATGTCCCTTTTCAAGGATAGCTTCCAAACACAACAAACTCTAACCAGAGATTGACTGGGAGGGCTTTTACCAGATATGTCACCTCTGAAAGAGTGTGGGATATGGAGGCTACCTGGCCTTTTCCAAACTCTGTCTAAGAGCGTGGGAGAAACACAACAAATGGTATAGAAAGTGAATTGCAAATGGAAGTGTTTCACTACCAACCTGACCAGAGTTTCTAGGTCTTCTGAGGCTCTTGTGATGTAGTAGGATGGAAATACTCAAAAGGTCCCCAGCAGAGTCACCATTATGTTGGTGTTCCCATGTTTTGGCCAGATTGGAAAGACCAAAAGATGAGACAACATCAGAACCACTTTCAGACCTCAGGGTCTAGCCCTCCTGGGTCCAGAGAGGGATCTCTCTATATAAGCAAAGGTTTAATGTCTTTGAAGCTCAGTGTTAAGATATTAGGCTAGTTATAAGGCTCAGAGTCTATTTGTTTTATTGTTTGTTTGGTTGTTGGTTATCAGGAAAGAAAGGTTCATTATAAGACAAGGATGAGCAAAGAGGATTTTAGGCAGAGGTGAGATATTCCAGGGAACATTCAAGACCATTGGGCAATGGAGTCAGGAAAGGGTTTACTTGCAATTCAATGCGCAGGCTTTCAGCTGGGCTAGTCATCTAAAGCATTGGATCTTAAAGATGATAGTGTGGCATGAAATGGTAAGAGAGGAGGAAACAATAAAGATTTAGAACACAAAGTTAAAGACCTGAGATCAGAGAGAGACTTTGAACTCTCAATGCTTCGGCCTCCAGCTTGAGGGATCTTAGAAAGGTTCAATTAAGTGAAAAGGATCCTAGTGAGATAGAGATAGAGTTATAAGCCTCCCAGTGTTCCCAATTCCTTCAACTAAATCCTAACAAGAACATATAAGAACAGATTCTTTTAATTCATACATCAGCTAGTAGGCAATGACATCCACTACACTGGTTAAATTAACTAAAATCGATCCTTAGATAACACATTTAGTAGAAAACATCAAAGGCAAGGAGAGTAGAAACATAGGGTACCTAAAAAGGGTAAGTCCTATGCCATATTTCTGATGCAAGCCAGTAGAGTAGAGATGAAATGGAATGCAAGTTAATAACAAATACAGAGATAGAAAAACATCACCACTGCTTTAGATCAGGATCCAAAGAAATGTGCTTGTCATATTAAAAATAAATACTAGTCAAGTACAACATTGCCAATAGCTGGATACTCAGTCTGAAAAAATCTTCCTCGGCCTATCTTACAACTTTACACAGAGACTATGTCTCAAAAGAAACAGCTTGTAATTCTCTAATAACTAATCAACAACCTTTACAACTAGTTCCTTCGTGAAATTTATAGTTCCTTCATGAAATTTAGATCGGTGGGAAATAAAGAAAGATCCACTTCAAATTACTTCTGAATATACCAAGATCAAGCGCAATCCTGGTGAGTCCATCCAAGACTATATCATCAGATTTAATGCGGTTTATAATGCTATTCTTGATGATTTGAGGCCGTATAAGAAGTCATCTTTGCTTAAGTTCCCAGATGGTTTTGATCCGGAGATGGCCTATTCATTACGAGACAGAGATCCGCCCACTTTGGAGGACATGCAGAAAATTTCTGTTAGTTTTGAAGCTAATTTGAATGACAAGAAAGCTAGATTGAGAGCTGAGAAGAAAGTCGTAATAAAGGAAAAAGCTTCTACATCTACATCAGATCAGCTAGTTCGCAAAGTGGAAAAAATGATTGAAAAGCTCACACTTTATAAGGCCGAACTGCAGATTCGAAATCCCAACTTCTGTGGTTAGCAGCAGCCCCAATTCAAGATCAAACAACGAGAGCAGCGAGCACAAGAACCAGCAGTCCAGCAGCAAGTAAAGACACCTCTTCAGCAGAATTTTGTTGGTCAGGATTCAGATGATGAAGATGATGTAGTAGGGGAGGAAAATCACTTCTTTACTCCTGATGATTTTCCCATTTATATCACCGAAGATGAGGAGTATGCAGAAATTTCAGCGGTACAAAGAGATGAGGATTTTATCTTGGCCAATGATACAGCTCTTGAGGAAGAGTCGGATGAGTATCAAAGAGGTTATATGAATGCCTTGTCAGCCCAGCAGAAGCAATATTCTCTTAGAAACAGAGATGTGCCTGTCAATCCAATCCAAAAGAGAAAGGAAGTTTCAGGACCTAAAAATGATTCACCTATTGCACAAAAGAAAGCAAAGGAGATAGTTGATCCCACTGCCACCAAGTCATCATTAGCAGAAAAATCAAATCAGCCAATTACATCGAGGGAGAAGGCTGAAAAGAAAGATGTTCCAGCCAAAGAGTTGAAAAGACTTCAGCCTTTAGCTTGGAAAATGAGATTTCTAAATTAAAGGTATCCATTCCCTTGACTGAAATAATGAAGAACAACAGTTATAGAGGTCAAGTTTCTAAAATTTTGAATTTTGTTCCTATGTCTGATATGGTGAATATTGAAGATGATCAACCTGAACTGATATTTGGACCAGATTTAGATGGTGAGTCTCCAGATAGCGAAGTGCCTCCTTTTTATATCAGTATTCTATTGCATGAGTTTGTATTGCATAATGCCATGTTTGATTCCGGTGCTTCCCATAATATTATGCCGAAAGCAATCATGGAGAAGTTGGGTTTAGACATCACGAGGAAGTACCATGATATTTATTCATTTGATTCTAACAGAGTGAGATGTATTGGGCTCATTAAATACTTGGTTGTTAGTTTGGATCAGATTCCAACAAATAATTTTTTGATGGACGTTGTTGTGGCAGACATTCCTCCCAGATTTGGTATGCTGCTTTCAAGATCTTGGGGAGAAAAATTGAAAGGGAGATTACAATTATATTTCTCCTATGCAACGATTCCCATGTTTGGCCAAATGAGAAAGTTGTACCGGGAACAAAAAATGATTTACATGATTACAACCAAGGAGAAACCGGTTAATCATCCGATTAATTATGTACATACAGATTTAGAGTCTTTTGTTTTGTTTGCCGATAGTTTCAATGATGTAGATAGTCAGTTAGTTCAAGCAGAAGATATTCCAGAGATTACCGAGAATTTCAGAGAATTTTTGCAGAAAGAAAGGAAAAAACCAGAAAGCACAGTTGAGCAATCAGCTAAAGATAGTGGACAACAAGCAGAAAAAACAGAGCTAGCACAATTTTAGCACTTAGAAGATGATGAAGAAGGTCTATGGACCATGGATTTCGATGGTGCAATCGGGAGTGATGGTGCTGGAATTGGTATTTGGGTACGCAGTCCTTTTTCCGCTCCAAACAAGGTACCAAGCAATGTACGAGTATGTTCTTACAAGTTAGCATTCGATTGTTCAAACAATGAGGCTGAGTATGAAGCTCGGATTGCTAGCCTAAAGATTCTTAGAAATTTGAATGCTAAGAGAATTGCAGTCTATGGCGACTCCGAATTGGTGATTAAGCAAGTGAAGGGTGAATAACAAACGAAGCATCCCCGAATGCGGGCTTACCGGAATGTTGTTCTTGATATTTTGAAGTAGTTTTCAGATTATACCTTGACTTGTATTTGATGCAGGAGCATCAAGGGAATTTTTTTATTTGTAAATATGTTAGAAAAGGGGGTGTGACAATTTTTAATATTTTATTAATTAATTTGTTATTTTAAATAAAATAGGAGGAAGTGAGGATTTTGTAAATTAAAAGGATATGAGAGAATTTGGTTAGTTAAGGATATAAGGGGATAAGATTCTAGATAATAGGATTTCTTGAGATATTTTAGTGATATTGAGATATTAAGGGGATTGAGCATTAAATTAGATCATTTTTAAAAATTGTATAAATTCATGGGGGGAGATTGTGAGTGAGTGAGAGTAAGAGTGATTGAGAGTAGGGTCTGAACAGCCAAGGCTGTAAGCCTCTGGCAATTTGTAAGGGCCAAGAACGTTGAATATTTGGCCAAGAAGATCAGTTTGTAAGTATGTTCTTTTTTATGAAAATGTGATTTTGAGTTATGCGCCTTAATTTGATCAATTCATGTATGGGTCAATTACTGTATTAAGAGTGAATTTGCTGGTAGTTGTTGGTCAATTAGTGTATTTATTCCTGTGGAATAATAATGGGTGGCGCATGGATGATTGAGCATAAACAATAAAATGATAAGGTGTAAGACTGTTTTATATGTGGAATTGAATATCCATTACAATGAATTTCAACTGGTCAAAGGTCGATTTTATGAATATCTCTGCGATGAGCAGGGTTTTAAAATTCTGTAGTTGTTACCATGTGTTTTACATCGGTCAAAGTGCTGAGGATCTGCATATTGAAATCGAACCTTGTGAAATCCACTGATAAAACTACAATCAAATAGAGTTCGGGCATGATGCGCACTATTAGAATGAATCTCAGATCCGATTTGGATCGATTTTACCTCCCAACACTAAAACAGCTTTTTTAAATCCAATATTATAAATCAAGAGTTGATTTGACAATGAAATTGTGTGTTAATGTTAAAGGGAAGCGTTATGAAGCTGGATCAGAGTTTGCAGATTGTTGGAAGTTTTAAACAAGGCGCAGAAAAGCGTGGAATAAAAACGCTGAGGATGGAGATTATAAACCAGTGAAGTAGTCTGTCAAAGGTAACGTAGAGTCCGGCCACACTGTTCTGCGTTAGAAAACTACTGATCATTTCGTGGTATGGCGCAGTTATATTTCAAGACAATTTAGTTTGGAGAAGGCGCCATCTCTGTGATCAGCAGATTATACACAGAAAGCGATAAGAAGGTATGTTAATTCCACAGTCGGATTGTGTTATTTAAGTTTTGGTCAAATAAATTGGGAGTACTAGCATGTTGAATAAGTGGCAGTATAACAGAACAAGTAAATTCGAATCATGTTGAGATGCATAATGGTATTGCTTTGTAATGGGTATGTTGAAAAGGAAAAGGCGTATATATATGTGATATTTGTATTGAATGGGAAAACACATTAATGTTAATGTCGTGGCATATTTCTGAGTATGTTCACCGAATTGGGAACGTTGTTAATCCAGTGATCAACCAGTAACGTGTGTGGGTTGATGTCAATTGCGCAAAGGTTGGATGGTATTATAATTGATTTGGTTTGGATTGAGTAAGAGCGCATTCTTTTAAATTGAGTCAAGTCATATATCAATGAGAGTTACAGGGTTTATTTGTGAGAGCATTCAAATGTTTGGCTGCGTTGAGGTAATGAATTCCGTGAGCATGAACTCAAAGTATCTGGGGTTGATTATTCTTGAACAAATTTAAATTTTAAACATTAGGCTGCAAATACCTTTTGTTGAAAGACATATGTTTGTGGTGAGGGCTCATGCCATTGGAAAGAAATGATAATGTGAGTCTGAATTTTATTTGGGATTGTGGAAAACAAATTGGACATTATCATTAAATAGTGAATGATTTGTTTCATTGGGTTTGATTGAAGATTTCAAAAGTTATGAATGATGAGTAGATATTGGAATTGAGATTATTCCATATATGATGGCTTTTAATGAAAGTATGAAACCAATGGTGAATGATTTTGAACCACATGAAAGATAAACCACGCATATAAATTGGTGCGATTGTGGAAATTGCCCGATGAGGTGAAGTTTTTGATTTGGGTGTAAATGTCGGGAGTATTCTTATATACTTGCAGAGATTAAAAGTTAGTTTTGCGGGCTAGCCACCATCAATTTACAGTATAGAGCAACTCTGCAATTGGAAATGAAAGATGTTTGTTTCTGAATGAATGCAAGAAGGTTTTGTTGAAGAACTGAAATGTATTTTTGAATATATCATGAATGATTGAAAGGAAAATCAGATTCTAAATATGATATGCAAACTACACAAGTGAACAGGATTGCAGGGAGGAAAAGATCATGCAAGATCTTAAGATTTGAAATTGTGATTAAAGTTTATGGTTGCAGATAAGATGATGGCAGTGAACCTGGCATTCAGCTAAAGGCTGGATAAGGAGGACAATTGCAGTGTCCTGAAGAAGAAGGTGAGTTGAAGAGATATCCTAGAGAGTGAGCAGAGGAGAGTGCTCAAAGGGTTCCAGAGGCAGTGAACCAAGTACTTACCAAAAGACTGAGTGAGGAGAGCTTGGTGAGGTAAGCAGAAGAGATTGTTGTTGAAGAGGCTAGTGCAACTCGTGATGAGTGAAAAACTCATGGAGAAGATGATCATGGAGGATCAGAGAAGAGGTTCAGAGGAATGCCACAGAGGTGAGATGACTGCAGAAGTTCGAGAAAGAGAGATTGCAGTAATGAAAGTGCAATTGCAGGTACTAGAAGGTGTTTATAAGTAAGGAAAGATCGAGAATAGAAATGGATCTTTCAGAGGAAAAGAGAGTGATTTGGCGAAAATTACAGAGTGAAGTTGAGGCAAATTGTCAGTTACTGTATTGAAAAATGTTCTTAAGAGTTCTTGAGCCAGAGTTGGAATTTGAAGATTCCACATGCAGATTTGTTTAGAAGGATGTGTTGGAGGAAGCAGTCAAGACTGAAAGGTCTTGTAATTTTAAAACTGACGAGTTGTGTATGTTTGCAGGTACAGTACAGGGAGATGAGCAAGCTTTAGAGTTTGTTCAAGAGAGAGAAGATTTGAATCTGAAAGCTGTTCATATTGATACTGAGATAGCAAGATCTCAGAAGAGAATGAAGACAGAGGAAGCAGAAAATGATAAGTACTCTGAAAAGGAAAGCAGTGATGCTTTTGCTGTTACAGTACAAGAGAAAATTCTTGTGGATGCTGAAGAAGAGAAGCAGTCTGAAGCGCAGACAAGGGAAGTAACAGCTGATACTGTTGAAAATTTTATGCAAACTAAAAGTTTATGTATGAATGTAGGTGATGATGATATGCTTCAGTAATGCTACAGAGAAATTGCATTGTTGGAATATTTGTTGATAAATTCAGAGTATGATAGAAAGATTGCAGCAGACGAAAGAGTTCAGTACAGTGAACGAGAGCAGAATGACATCTTGGAGACAGATGGAAAGAAGGTGAGACTAGCTGACAGTCTCATGGTGAATGCAAATCAGCATACTGATGTGCTGACAAAAGAGTTGGGAAGGAACTTAGAACAGCATACTGAAGTGTTGCCAGGGAAAGCTGAGGAGAAAGCCAGTAAAGATTTTCTGAGTCCTAAAGAAGACTTAGAGCTGCGAATGACTGAATCTACAAGTGAGACCGTTGGGTCTTGTGATTTTGATGCTGACAATTTGATTGTGTTTACAGGTGAGAAAGAAGACAGTCCAACATTTGGAATTGCCTTGGAAGAAGAAGAACTGTTGCAGGTAGAAGATGAGACAATCATGTCTCATATGCAGAGGCTTGTTACCATGGGTGACAAGGAAGAATTGGCTTGTCTGTATAGCCAAGAGAAGACTGGAGGACAAAATTTTGAAGCTTCTACAGTGATAGAAGATGAAGCTACGGTATTTTCAGAACTTGATTTGATTGCCCGAATCAATCAAGATAATGATGAACAATTACTGAAGATTGTCGAAGAGGAAGATGGAGATTATGCTAGAGTTAATTTGCAGCATGTTGATGAAATGCTGAAATGTTTGCTGGAGATACTAGTCAAATGTTTGCTGAAATGTTTGATGTTGTGTTATTTAAGTTCTGGTCAAATAAATTGGGAGTACTAGCATGTTGAATAAGTGGCAGTATAACAGAACAAGTAAATTCGAATCATGTTGAGATGCATAATGGTTTTGCTTTGTAATGGGTATGTTGAAAAGGAAAAGGCGTATATATATGTGATATTTGTATTGAATGGGCAAACACATTAATGTTAATGTCGTGGCATATTTCTGAGTATGTTCACCGAATTGGGAACGTTGTTAATCCAGTGATCAACCAGTAACGTGTGTGGGTTGATGTCAATTGCGCAAAGGTTGGATGGTATTATAATTGATTTGGTTTGGATTGAGTAAGAGCGCATTCTTTTAAATTGAGTCCAGTCATATATAAATGAGAGTTACAGGGTTTATTTGTGAGAGCATTCAAATGTTTGGCTGCGTTGAGGTAATGAATTCCGTGAGCATGAACTCAAAGTATCTGGGGTTGATTATTCTTGAACAAATTTAAAGTTTAAACATTAGGCTGCAAATACCTTTTGTTGAAAGACATATGTTTGTGGTGAGGGCTCATGCCATTGGAAAGAAATGATAATGTGAGTCTGAATTTTATTTGGGATTGTGGAAAACAAATTTGACATTGTCATTAAATAGTGAATGATTTGTTTCATTGGGTTTGATTGAAGATTTCAAAAGTTATGAATGATGAGTAGATATTGGAATTGAGATTATTCCATATATGATGGCTTTTAATGAAAGTATGAAACCAATGGTGAATGATTTTGAACCACATGAAAGATAAGCTTCTGCATGTAAATTGGTGCAGTTGTGAAATTGCCAGTAATTGAAGTTTTTGATTTGGGTGTAAATGTCGAGATGTATTCTTATATGCACAGAGATTAAAGATTCTGGGGTTTGCAGGCTAGCCCTGCATCAATTTTGGTATCAGAGCTTGGCTCTGTTGAAATGAAAGATGTTTGTTTCTGAATGAATGCAAGAAGGTTTTGTTGAAGAACTGAAATGTATTTTTGAATATATCATGAATGATTGAAAGGAAAATCAGATTCTAAATATGATATGCAAACTACACAAGTGAACAGGATTGCAGGGAGGAAAATATCATGCAAGATCTTAAGATTTGAAATTGTGATTAAAGTTTATGGTTGCAGATAAGATGATGGCAGTGAACCTGGCATTCAGCTAAAGGCTGGATAAGGAGGACAATTGCAGTGTCCTGAAGAAGAAGGTGAGTTGAAGAGATAGCCTAGAGAGTGAGCAGAGGAGAGTGCTCAAAGGGTTCCAGAGGCAGTGAACCAAGTACTTACCAAAAGACTGAGTGAGGAGAGCTTGGTGAGGTAAGCAGAAGAGATTGTTGTTGAAGAGGCTAGTGCAACTCGTGACGAGTGAGAAACTCATGGAGAAGATGATCATGGAGGATCAGAGAAGAGGTTCAGAGGAATGCCACAGAGGTGAGATGACTGCAGAAGTTCGAGAAAGAGAGATTGCAGTAATGAAAGTGCAATTGCAGGTACTAGAAGAATGGCTGCAAGAGCAGGAAGATCATAATAGAAAATGGATCTTTCCACTGAAGGGAAAGAGAGTGATTTGGCGACAATTGCAGGTGAAGTTGAGGCAAATTGTGATTGCCTTATTGAAAAGGGAACTTAGAGTTCTTGAGCCAGAGTTGGAATTTGAAGATTCCACATGCAGATTTGTTCAGAAGGATGTGTTGGAGGAAGCAGTCAAGACTGAAAGGTCTTGTAGTTTTAAAACTGACGAGTTGTGTATGTTTGCAGGTACAGTACATGGAGATGAGCAAGCTTTAGAGTTTGTTCAAGAGAGAGAAGATTTGAATCTGAAAGCTGTTCATATTGATACTGAGATAGCAAGATCTTAGAAGAGAATGAAGACAGAGGAAGCAGAAAATGATAAGTACTCTGAAAAGGAAAGCAGTGATGCTTTTGTTGTTACAGTACAAGAGAAAATTCTTGTGGATGCTGAAGAAGAGAAGCAGTCTGAATCGCAGACAAGGGAAGTAACAGCTGATATTGTTGAACATTTTATGCAAACTAAAAGTTTATGTATGAATGCAGGTGATGATGATATGCTTCAGTAATGCTACAGAGAAATTGCATTGTTGGAATATTTGTTGATAAATTCAGAGTATGATAGAAAGATTGCAGCAGACGAAAGAGTTCAGTACAGTGAACGAGAGCAGAATGACATCTTGGAGACAGATGGAAAGAAGGTGAGACTAGTTGACAGTCTCATGGTGAATGCAAATCAGCATACTGATGTGCTGACAAAAGAGTTGGGAAGGAACTTAGAACAGCATACTGAAGTGTTGCCAGGGAAAGCTGAGGAGAAAGCCAGTAAAGATTTTCTGAGTCCTGAAGAAGACTTAGAGCTGCGAATGACTGAATCTACAAGTGAGACCATTGGGTCTTGTGATTTTGATGCTGACAATTTGATTGTGTTTACAGGTGAGAAAGAAGACAGTCCAACATTTGGAATTGTCTTGGAAGAAGAAGAACTGTTGCAGGTAGAAGATGAGACAATCATGTCTCATATGCAGAGGCTTGTTACCATGGGTGACAAGGAAGAATTGGCTTGTCTGTATAGCCAAGAGAAGACTGGAGGACAAAATTTTGAAGCTTCTACAGTGATAGAAGATGAAGCTACGATATTTTCAGAACTTGATTTGATTGCCCGAATCAATCAAGATAATGATGAACAATTACTGAATATTGTCGAAGAGGAAGATGGAGATTATGCTAGAGTTAATTTGCAGCATGTTGATGAAATGCTGAAATGTTTGCTGGAGATATTTGAACCAGAGAAAAAATTTGCAGATGAAATTGCAGATGATGAGCAAAGGAATGTTGCAGAGGGACAGGAAGTCTGGGAGGCAGCAACATCCATAGTGACAGCTAGATGTTTTATTGAAGATGCTGGAAACAATCAGCAGACAGAGGATATAATGGACAGAGAAATTGAGTTGATAAGGAGGTTAATGATGAAAATGTCTCAGAGAAAGACAACAGCAAGAAAGAAAAGGAAAGACAACAAGAGAAAGACAGCGAAAGATTGCAAGAGCAGAGCAAGTGGAGCACTACAGCACAAAATATGGAAACCTGGAGGACAACAGCAGTAAAGCAATTGACAAGCAAGGAAAGATTACAAAATAAAATTTGGGATCTAGGAGGAAATAATTATCCAGGCTTATGACCAGGTGGTCATGAATTTTCTTACATGGGGAGTCTGATGCAAGAGCATCAAGGGCATTTTTTTATTTGTAAATATGTTAGAAAAGGGGGTGTGACAATTTTTAATATTTTATTAATTAATTTGTTATTTTAAATAAAATAGGAGGAAGTGAGGATTTTGTAAATTAAAAGGATATGAGAGAATTTGGTTAGTTAAGGATATAAGGGGATAAGATTCTAGATAATAGGATTCGTTGATATATTTTAGTGATATTGAGATATTAAGGGGATTGAGCATTAAATTATATCATTTTTAAAAATTGTATAAATTCATGGGGGGAGATTGTGAGTGAGTGAGAGTAAGAGTGATTGAGAGTAGGGTTTGAACAGCCAAGGCTGTAAGCCTCTGGCAATTTGTAAGGGCCAAGAACGTTGAATATTTGGCCAAGAAGATCAGTTTGTAAGTATGTTCATTTTTATGAAAATTTGATTTTGAGTTATGCTCCTTAATTTGATCAATTCATGTATGGGTCAATTACTGTATTAAGAGTGAATTTGCTGGTAGTTGTTGGTCAATTAGTGTATTTATTCCTGTGGAATAATAATGGGTGGCGCATGGATGATTGAGCATAAACAATAAAATGATAAGGTGTAAGACTGTTTTATATGTGGAATTGAATATCCATTACAATGAATTTCAACTGGTCAAAGGTCGATTTTATGAATATCTCTGCGATGAGCAGGGTTTTAAAATTCTGTAGTTGTTACCATGTGTTTTACATCGGTCAAAGTGCTGAGGATCTGCATATTGAAATCGAACCTTGTGAAATCCACTGATAAAACTACAATCAAATAGAGTTCGGGCATGATGTGCACTATTAGAATGAATCTCAGATCCGATTTGGATCGATTTTACCTCCCAACACTAAAACAACGCTTTTAAATCCAATATTATAAATCAAGAGTTGATTTGACAATGAAATTGTGTGTTAATGTTAAAGGGAAGCGTTATGAAGCTGGATCAGAGTTTGCAGATTGTTGGAAGTTTTAAACAAGGCACAGAAAAGCGTGGAATAAAAACGCTGAGGATGGAGATTATAAACCAGTGAAGTAGTCTGTCAAAGGTAACGTAGAGTCTGGCCACACTGTTCTGCGTTAGAAAACTACTGATCATTTCGTGGTATGGCGCAGTTATATTTCAAGACAATTTCATTTGGAGAAGGCGCCATCTCTGTGATCAGCAGATTATACACAGAAAGCGATAAGAAGGTATGTTAGTTCCACAGTCGGATTGTGTTATTTAAGTTCTGGTCAAATAAATTGGGAGTACTGGCATGTTGAATAAGTGGCAGTATAACAGAACAAGTAAATTCAAATCGTGTTGAGATGCATAATGGTATTGCTTTGTAATGGGTATGTTGAAAAGGAAAAGGCGTATATATATGTGATATTTGTATTGAATGGGCAAACACATTAATGTTAATGTCGTGGCATATTTCTGAGTATGTTCACCAAATTGGGAACGTTTTTAATCCAGTGATCAACCAGTAACGTGTGTGGGTTGATGTCAATTGCGCAAAGGTTGGATGGTATTATAATTGATTTGGTTTGGATTGAGTAAGAGCACATTCTTTTAAATTGAGTCCAGTCATATATAAATGAGAGTTATAGGGTTTATTTGTGAGAGCATTCAAATGTTTGGCTGCGTTGAGGTAATGAATTCCGTGAGCATGAACTCAAAGTATCTGGGGTTGATTATTCTTGAACAGATCTAAATTTTAAACATTAGGCTGCAAATACCTTTTGTTGAAAGACATATATGTTTGTGGTGAGGGCTCATGCCGTTGGAAAGAAATGATAATGTGAGTCTGAATTTTATTTGGGATTGTGGAAAACAAATTGGACATTGTCATTAAATAGTGAATGATTTGTTTCATTGGGTTTGATTGAAGATTTCAAAAGTTATGAATTTGCATGCTGATGAGTAGATATTGGAATTGAGATTATTCCATATATGATGGCTTTTAATGAAAGTATGAAACCAATGGTGAATGATTTTGAACCACATGAAAGATAAGCTTCCGCATGTAAAATGGTGCAGTTGTGAAATTGCCAGTAATTGAAGTTTTTGATTTGGGTGTAAATGTCGAGATGTATTCTTATATGCACAGAGATTAAAGATTCTGGGGTTTATAGGCTAGCCCTGCATCAGTATTCCTCGCATTCAAAATGGAATTGCAGATGCACTTGCTAAGGCAACAAGTAATTTGAATATCCCAATGAATTCAAGTAATAAATTCGAAATCCATATGAATCACCGTCCTACCATCCCGGATAATCAAAGATGTTGGCAATTTTTCCAAGATGATGATGAGATTAATGATTTTCTGCAAAACAAAGGTAAGTTCAAAGATACCTCAATTGATGTAGAATATGATGATGGTGAAGTTGATGTGCAAGTCAATCAAATGGAAGTGTTGCATATGAAAGATAACGTTATTCCTAAAGGTTTGATACCTTTAGAAGAGCTCTTCGATCAGGATGATGTAGCTAAAAAACGAACCTTACGGCCAACTAAAAATGGAGTTGAAGATGTAAACATTGGAACAGTTGAAAATCCAAAGATGGTGAAGTTATCCAAATCATTGCCACCGGAGGTAAAAGCAAAATATGTGAGTTTGTTGTCTTCTTTTGCTGATGCTTTCGCCTGGGACTATTCAGATTTAAAGACGTATGATACGAATATAATTCAGCACACTATCCCAATCAAGCCTAATCAGAAGCCTTTCAGACAGAAGCTGAGAAGAATCAATCCGAAGTTTCTGCCATCAATTGAGAAGGAGGTAAACAGATTATACAAGGCTGGAATCATTGTTCCCATCAGATTTTCTGATTGGATTTCCAATTTGGTGTCCGTTCGAAAAAATACAGGTGAGATTCGGTTGTGTATTGATTTCAGAAATTTGAACAAGGTGTCATTGAAGGACAATTATCCATTGCCTAAGATGGACCATATACTTCAACGAGTAGTTGGAGCATCTCGTATGTCACTACTCGATGGTTATTCTGGATATAACCAAATTCTGGTCCATGAGGATGACTGAGACAAAACAGCGTTCACCACTCCGTGGGGGACATTCCACTATGCCAAGATGCCTTTCGGTTTAAAGAATGCTGGTGCGACATTTCAGCGGGCGATGGATATGGCTTTTGTGAATGAGAAGGATGTTTTTCTTGTTATATACCTTGATGATTTGACGGTCTTTTCCAATTCAGATGAAGAGCATATGTATCACTTGAAAGTTGTCTTTCAAAAGTGCAGAAAATATGGTGTGTCACTTAATCCGAAGAAGAGCTTGTTTGCCATGGATGAGGGAAAACTACTTGGTCACACTATTTCAAAAGATGGCATTCGTATTGATCCAGCACGTGTAGAAGCAATTCAGCAAATTGACCCTCCCAGGAACAAGAAGGAGATTCAGTCTTTTAATGGTAAGATGAACTTTTTACGCCTCTTTGTCTCTAATCTTGCTGAACATCTAAGAGAGATTACAAATATGCTTAAAAAGGACAGCCAAGTGAAGTGGACTAAAGAGGTGGTAAAGTCCTTTAATTTGGTGAAGTTGGCACTATCTTCGGCTCCGGTGTTAATCAGCCCGGATTACACCCAAGATTTTATTTTGTTTTCATTTGCTTCGGAGCATACCATGGCAGCTGTGTTAATGCAGAAAAGAGATGAGCATGAGAAGCCAATAGCTTTTTTCAGTCGGACTATAAGAGATGCAGCCTTGAAATATAACATCATTGAGAAGCAAGCTCTAGCACTGGTAAAAGCATTAAAGGATTTCCGGGTATACATTTTGCATTCTCATATTTTAGCTTATGTTCCTAACGCTGCCGTGAAAGATGTTTTAGTACAAACTGATCCGGAAGGAAGACGAGGTAAGTGGATTGCAGCTTTGCTGGAGTATGATGTGGAGATAAAGCCCACGAAGCTTAGTAAGGGACAGGGGCTGGCGAAGCTTATGGCTGAATCGAATTTGCACGCTTTAGACATAAATCTGATTGCTGCTATGTCTGATGAGGATGAGGAAAATTCACCACTTCAGGTATCGGAAATTTTTGTTGCTTCTCCGTGGTATTCAGATATTGTCTATGTACTTCAAAATTTGTCACCACCGCCCGGCATGACTAGAAACAAAGGTATAACTCTGAAATTGAAGGCTGCAAAATATTGTATTTTGAATTCTGCACTTTATTGGAAAGATCCGGTTGGTGTTTTGTTGAATTGTTTGGTGGAAGAAGAAGCGAAGAAGGTAATGGAGGATTTCCATAAAGGAGACTGCGGGGGTCACCTTTTTTGGAAAACAACAGCCAATAATATTTTGAGAGCGGGATACTATTGGCCGACATTGTTTGCTGATGTGTATAAGACTGTCAAAAGCTACCATGAGTGCCAGATTTTTGAAGGAAGACATAAATTATAGCCTTTGCCGCTTAAGCCTATTGAGGTAAGCGCCCCCTTTCAGCAGTGGGGTTTGGATTTCATTGGGGAGATTCATCCTCCTTCTTCAGGATAGCATAGATGGATCCTAACAGCGACTGATTATTTCACGAAATGGATCGAAGCAGTTCCCACCAAACAAGCTACGGATGCGGTAATCATCTCTTTCCTTGAGAACAACATTTTGTCTCACTTTGGTTGCCCGAATAAGATAATCACTGATAACGCAGCAGCTTTCAAATCAAGAAATATGATTGAGTTTTGCAATAAATATCATATAACTTTGGGACATTCAACCGCCTATCATCCGCAAGGCAACGGATTGGCCGAATCATCCAACAAATCTTTGGTTAACATCATTAAAAAGTTGCTGGAAATAAATAATAAGAGTTGGCATAAGAAGCTGGTCAATGCACTTTGTGCGGACCGAGTAAGTCAGAAGAAATCCATTGGTATGTCTCCCTTTGAGTTGGTATATGGAGTAGACACAGTGTTTCCTACCTCCCTTGCTGTTCTAGTGGTCAAACTTCTTCAAGAAGCTGGAATTGAAGAAAGCCATATGCAGAGAAGGATAAATCAGATGATTCATTTGCAGCAAACGAGAGAAGAGGTTTTCCAAAACACATTTAAGTTGCAGGAGAGAATCAAAAAAATCTATGACAGGAAAGCAAAGGCGGACAAGTTCCAATTGGAGGAAGTGGTGCTGAAGTGGGACGCAAGGAATGAGGACAAAGGTAAACACGGTAAGTTTGAAAATCTTTGGAAAGGACCCTTTAAGATTTCTGCGTATCGTGGTCAGAATGCCTTTCTTCTGAAGGAGATGAATGGATAAGATTGTCCAGGAGGGCCGGTCAATGGTCAGCTGCTCAAGAGGTACCATTTTTGAGATGTTTTCTGCAGTTTACATCGTCCTTGTACATACCGTTTTATTTCAGTTTCATTGCAAGAGTGCACTGTGATCTTTTCTTCGGTTTGGGGCCCGAAGTGAAGGCTATAATTCTGAAGAAGGATTTCAGCTTTAATTTTAGTTTGTCAAGTCAGTTTTTCAGTCATTTCAGTTTCAAAATTGAGTCGATTTGAGTCAAGTTTCATTCAATAAATTGAGTCAAGAGTTTTTTCAAAATAATGGATTCCATAGCCCAATGGATGAAGGCACTGCCTACTCTCCCAGAGATCTGTCGTTCTTGGAACCTCCCAGGAGCTACCATCCCCATTGGAGCCAATGTTAGAGTCGGTCTTTACATCCCTCCGTTAGAGATCATTTCTCTTATTTCATTTCATTTTTAGGTGTCTCATTCAGCTCATTCATCTTCATTCCGTTAGGGGCATGCCATCATCTAACGGAAGGGTCTCTTCACTCGTTTCCCTCATGTTTGTACCTGCTGGGTTGGTCGAAATTTATCAAAATTCATTAAAATTGATTTCAATCATTTACAGTCATAGATGGTCTTGTGGTCAAAAAAGAGTCATTTCAATTATTAGGTCTAGGCTTTGGTCTTCAGAATGTCAAATAATGCCCGAAGGCCATGAGGATGTCTTCAATAAGTTTTCATTCCAAAATTTTCATCATCAATAATGCTCAAGGATGATTCTTCTTCAAAACTCTGTTTTGAAGAAGAAATCATCAAATTTATTGTTTGTAATAAATATGTATTTTTAAAGTTTTTCGTCATGAAGTACTTCAGATGCAGCCCTGGTCATCCTTTGCTGAAATCCAATGCCACCATCCCTGCAAAAAATCAACCAGGAAAGCCATCATTTCAGCTAAAAAATCAAAGAGGAAACAAAAAGAATAGAGTTTGTATTAAAGTGAAAAAATGCCAATTTCAAACATTACAAAAGTGGGTTGTTTCAAAATGAAAATCAAATTCCTTTGATACATAAGATATTTCTACATTGATCAATTCATTTGCTCCAAGAGACATCAAAGAAAGCCGAGTCAGATTGTAGAAGGGCGAAAACAGGGTTTGAAGGTCGACTGTGTGGGTAATTGTCTGCGCGGCGCATTGGGTAAGAGTGCGGCGCACATAGGCCGCGTGGCGCACTGGACCTCCTGCCACAGTGCATTTCTCCAACAAGCGCGGTGCATCCAGGAGACACGGCGCACTGGGCTTGTGCGCGGCGCACAGAGCCTCCAAACATATTTTCACCACCGCTTCATCAAATTTTAAATAGACTCAACTCTGTTGCTCCAAGTAAGTGTTTGTGCACCCTTGCCATTGATTTCAGTCTGTGTTTGCTGCGATTTGGAGAGGAGATTGTAAGAGTTTGAAGGCCAAATTTTAAACCCTATATTCATATCAAAAATTGCTCCATAGGGTTTATGTTTGAAATTTAAAGTCTGCCTGTTGATGCCAATTTGTTCAAACTCCATTCCCCATCCCTGTCACACTGTTATCATAGTCCTCTCCTATTCCCTCTATCCCAAAACCAATCATATCCCTTGTTTCCATTTTCCCTATCAATAAACCCTACTAGCCCTCCCCCTTTCATATCACTTATAAAATCCCCAAATCCCAAAGTTCCCAAACATAATCAAGTGACTGTTATTGTATTAATTGCACTTGGCAAACCCCCACTTTTCCCGCTGTTCATACTTACCACAGTCTCTCATTTCCTACTTGGTACATAGTTGGTATTGAAAGACAAACACCAATTCATCATTTTCAAACAAACCAGACTCTTATTTTCACCACATATATATCAGTATATACTTGTCATACACCTTGCTTTCAGCACCATGACAGAGACAGATTCATCATATGAGCAAGGATATGAGCAAGACAATGACTCAACCACAGAGCTAAATGTACCAAGAAGGCCTCATAAAAGTGGCAAGCACATCAGAGAAGAGCCCACTTCCTTGACTCAATTGCAGGCCTGCCCACTTGCAATGGCATGCTTTCAGCAACAGTCATGCTTTCAGTATTGTGAGATGATTGCTCAGATTCAATATCATCAAGAGTTGGTTCGCTTATTTGTCCTACATTTGTGTGATGGTCATGAAAACCTTGCTGGAGTGAACTTCACCTTGACACCAGAAACCATTTCTCAGGCAACCGGGATACCGAACATAGGTGAAGAGTGGAACAAGAGGCAGCAGCTAGATAGAGAATATTATGAACCTTACATCAGACCTGGCTATTTGAGGCAGCTCAGCAGGGTATTGCCATTCCGGTTTCTGAAGGAGTCCTATGCGCCATTGATGAAACTCATCATCAGATACTTCAGCTGTGAGGACCGGTTCTCACGCCTTTATGCATACCACATCAGAATTTTGATGCATTTCACGAGAGTGAGACTGATGAGTATTCCATATTTCAAGTGTCGAAACATAGAGCGGATGACTACCCTTGTGCAGAGGAAGACTACAGAGTAGCAGCATAACAACATTTATCATTATGCGCTCATCAAGATCATTATTGTACATCAACTTGGATTGCAGGGCATTGCATGGGAGGAATTCATTTCCCGTGACTTCTTTACAGCCCCTCAACCTCCTCCCGAGATTTTTCATGATGCAGGAGAGCCTTCAAATTAGTTTTAGGTTCCCGAGACAGAGCCTATCAGTGCTCCAGTGTGTGTTACATATCAGAGAGGTCCCAGAGCTTTATTTGCAGCAGCACGACGAGTACTATCTCCACCCGGGGTGGAAGGGGTCTTGTTACCTTCATCAGCAGAGCAAGTACTATCTCCACATGGGGTGGAAGGGGTCTCGCCTTTGAAATCCGCACAGGTATAGGTTCAGGATAGAGGCAAGAGGCCTATGCAGGATGAAGGCCCTTCAGGAGGCCAAGATACTGATTTTATATTGATCGATGTTGATTCGAGCTCTCCCAGCTCAAAGCTGAAAGAAATAATCCAGGAGCAGAAGGCTGAGATCGACACATTGACCGAGAAATTGCAGAGAGCTCAGTGGGTTATAAATTACTTGGAGCAGCAGAATAAACAATTGGAGGATCAGCACACACTCATGGAGTTGCAGAAAATCTGTGAAGACTGGGAATTGGCCCGAAAAGGACTAGGTGACATGACACCGTTTGAGCAGGAGGTTTGGCTTACGAGAGCCAAAATTCATCTTGAGAAGCTATTGGCGAAAGAAAAAAAGGACAAGGACATGCTCAGACATATAAAGAACCACTATTGGGCCCGCACACATGTTTGCAAAGCAAAGATGAAGATTCTGAAAGCGAGGCTAAGGAGGGCACTGAAACGGCGAAAAAGGGAAGATAGACTCCGAATCTTGGCTGAAGCTTCTTTGGCTAAGCATGATACTTGATGGGGGACCTTCACTCCAAATTTCAGCAAATTTGTAGTAAATTTTGTCATTTTTGAAATTTTGGTCACAAAACAGATTTTTCCGCCCGACGCGTCGCGCCACTTGGCGCGCACTTATGATTGGGACATCTTCTGGAGGAAAAATTGATATTTTTGAGTTTGGTATGATAAATTATGCATGCTCAGGAATGGCTGAGAGATTTCATCAAGTTCGGGGTGGTTTAAAGGGTCAAAAACACCTTGAAAATGGCCTTTCTGCCACCTTTTGCACCAGCAGGAACCAGTCTTGGGAGATTTCATTTTTGGAGGGGAAAATGACATCCAAATCCATACATTCCACTTGGGTTGGATAGTAGATAGATAGGGCTTTCCAAAAAGCTATCATGAGCTCAATTTGGACTTCGGGAAGTGCCTCCAAATTAGCTCCAAAGTGGCATGACGCATTGAGTTTTTGGGCGCGGCGCATAGAGGACTTTTGCCTATTTTTCACCCTTCAGCTCAGAATTTCGCCCAGTTTTGACTAGTTTCACTTTTTGATGTAAATATTGATCTAAATTGATGTAATTTGATGACTATGATGTAATTTTCGCACATATTTACTTGTTCTAGAGGATTCATTCACTAAAAAGTGAAAATTAAATGAATGAATCAGTTTCCTTCCATATAGAGGCAAGTTGTTTCTAGATTTGAGTTCCTTGTTTAGAATTGGTTGAAACAGCTCCTAGAATGATGAGCTCGACCCCTAGAGGCATGGGATGGGGTTAGGCTGGTCTATATTATGTATTTTCTGAGTCATTTTCAGGGTTGGACTCTTGGGAATAGTTTGGCACCTCATTGTATATTCATTTCAGCATTTTTGGCAAAGGAAAGACCAGGGTTTTGCAGCACTTGTTGGGATCCTTGTGGCTCTGAGTTTTGATGATGTTTTTCTCCATGTAATTGTAAGTCTCATTAATTTTTTATGTATGCCATTTCCCTTCTTTTTGCTTCTGAATTAAACAAATGAGTAACTAAGGTAGAATTCATTAGTTTGTTGGTGCTCTGCCTTAAAATTTTGTTTAGTTTTATATGTTTTCCTCCGTTTGAAGAGGATCCTTGCACCTTCTTGCCCTCTTTAGCTCCTCAGCAGTCTTTTCTATCCGTTCATTGAATCTAAGACATCAAAGTCATTGCCTTCCCTACCCCAACTTGAACTCTGCAAGAATTGGCCTCATCCCCAAGCCCAAAACTGCCTTTCCCTTTTTCCAACAAAAACCCTAAAAATCATTCCAAACTCCTTGATTAATATACCTAGCCTAAAATTAGCACTCATTTCAGTCATCTCAAGCCATATTGATACATTTTTCCTGAGATTGACCCGGAGAGAGCCCTCTACTGTTCTGGTAGGGCTAGCTACCAGAATGAGCATGGTTTGATGTTACCCTGAACTCTACCTTTTTCAGCCTGAGGTGGATTTAGGCAATAACAGTTCCAAGTTCATGCGACTCCAATAAATTGTTCTTGAAACGAAGAGGATATTATTTAGGTATGTTTTGAAATTTTCAACATATGTTCTAACATTATCATAAGAATGCATCTTAGAGTAAAAAATACAACATCAATTACTTGTATTTATTGTATAGATAATTATGGATTTTGATTGACTTGGCAGTGCAGGTACAAAATCCTCTTGCATCATGAGCAATACAACTTGTCAACCAGAGTCATGTCCAGGATATTTTTACTTGTGCGCTTGACCAGGTTCGTAATGTCACATTTTGTAAGTTCCTTTACAGTTCATAATTCAATATTAAGTTTGTTCATGATTATTATCTAGGGTTTTTGTATGTGTTTTTTCATCTATTTGATTGTAAGCAACTCTGCATGTTTCTTGTTGTTCACTATGATTTCTCCATTTACCACTCCCGGGATGAATCTGAATTTATTGTCCAATTTCAGCAAATCAAGCTGAAGGTTGTCCAATTGGACTTTAAATGGTTCCTTGGCCTTTGCGTTCAGCTAGGGAATCAATAGCGAAGGAGACTGTGTGCTATCCCCCAGGGGAAGTGGCCTGAGAAGGGACAACAGTGTCTTTTCCCATCTCTTTAGCATAAGGCCTCCAAGATACCAAAATTACCTTCTTTCTATGAGAAAGACAAGTTGATATGCACAAAAAATCCAACAAAATGGTTTGCAGTTTGTTTAAGAAAATAAGATTGAAAGAAAGATAGGATATTAGTGCCTTTTCACTTAGCATATGGGTCATGACTAAGGTTTCCCACTTCTAACTCTAGAAGATCCATCTAGTATTTTTTACATTATTAATGAATTACATAGGTAAAATTAAGAATTATAGTATGATTTAATAAATCCAAAAAATAAAAATTCGTATGGAACTTCTATTGTGTTTTTCAATATACGGTGGTGGTGGTGGTGAGGGGGTGCGGGGAGGGTGGTACTGGTTATTGGACATGTTGTTTCCAAGGCATTCATAACTTATATAGGCAATGAAATAAAATTCTTTCGAAGAACCATTTGAGGTAGCAAAGAGATCTTTCTATTGGTATATCTAAATTGTTCTTTCGTAGCTCGTGGAATAGGGAAATGTCCACTGGAACTCAAGGTATGTGCAACCTTGTTGTGTTATATACCTTTAGAGCTTCAACTAATGATATATTCCAATTCGGGGAGTGAAATAGAATCTTGTGAAAAATTAATTTGGAATAATACCCCTTTTATCCCAATGATTTCTTTCAAATATTTTATATATATCTTGGTAGTAACTTGTAAGTCAGGCTACGCAAGATCCCACATTTCTTTATAGTATTCACAACCAATTCCATTAAGGTTATTTTCAGGACATCTATGGTTGATTCTTGATCACATTATATTTTAGGCTTTGGGGAAATGCAAGGTGGATCGATGTGAAGGTATCTATGCATGACCACCCTGCTTTCCTCAATAATTCTCTAGGATTGGAAAAGAAGCTTAAGTGCTTTGGGGATTCTTTCTTCAAAATATTTTTTGCTTGGTGGTACGACCGTCAGCTTCTTTCAGGGAAATTATCTTATTCTTTGCATCTTTAGGTATTAGGGATTTTAAAAGGGATTTGGTGTGCCTATCCCCTGACATTAATCCATCTATTTTGGTTCGCAATTGGGCTTTCTGAACCTTCTACATTTTATCCACTTGTAAATCATGTTTGAGATTGGATCCTGACACTGAATTTTGTTTTCATAGGGTTTGAGCTGAAGCCTCTAAGGAAGCAGTTCGGCGATCTGTCTCACATAGTCATGTAGGAAGGTTGATAAAATTTCTCTATTAGGTAATACATCCTTTAACCTCCCCTTTCTCTTGGCAATAAAGTCCAGATTATTTTGATAAACTCAACACAAGCGAGATGTGAGTGTGAGACGTAAGTAGTAACCACAATTATGAATGCACATTTTTTTAGTACCCCATGAGATGGAAAAAACAAGAGGTTGATGGTTGGATTTGTGATTTTTCCCATTAGTGCTTGAACAATATGGCTACCTGCATGATATAAGAAAAAATATTTTTCTCGAATAGTAAGCTCCTGTCAAGTCTGTACAACACTCTAGTTGATTTTTTTGCAAGTTGACATGTGAACCATAACTCAAAGGAGACAGGGATTATAAATTTATTGGGTTTGCAGAGGCCCAGTCTAACGTTGAGGGCTTTTCAGACAACACATTCCCACTAGGGGATTTGAATGACTAGTAGCTCCTTGTTGTCATGGGTCTCAATCATGTTAAAGTCACTACATTACTAGCTAGTGGGCATCTGGAAACTCATCATCTGTTCAGTGTCCAAAGGCTATGCATTCTGCAACATCATTTCAAATATAAATTTTAGCTGGACAAAGAATCCAGCTTTCAAGATTCACCAACATCCAGCTTTCCATATTCGTCAACATCTAGCAATCAAGATTCAACAACATCCAAATTTTTCCCAACCCAGCAGTTGAGGGTTTCGTTTGGGGCATTAATTCCTTTGACCAACCTAAAAATTCCCTAATTGAGTGACGTCCCTGCTGCATACCTGTAACAACCACTGCAATACCTTCCTTCCTTGTATACGATTTTCAATAACTTCTACCATTTGTTATCTCTATCCCCCAATTCTGATGGTAGCCCCATAGCTGCACAAACAAATCTGTAATCCAATGTACGTTTTGATCATAAACATAGATTCCCATTGATCTCAATATCTTTGGTTTTTTGGGTGGCTCTATTTATATATCATAAGCAGGAGCATGAGACGAAAATGAAGATAGTGGGTAGCAGAAGATGCATACGAATCATCTGCTTGTGGGTGTTTTTCCTCTCCCATTTTAATTCTTCAGCATGTGTGGCGGTTAGCCAAGAGAAACATTACCGTTTGGGGGGATCTCTTTGGCCTCATAAGGAAAAATCGAATTGAAATAGTCGTGGAACCTAGGCATAGATTTTAACAAACATGCTGAAATGTATTATCTTTTCCAAGCATCGTCCTGGCTTGATTTTAATAGGTGACTTTAATAACTCCTTCTGTTATCTTGCTATGGAAACTTTTGCTTTGGACTCATGCTTTCCCATCTTTACAAAATAGTTTTGAGTTCACTTGCTTGGATTCCACACACTCAAGTCAAACATGGTTTAAGAGACCTGAACAGGGCAACAGACAAGTTGGAAAATCTATCCTTATCACTCCCTTCTGGAATTGAGGGTAAATAGAACCCTACAGGAAGCAATGCTACCTTAAAAATATGACAATGAATTTCAATTCAAATTTTTTTATTATAAGACTATTTGCATGCCATGAACGCTGCATTACAAAGGCATAAAGGATGCATGTGGATGTCGTTATAATAAACATTCTCTCTACACAACGATTGCAAATTTAAAATACGAGTATTAACATGCAACATCTTTAGTCTCAAGTGCAGTAGCTACAGGCAATGCGACAGGGAGGCACTCAAGTTAGTGAGCACAAAATCTCTTTTGTATTCTCGGCCCAATCTACCATATCTAACCTGCCTGATCTTAGTCGGGTAGCTGTTGATGAAAATTTGGTCATTATGGATGACTGGCAATCAATGCTTGTTATATTTTGATGCTAGCTAAATGTTACGGTGCTAATGGCATTTTCTATGGATTGTATCTATATGGTTTTTTTGGAACTTAGTATTAGGGTTGATGCACAACTTGTCTGGCCATACTAGTGTACTCTTAAAACCCTTTGCAATATTCTCCATGGAACTTATGGATGTATCTTATCTGTGCTTTGACACATTTTTTGCTAATATAATCTACCTTGTTATTGTTAAAAAAAAATTTGATATTAGAGGTTACATGCAATATTTTTGTGGTTCTAGGTATATCTGTCTTCTTGTTTTCAGTATTTTGCCTCAGTGGTCCTCTTTAGTTTAAATTTGCAAATATTCAAACAAGTGAGAAGAATCATCTGATTGTTGAGAGATTCTTCATTACCTTCATCTGAATTCTTGTAAATTATTCTCTTAGATGATGATAATTGCTTTGTTTTCATTTTAGTTCTTTCAATTCGTCTCTTAGCATGCAGTTTTAATAGTTCAATTCTTATTTTATTTGCCTTTGTTTATAAAATGTAATATATATATATATATATATATATATATATAGTGGATAGGATTTCATTGATGAATCATACAAGGTACATGAATTGATGGTTGTTTATGCACGTGGCAACAAGAGAAGCACAATATGAAGTTAAGGTCCAAAATTGCTGGAATTGATTAAGTTTGTTATTATCAAAGCTAAGCAAAGGTGATGGATCTACTCTGCCTTGAACAATAGCCATGTTAGTATGTGCTTTTTTAGAGTCATATCGAGATACCTTCTTCAGTTTTACATAGGTTATTTAGTTTTACATGTGGGAGTTTTTTTCTGAGATCATTAATTATCTAAGGCATTGGTCTCACAGCTGAATCTCCCAATTGTAAATATTTTGGCTCAATAGTATTTTGTGAAAGATGTTAAACTCATTGAAACCTACTCAAGTAAAGGAAAATACTCATTTTTTCTCAATCTTTTACTCTCATTTTGGTCTCAATTTAAAATATATGTCTGTGTCTGTGCATTTGTATGTTAGATGGAGGGGCTGTTTGTATTGGTTTACACAAGTGAATCTTGAACAAACATATCATTAAAACTTGATTAATCTGAGTAAATAGAGAGCTATCTGTGAACAAACACGTGCCCTTCATCTATCAAAAGAACATCACCCAAGAGTTTTGCAAAAGTTGTAGCTATTGGTATTGTGATTCCTGTGCAATATTGAGTGGCAGCCATGTAACTTCTAATGAATAAAGATGTATCTTTTCAATGCCATCAAAGTTTATTTCACAGACCTTGGAGTACCATGAAGTAGAAACTCTAGTATTTATCATGGCAATTTGCCTTGGGCCTCTCTTGTGCTTGGTGTATTGTTTGAAAGGTATTCTGAAAGAGCAATGGCTCATAGATTCAGGAGTATCCTGATGGACTGGAAGGATTGCCTAGGGACTGTCTTAATGATCCATTTTTTTATAGCTTTCATGAAAGGTAAATGTCTCATAGACAAGTATCCCCATTTTTTTCTTTTTCTCTTTGGTAGAAGGCAGTAATAAAACGAGCTTCAGGTATCTTCCTTTTTATCCCTTCACAATTTTTATTTTGGGTCTAGATAGCTCCTAATGCCCAAATCAAGTGAATTAGTTTCTCATATAAGAAGAATGCGGAGAATAGAATGTCGCAACATATTTAGAACATCCATCAAGCTAAAATAATAAGTTATGACTATGCAACATGAATATTGCAGGAGCTCATATAGTCAAAAAGAATTGGTAGTTTCCAAAGAGCTCATATCACTTTTGAAGTGGTGAGAGTAGTGGGATATCATTGATGCTTTCTTTAGATTTTATGTCTTTGACATCAAACAATAGAAATTCTTTTCTAGGACCTGCACTCCCACTCCCATTATGCATTGTTTCAATTGTATATTTTTTCCTGCGAAAAGAAACCCGTATTTTCATTCATAAAAAAAGAAAATACATTTGTATATACACATTTTTCATGTCTATTCTTCAGGGATGAGCTTCGACCTTTGTGTGGAAAAAACTATCAAAAAATTTAACAATTATCTGTATACCTGAAGCATACAATCAGTGCTAACATATCAAAAAGCATACATGAATACAAGTTCATGTTTGTACAGTATCTAAATCATGTGGGTTTATACAAAGTCTGTTATATAAACATACAAAAAGGGTTGCCCGCATGTGATAACCACCTAAAGCACCAACATGGGATATTTTTCTCTAGCTTAGCCAATAACTGTTGTTAGTCGACTTTGTAATAACAATTTGGTTTTTTTGAAGAATATCACCTTCAGAATTTTCATTCTTCAGCAGTAGTGGAGATTAGCCAAGAATCTAGACCACACAAAGTTCTCAAGAAGCTAGACCACCGTGCCATCATTGTCTCTTCAGAATGCACAATGGGATAAATTTTCCTGACCTTTTAATCAAACTGAAAAGGAAAAGTTGTCCTTAAATGTTAAATACTCTGAACATTGCCTTGAATTTGGTTATTCAATTTGCATTGAATTGTGAAAGGCATTGAAAATGAAGGATGAAACCAAATTTTTTTGCGCAGGATGAAACCAAATATGGACAAAGACAATCCCCAGTCGACTCGTCGAAATCTCCCTACACAGACAAACTTTGATAGCAATAAATAATAGTTTCCATTCAAGTGTACATGCCTTAATTCATAGCAAACTTTGTGCATATGAAATACAATAGCAGGCTAGAACATTTGACATGGCATGACTCCAAAACGTACATTAATGGGTGCTTATTTAAGTGCTTGTTGTGGAGGGCTTGAATGGTGTTTTTCCTTCATTGTCTTGATCCTCTAGCTTCGATGTCCTTTGCCATTATAATTATTGACATGATGCTCAATGTTGACCTATCTAGATCCTTGTTGGCAGTAATGAGTGAGGTTGGTGTTGGATTGTACATTCACTTATTTTGTTTGTCATTTCTTATGTTGCAGCCATATTAAGAAATCACTTTGTTGGTTATATCTTATAATAGTAGCATAGCCACACAGGTTACATAATAATACTTGTAAAATAATGCAAATCAATTTGATAAAATAGAGAAGCCATGGATGGCTTACATGATCTCAAATAATTTAAAGGGCTAGGCATATTGGATTGCTTTGCATTGGCATGCTTGTCGATTGTTGCATCCAAACTAGGTGAATTTGGAGATTGATAACACATAATTGTAATCTTAATCTTAGTACTGTCATTTTCAACAGGGCAATAGATATACCTTTGTTGTTGGGTTGGCAATTTGGAAAACCTTACTACTTTGGAATTTTCTGCTATTACGGTTATTAGGTCATGAGGAAAAATGTGATGGGATTATCTTGGTTAATTTCAAGTTACCTAAGTTCTAAAACCAATTTCAAAGAACTCTGTTTCACCAGACTGTAAGACAATGTGAAAGTAGGTTAATCGGCCAACTATGAAAGTCTAAGAATTATCTCAGGCTTGTTATCATCTTGTGCTATTGTCAATCTACAATTGTTTGGTCTAAGTTTAAGTCTGAATTTCAAGGGTAAATGAGCCTTAGTCCGAAAGGATCCTCATCCAAGGTATGAAATGTCATCACAAGATCTGAGGTAAGGAGATATTTTCAAAACCTTGTTGAAGTTCTCCTTTTTGTGTGACATTTAATATGATGATAGATATACAAATATTTGAATATGACACCTTTTTTCGAGCCTCATCTTTCCTATGTATATCTCTGCATCTTTGAAAACATATGTGTTATTTATGTGGATGGTAGAGTCAATGTGGCTTATATATATATATTTAAGCACTGATAGAAAGTCAACTTTGGGAATATGAACTTTTGGGGGTCAAAATTAAAGTGTTTTGTGGACTAGTTTCATCATTCGAGCTGCAGTGAGGTATGGTCACTTGGTTATGTTACAAAGATAAAGGAAGCCTGTCACTTTGAATCATAGATTGTGTATATGCTTTTAAGTTTTGGATTAAAGTAGCCTAGGAAATATGTTGTATGGTTGTAATCTCGACGTTAGAAATTTTTAAGGTCTTTGTTGTTGTCCCATAGTGCATTTGCATCTCTTGTAGTAAGCAAGGTTTCTTGCATAAACTAGTTGTTAATGCGTCAAAATTTCAAAGTTTTTGTGGCAAGAGATATTTGACCATTTTTTTCTCTTGCGAGAAAGTCTTGGCTCCTTTTGATTTATGAGGAAGTTCATTACCAAGAATATTGATCCTATGGCAAGTAAAATATAAGGCCATGAGAAGCATCTGATCCCAATTTTCTCGATCCAAGCATAAGATTTTTCTATAGGTCCCTTGGGGCGAAAAATACCCACACCCTCCACCTCTTTGCACCTGCCAACCCTGGATTATTCTTTGAGGCACCATCAAAACAAAGAATAATATGGGACTAAACAGATAGCCATTGATCAAAATCCTTCTAGGGGAGGGGTAGCTACTAATGTTCTTTGCAATCCAAAGTCTTGAAAGAAGAAGAGGATGGGATTGAAGCTTTAAGGCAGAATTATGATAGCAAAGTCTCTTCCATAGGATCCATTATTCGAGATGGAATGTTAACAATGGATTTTTCAAGCTGATATTCTAAAAGAATAGAGAGAATAATTGTAGAAATGGAGTGGGGTTGGGATCAACCTTCATGAAAATTTCTCAATTTTTTTCTAACCATACTTTCCAAAAAATAGATTTTGGCAGAGTTAGCCATAATTGTTTGCGATAAGTCTTGCTTTAAATTTTCTAGCATAATGTTTACCCCAAGAATAAAAACTTATAAATAGAATTCGGCCATACCACTCTCTCTACCAAGGGTTGCAAGACGAGGTCCCATACAAACATTGTGAAATTGCATTCAGAGAATAGGTGTTGAATGAGGTACATGTATTGCAGGATATAAAGACAAAATGGATTGAATTTAATTGGGTTGGGAGATTTCCGTTATCGTACTTAAATTCTAGTTTGATGACTAAGTGATCTGATCCTCCATATGATTCTTTTATTGATTTGCACTTGCCCACTAAGGAGGGTAAGTTATCCTTCACTAAGAATCCATCTAGGCATTTGCCCATTCATTCTTGCTTTATCCTATTTTTTGTGTAGGTAGTACTAGGCATGTTGGGTTCCACATCCACTAAGGCAGAGTCTTTGCAAAAGGATCATAAAACTTTGAAATTGGATCATTCCTTTCCTTAAGTCCCATTTCTTGAGTATCAAATTCAGATCTCCCCTAATTACGAGAGAGGGGGACTCTAGTAATCCTCTAAGCTTAAGCTCCTCAAAAAGATGTTGTGAGTACACTTGAGGCCCATAAGCATTTAATAGGTTTAAGGGTCGGTTCAGTTCCCCGGAGAAAGTGGTTATCAACATTATGTTGTTTGATTTTAGATTACTAACTAGGTCGAACTCTGGTTTTCATCCTACCACCAGTCTGCTAGAAAGGCCTTGTGAATTGGAACAATCAAATTTCCAGTCCTTTTTATGAATCACAATCTCTTGAATGAAAATGATCAAAATTTTGTGAACAAAATGAATATTTGTAAAGTACCCAGCAGTAGACTTCACTGCTTGAGCTCTGTCAGTAATGGGTCACCCCTGAGCTGGGTCTATGACTTCACAAGGGAAAAGGCTTAACCAAAGATGGCTATGCTTACCTAATCAGTACCAAAAATGGTCAGGGCCTAGGTACAAAACCCCGATAGTACTCCAACCTACAGTCCCTTGTCCCCATCAGCCTGCACAGCAATTTCAGATTGCCCTCTATGTTCGCTGACAAACTTTGTGGTTCTGGTGATTATCTGATATGTCTTTTATATATGTGGTTGCAAGAAAACATATGGAGGCAAAATAATTTTGTCAAAAATATCTATTTTGTAAAACCCAGATCATATAAATTTACACATTTGTGGATATCCTTACAGACTGGTTCATGAGTCTCAATATAGAGCCTTTAAAGTCATTCCCATTTAGTCATCTAAAAATAGATGCAATGGATGCCTAAAAACAAGAAAGAACACTTTTCAAACCATGCATGTGCCATCTATTTGATAAGACATTGGCTGCTTATGCTGATGTATTTGCCACAAAGAAACAAAGCTACTTTCCTAAGCTAACCTGCATAATACTTAGTCACGACTCACTAGCAGGAAGCAAGATCCCAACAAGGGAAACCTTGCATCCAAGGATTTGAGACTTGCTCCATCCGAAACTTAGACAGGGTATGCCAAGGATATTACAGGCACACTGTGAGCCATATCATCAAGACAGAATGTCTGTAGGCTATGACTATCAAATATCCAGGCACATGACATATATCCTAAAAACTTATCTTTTAAAGGATATAATCACAAACATGCCATTCTAGATAAGAATTGGTTAGTTCCACGCACAAGATCATTTGTCAATAGTTGAAGTCTCATGACCAAAATTTTGTATTAAGAGATAGAATAGGCCAATTTTAGTTTTATTAGAGTTGGATACCATGCAACAAGCACCGCACAGAGCAAACCATATACAGGAGGGTGAAAAAAACTAAAGGGAACAGAATTATCATAGGCCAGCGGTAGCTCATTGTATACATATGTATACAATTATATTATTGGCTCTTTCTTACATAGATGAGCCTCAATGAATGATTTACTCTTCATAAAGCAAGAAAGTTTATTAGAGTTTTTCACTGGCAAACTAGGAATCAAATGTGCATGGTTCTTATAACTTTCAACTGCTTGAAGTCATTGTATAACAGTGTGTAGATAAAACTACATGATAGCCACAAATTAAATATGATGCAAGAACCAGACCTCTTAATTGGACTAGAAAAATGGATCTGCAAGCATTGAAGTAAAAACTGATCATTTAACACCATGCCACCGAATGAAATATTAATGATCTTCCACAATGGATAATTTTGGAACAACAAGCTCCCTACGGTTTATGTCACCAATGCCAAATGTAATCGTGCATTGATTTTATCATTGTGCCTTCTTGTGGCATTAGAAACAGCTACATGACCAAGCTTGTCCACCTCCTTTGAGACTTCCCTCTTGTTCACAGGGGTATAGTGCTCTGCTTGTCACCCTCCTGAAACTTCCTTCTTTTTCACAGGGGTATAGTGCTGAAGCCACACCCTAGTGTACCAATATTGTTGTGGCCTCATGAGTTTTGTATTTGGATCATAAACTGACTCCTTCCAATGAGCGAGATAACCAACCATTAGTGGAATGGAAAAGGATGCTAAAGGATGCCACAGAGTAGCTAAAGGATGCACAAGAAGAGCGACGTTTCATTTTTTTAAAAATATTTTTAAACTTTCGTTGAAAGAGCGACGCTCCATTTTGCAATGGAAGACCGACGCTTAATATTTTTAAATATTTTTAAACATTCATCAGAAGAGCGACATTAAATTTTTTGTTGGAAGACTGACGCTTTAAAATTTTTTCGGAAGAGAGACGTTCCATTTTTCGTCGAATGACCGATGCTTTAAACTTTCATCGGAAGATCGACATTTCATTTTTCATCGGAAGAGATAATGTTGGAATTTCTACAGTGGTTTGAAAAATTGATAAACGTCGAAAGACCGATGCTTTAAACGTCGGAAGAGCTAACGTCGGAATTGCGACAGTTGTTTGAAAACCTTATAAATGTCAGAAGACCGACGCTTATGGATCGTCGGAAGACCGACAGTTTAGCTGACATCGGATTAGCGACGACTTTGATAACGTCGGTCTTCCGACGATTTGGCTAACTTCAGAAGAGTGACAGTTGTTTTGAAACGTCGGAAAAAGTGTCGCTCTTCCGATACTTTATTGAAGTGTCGGAATTACAACGTAATGGCTAACCACATTTTTCCCGGCCTCAAACTAGTGCTCTTGCGATGCCTATGTGTCGGAATAGCAACGAAGTGGCCATCGGAAATTGGGCCAAATATACAAGTGATTAAGATGGAAATTAAACTGTAATATATTATCAATGTGGACTTGAATGAGTTAACTGAAAGTGATAAATTTAGTTACCTAGTGGATTTAGAGTTAGAGGTTGGTGGTGAGGCATGTAGAGTAATTCTAGTTGTAATAGAGTTCGAAGTGCAGTGGTTCATGAGTTGGTGCAAGCTGTAAATCAGTTTAACTCAGTTAAGTGAGTTAAACTCAGTTGTGCTATATGTAACTAAAGATACACTAGTGAGAGATCTAGTGAATTAAATATTATTTAATTCACAATCAATGATCTCACATGCAACTGAGGATTTACTATTATTAACTACATGCATGTTAGATCCAGTGGAGACCCAGTTGAGTTCTAGGTGAAAGGGAGGTTGACTATCAGTTGTAGGATTATCTTCTTGCACACATGCGGGAAAACACCCATTGGAGTGCCCATGATACTTGTGCAGTCAAGGCAGGCAATAATTCCTATCTTTTAGGGATCTTTACCATTAGGGATTGCGCAAGCAAGGCAGGTTGTCTGGAGGCTAAGAATTGGCTATGTGTTGGTCAGTTTTACATATGATAGTGTGAGACAATTAGCTGAGTACTAGAGGGCTCTTGTGAGAATAGTTTTGTATGTAATTGTTTCATGATCCATGCTTAATATAAAATAGAAGATAGTGGGTTTTTAGTTGTAAGCTTTCCCTGGGAAATTATCTGTGTTGTGTGATTTATCCTTCTTCATGTTTATGTGATTAGCGATTGTGTTTTTAATTCCGTAAAAAATTTATAGAAGCGATTCAATATTTAAATTTATTACATTGTTAGATTGGGTGAATCCAAGATATACATGCATATTTAATAATTTCTACATGGTATCAGAGCACAGGAAATTGCAGAAGTGAAGCGAGAGTTGAGTTTGTGACTGGATAGAATTCGAATTTGCAGAAAGACTTTCTTGGTGCTAGAGTTGATTCAAGATAGAAATGGCTTTCAATGGATTGAGGTTAGAGTATGCACTCGAGGGAAAATCAAACTACATTTCTTGGAAGGATAGGATGGATTCATTACTCGAATAAAATGGGTTGAAGGAATGCATTGAAAAATATGTTCCTAAACCTGATGTTGCATATGCTGCAAATCTTGATGCATGTCAAAAGAAAGTGGCAAAGGCGAGGAGGATCCTATTGGAGGGAGTACGAGACCACATTGTCTCAAGCCTCCATGGGAAATACACACCATATGCAATGTGGAAGGCTTTGACGGATCTATTCCAAAGCAACAACGACCATAGGAAATTGGCAATCAAAGATAAACTCAGGAAGACCAAGATGGAAAAGGGCGAAACCATTCCAAAATATCTAACAAAGTTTGTCCAATATCGGGATGAACTACAAAGCATTGGAATAATAGTTTTTGATGATTATTTGGTGAGCTTGTCTCTCCTAGGACTTCCCAAGACTTGGCACAGTTATCAAGACTATGCCAATGGAAGGGAAAATTTTCCAGATTGGGAACGACTGTGGTCGGATTTGGTGGAGGAGGAGTTTAGATGGAACACCAGAGATGGATCTTCATCTAAGAATGAGGATGAAGAGGATTTTTCTTTGGCTACCAAGGTGAGGAAGGGGAAGGGGAATAAATTTCATTCTAAATCTGAGTCCAAGAATGGCGAGAAGTAGGACATATCCAAGTTGAAGTGTTTTCACTGTCATAAGCATGGGCATTTTTCTACTAACTCTCCACAAAAGAAGAAGAACAAGAAGGTTGATGGATCTGCAGCTGTTGAGGCCCTTGCCTTGCAATTTTAGCTTGAATTCTCATTCATCGCATGCATGGTGTCCATTTCATTGGGGTCTGTGTGGTATTTAAATAGTGGTGCTTCCTTTCACATGACAGCAGATAAGGAAATTTTCAGTGACTTGGAGGAGAAAGATCTCTAGATGCATATTGAGATGGGTGACGATGGACAGTAAAGTGCTACCAGTATTGGTACCATTACCTTTCAAAGGGATTCAGGTAAACCATTTCAATTAAAATATGTAATGCATGTACTAGGTCTAAAGAAAAATTTGGTCTCAGTCACAATGTTGGAGGATAGAGGCTATGACGATGTTTTTAGTGATGGAAAATCTTTCCTACGACATAAAAAAATGGGTCAAGACAAGAGGATATGGATTCAAGTTAAGAATCTCTACAAGCTAGAGGTAGATGGATGTGAAGCAATTATGGGCAAGGAAGATCAAGTGGTGAGCTGGGATGAGAGCGAATTATGGCACAGGCAATTGGGTCATCTTCACCATGGAGCCTTGAAATTCATGGAACATATTTCTACTTGTCTTCCCAAGGGTGCACTTGCGCATTCATACACATGCAAGGGATGTACTATGGTAAAATATGTAAAGGCCACCTTTCATGAGAAGGAAAATTGAGCTTCGGTGATCCTTGAGAGAGTTCACACAGACGTGTGTGGTCCTTTATTGGTTGCTTCAACAGCAAAACATAAGTACTATGTAATATTTGTTGATGAATTTTCGCGTAAGTGCTAGACCTTCTTCATGCAGAAGAAAGATCAAACATTATCAAAGTTCTATGAGTTTAAGGCACTGGTGGAGAAAGAGTCGGGGAAGTAAGTGAAGGCTCTTAGGAGAAATAATGGTGGAGAATACATCTTTAATGAATTCAAAAACTTCTGTAGCAAAGAAGGAATTCGAAGAGAACTCATAGTGCCTCATAACCCACAACAAAATGGGGTCACAGAGAGGAAGAAAAGAACTATTGTGGGTGCAGCATGAGAAAAACCATTCCAAAATATCTAACAAAGTTTTTCCAATATCGAGATGAACTGGGGAGCATTGAAATAATAGTTTTTGTTAATTATTTGGTTATTTTGGCTCTCTTAGGACTTCCCAAGACTGGGCACAATTATCAAGACTATGTCAATGGAAGGGAAAATTTTCCAGATCGGGAATGACTCTGGTCAGATTTGGTGCAGGAGGAGTTCAGATGGAAGGGAAAGAAATTCCATTCTAAATCTGAGTCCAAGAATGGCAAGATGTAGGACATATCCAAGGTGAAGTGTTTTCACTGTCACGAGCATGGGAATTTTGCTAATAATTGTCCACAAAAGAAGAAGAACAAGAAGGTTGCTGGATCTGTAGCTGGTGAGGCCCTTCCCTTGCAATTTGAGCTTGTCTTCTCATTGATCACATGCATAGTGTCCAGTGCATTGGGATCTGTGTGGTATTTGGATACTGGTGCTTCCTTTCGCATGACGGGAGATAAGGAAATTTTCAGTGACTCAGAGGAGAAATATCTCTAGATGCATATTGAGATGGATGACGACGGACGGTACAGTGATACTAGGATTTGTACCATTACCTTTCATAGGGAGTCAGGTAAACCATTTCAATTAAAATATGTAATGCATGTACCAGGTCTGAAGAAAAATCTGGTCTCAGTCGCAATGTTGGAGGATAGAGGCTATGACATTGTTTTTAGTGATGGAAAATATTCCTATGACATAAAGCAATGGGTCAAGCCAAGAGGATAGGGATTCGAGTTAAGAATCTCCAAAATCTATAGGTAGATGGTTGTGCAGCAATTATGGGCAAGGAAGATCAAGTGGTGAGCCGGGATGAGGGCGAATTATGGCACAAGTGATTGGGTCATCTTCACCATGGAGCCTTGAAATTCATGCAGCAGATTTCTACTGGTCTTCCCAGGGGTACACTTACGCAGTCAGAAACATGTAAGGGATTTACTATGGGAAAATATGTAAAGGCCACCTTTCATGAGAAGGAAAACTGAGCTTCGGGGATCCTTGAGAGAGTTCACACAGACGTGTGTGGTCCTTTCTCGGTTGCTTCAACAACAAAACATAAGTACTATGTAATATTTGTTGATGAATTTTCTCGTAAGTGCTGGACCTTATTCATGCAGAAGAAATTTCAAAAATTCTCTAAGTTCTGTGAGTTTAAGGCAGTGGTGGAGAAAGAGTCGAGGAAGTAAGTGAAGGCTCTTAGGAGCGATTGTTGGGTGCCAGTTTTGTACACTTTCCCTACCTTTTTTTTCCCTATTTTTCCTCTTAACTATAACCAATGGGAGTATCTTTGCCTCTTCCTCCTACCTTTCTACCCTAACTTGTGTTGTTTCACCTTGTTTTTATTACTCTGCCAATTCACCAATTATTATGATATATCGTACCTTTTTCACGTCTAATTGATGGTGAATTTTTGGAAAAGATCGATGGTATTTTTTTTGTCTTTTCAGATGTCATTTATAACACCAAATATCTCGAGCATGAAGTTCACAGGACAGTTAAGATGGTGTTGTTACAGTAAAAGCGATGTTGTTACACCTTGCTGTTACAGACCCGCTGGCGAACTATTGATACCATTGTACCATTGACTAATCTCATCAACACTTGTTGCTGATATGTCCTCTAGTTGTTACACTATAGCTGTGATTCTATTACGATAGTTGTAGAAGTTTTTTAGCATTGTATTTTTGGGATAACAGCGTAAGGGCGGTTTTGATAGGGCCTCTTTTATTTTCTAGTCAGAACTTTATTAGGAAGTGGTTATAACCATATGTGTTCTATTTTGATCAGCATGAGAATCATAAGATTATCATGATTGATATATCATTGGATTTTCTGATGTAGCCACTATATAGTTCTCGGACCTAGAGGTCGAAGGGTTAGCGGAAAACAACCTTATTTTGGCTCTGTAATTGTGTTCATATCAATATAGATTATCTTGTTATTGTTGTTATATGTGTTATTCAATTTAGTTTCCGTTAAGTTCTTCCTCTACCTACACCCTGCTAGGGAGGAAGGGCCCTCCTTCTTAGTAGGGATTGCAGCGATTAAAGTAGTTGCGTGATTGTAATGGTATATCAGTTTATGTATCAATAGAGTGTCGTTGCTGCTGTTCAGTTGTGAATATATCCACTACAATCTCAATACTTTGTATGTTGTTACACATATCATATTAGAGACACCAGCTGGTTACTTGTTGTGTGGCATGCTAGAAAAGATTAATTGAAGTGTGATTCCAATCTTGTAGATCCTTTTAATTCTGCATGAGTGATTTACTTCTTGCATTTACTTCAGCAACGATTTATTTTCTTTGAAATTTCTTCTAGTTGGTGTATCAGCATAGACAGTGCAACTGTCATTGGAATAAATAGACGTCCTTGGATTGATAATTAATGTGTGTTGTTTAGTCATTTAACAGTGATTTATATAGTCCAACATTTTGGCACCATTTCCAGGGATGGCAGTGACGATCCAATCAATCAGAGTTGTTTCTTAGAAGTGCAATTTCCGTGTGTTTTCATAGAGTGTATCCAATGACACAATTGCCGGGTAGTAAGACGAGAGGTAAGAACCTGCGCAACGCTCTAAAAAACTTGAGCGGGCTCATGAATGTCTTGCTAGGACACTTAGGAGTTGAATTTCTGAGCATTTTGTTTTTTTCTTAGAGTGTCTCCAGTGACACAATTGCCGGGCGGTAAGACGAGAGGTGAGAGACTGTGCATTGCTCTAACAAACTTGAGCGGGCTCACCAATGTCTTGTTGGGAAACTTAGGAGTTGAATCTTGAGTGTTTTTTTAGGGTGCCTTCACCTATACAGTCGTTGGGTGGTAAGACGAGAGGTAAGAACCTGTGCATCGCTCTAACAAACTTGGGCGGGCTCACTGCTGTAGAAACTGAAACACTTGTAGGATGAATTGATACACATAGGGCCCATGTGTGCCAGTAGGACAACATCAACATCTACAAACACCCCCCACTATACTGACAACATGAAATATAGGTCATAAGAAGGAAAAGAAGAGCCCAAATTTGGGAAGGAAAACATTCTTTGAAGATCTGATTTCAAGGGCAGAAAAGGAACAGTCCACGTCATACAGAGATAATAGGAAGAAAAGAACACAGAAAGTAGCTACCATATCAAGGCCTGGACCATTGGTGTCTTTCGTGTTTGGACCTCACCATCCTTCGAACAACATATCCACTCCTGATATAAAAACTCCATATTTAAAACAGCAGTGGAAAATCATTGATCAGGATCTCAGAATTGAAGGACACGGAGAGACCAGTGGGGAGAATCAGGGACCTGAGGAACAACATTCAGTTGATCATCAATTGGATGTTGGTAGTTCTATTAAACAGTTGGTCTTGGAGCAGCCCGATCCTTCTATTTTTCAATCACCAGTACACTCTAAGGTTAGTTCATCCCATCAGGAAGAATCAGCCATGGGGGATGAGAATGTCAAGACAGAAAGCTTTGTTACTTTTGAATTCCCAATAGTATTAACACGAGATGAGGCTCCTATGAATAATATCCCTTTATCATCCATACCATCCTCTCAGGGGATGGATTTTGAAGATCCGGATACCTTTCTGTTCGAATTCGATGTGTTGTGTAGAGGTTATGACTACACTTCACATGCCCATAAGCTAAAATTATTCCTTGCTACTCTAAAAGGAGTAGCATTAAGATGGTTCATGAGATTGGGTGCTGGCACGATTCGAACCTGGAATGACATGAGAGAGGCATTTCTCTTTAAGTATTAGGACTACTGACGAACTAGGTATTTGAAGGATGAGATTTTCAGAATTGCACAGAAGGAGGAGGAAAGCCTCGAAGACTATCTAGAGCGATTCCACTACAATTTACAGAGGTCTAAGTTCAGTAACTTAGATCAAGAAATTCTAAAGCCAATATTATTAAGAGGTTTAAGAGATGATTTTCTGGAGCATCTGAACATAATAGGAAAAGGAGACATATCGTAAGAAACGTTTGATGAGATAATGAAGCTTTGCCTGCATAGCTCAAGAGGATCGATCAAGGGGAGAGTTTCAGTTCAGGACCCTTCACTTCGGATACAGAATTCCACAAGTGGAGGAGTAACCAGAGTAGATATCGAGAACTTATTTGAGGATTTTAAAACCAACCTCCTTAGCACTCTCTCTGCCCAGATCACTACGGTACAAGTCAAGAAAGCACAAGAAGAAGCTAAAGAAGCCTTAGCAATATTCTGTCCTCGATGCACAAAGAAACATTTGGAAAGAGAATGTGGACTGAATAGTGTTAGCCTGTGCAACATCTGTGAGTTGGCCCACTCTATGAATAAGTGTCCTGAGTTTCCCAAACTGAAGGCGGTACTTCAAGAATCAAGCGAGGATGTTCAATCCTCTTATTTCATTCGGTCAAAGAGACCATGACAGCCGTGACCTACAGGTATGCCTTCATATTTTTCCTCTTTTTATCCTTGGAATAATGTTTATAATAGTTAGCAATACCCATGGCAGTATCCTACTCCTTCCTCAACACAATTTCCTTCACCATGGAACCAATGGCCATCTCCTCCACCAATGCAATATCCTCCATCACAACCCAATCCTTGGGGTCGGAATTGGAGAGGAAATGGCTAAGGTCCAGTACCCCCTCCAATACCAATGCAACAACAACAGTTACAATTTCCTTCTATTCAAAATCCTACACCTTATGTCTGACCCCAATTACCTGTGCAACCTAACCCCAATCCAAATAATAAGGCAAAAAAGAGCATGGATGCTCTGGTTACCCTCCAAACTCATCTTATTACTCCTATCGAAATTAATGAGGTTCGGCTTTGATCAGGGAAATTAATCAGATCTGAACATACCCCCATTATTACCACAGAAAGTGAATCACCCAGGAAGGATATGGAATATTCTGAGGCAGTTGTTACACATGTAACAGTTGATACAGCACCTGTTGTTACATCTGTAACAACCAACTCGGGAGGGTCTGTTGTTCTTACAGTAGCAAATCCGAGTAAGGATGGTACATCTGTGATAGTTGAATCAGTTTTTAGCATTCAGAACCCCCCATACCCTCAACGATTAACTAAAACAGGGCTGGTCCCACAACCTGAATCTGAATTCCTCAAGGAGCTTCAAAATTTGTATGTGCGGATTCCACTGTTACAATCTCTTAAAGAAGTGCATATCTATGCTAAAACAGTGAGGAATATATGCATCAAAAGACCTGGAAGGAAACATAAAGACCCTGCTACTATCCATGTCATGGGAAAATTGTCCGATCTTATGATTGATCAACCTTTGTTGACTAAATATAATGACCCAGGGAACCCTACAGTGACTGTCCATATTGAAAATCATCCCATAACCAATACTTTGGTTGATCTAGGGGCAACTATTAATGTCATGACTAAAGACCTCTACATCTCTCCAGGACTTCATGGACTTAAACCTACACCCACATTGCTTAAATTAGCAGAAAGGTCTCGTGTCAAGCCCAAGGGAATGATTGAAGATGTGGTTATCACTATGGCTTCCTGGAATTATTCAGCTGAATTTCTCATTTTACAAACTAAATCCAACCTGGGGGGTCATCCTTTAATCTTGGGAAGACTGTGGCTAGCCACTGCAGATGCATATATCAGATGTAGGTCCGGATATATGGTGATCTCAGATGGACAGGCCACTTAGAACCTGACCCTTTATCCCCCAACAAAACCTCAGATGGATTCTAGTAGTCCCTAGTGGGACGAATTTGCACCTAAATCTGACCTTTCCCTACCTCTTCTCATGCTTGGAAAAGAACAATACTTTAAGGATGAAATAGAGGACGATACCATTAATGGTTTTATTAGTAATTCACTCCCTGTTGCCTCCATTAGATATTTGGGAGAAGAAGATGAGGAAGATGATGCAATTATTGAACATTTCAAAGCAGCTCCACTTACTATTAGCAATCCCATTCAAATTGACCCTGGAAAATGTTTAAACATCAATCCTAACCTGACTGCTGAACAAAACAGATTGCTGATACCACTGTTACAGAAATACAAAAAGTCATTTGCATGGGACTATACTAATATGAAAAGAATCCATCCTAGCCTATGTACTCACCGCATTTAACTTAAAGAGGATTGCAAACCAGTTAGACAACCTCAACGCCGAATGAACCCTGCACTTAAGGAGATAGTGAAAGAAGAATTGCAGAAACTCCTTAATGTTAATTTCATCTACCCCATTTCTGAAAGTCAGTGTGTGTCTTCGCTTGTCATAGTTCCGAAAAAGAATGGAAAATGGAGAGTCTGTGTTGACTATAGAGAACTTAACAAGGCCACTCAAAAGGACCATTTTCCGTTACCATTCATTGATCAGGTCTTGGACACTCTTTCTGGAAAAAATTTATTTTCATTTCTAGATGGGTTTAGTGGCTATAATCATATACAGATTGCCCCAGAAGACCAAAACAAGACAACCCTTACTTGCCCATGGGGTACTTTTGCATACAGAGTCCTTCCCTTTGGCCTCTGTAATGCACCAACAACCTTTCAAAGGGAAATATTAGGTATTTTTTTTTATCTTTTGAATGAATATATTGAAATATTTATGGATGATTTTACACCCTACGGGGATGCCTTTGAGACAGCATTAGCTAACTTGGAAAAAGTGATGGAATGTTGTGAAAAAACTAATGTTGCTCTGAGCACAGAAAAATGCCACATGATGATGATCGAGGGAATTGTGCTGGGACGTTTCATTTCAGCAGATGGAATCAAGGTAGATCCTGCAAAAATTGAGGTAATATTGAAAATCTTGACCCCTAAGACTCCGAAATAGGTACGTATTTTTTTGGGACATGTATAGGAGATTTATAGAGAATTTTTCAAAGATTGCATCTCCTCTATTTTCATTACTCATGAAAGATGAAAAATTTGTGTGGACAGGGAAGTGTGAGCAGGCCTTTTTAAGGTTGAGGAACTATGTAACAAAAACACATGTTTTACAAGGACCAAATTGGGAATTTCCGTTTCATATTGCTAGAGATGCATCTGACATGGATGTGGGTGTTTTTGGGGTAGCTGGAGGAGAAGAAACCTTATGCCATTTATTACATCAACAAGACTTAACTCCAGCAAAACTCAACTGCACTGTTACTGAGAAGGAATTCCCAGTGGTAGTACATTCTATCAACAAATTTTGGCACTACATCACTGGGTATCAAGTATTTGTACACACTGACCACGCTGCAATTCAATTTTAATGAACAAGCCTGTTACTAATGGTAGATTTACATGATGATTATTGATGTTACATGAATTTTATATTACTATTTTAGATAAACCCGGGAAAGAGAATTTAGTTGTTGATTTTCTTTCAAGATTAACTATAAGTGATGACTACATTGCCACTGAGGATTCTTTTCCAGATGAATATATTTTTTCCACACTCACCATGGTATGAAGATATAGCCAATTACCTTGCTGCAAGAAAATTCCCACACCAATTGTCTTCTAAGGAAAGAAGAAACATTATACAACAAAGTGCTACCTACTCCTGGATAGAAGGAAATATCTATCACACCGGGCCATATTTTCAGATTAGGCGATGTGTTAGAGAATATGAAGTATTTGAGATCTTGAAGGCTTGTCATGAGGAACCCTGTGGAGGGCACTTTGCAGAAAAGAGAACATGACATAAAGTACTCTCAATAGGGTACTACTGGCCAACTATATTCCAGGATGCCAAGAAGTTTGTGAAAGGATGTGATAGCTGTCAAAGGATGGGCCAGCCTCTGAAATCAAATGAGATTTCGTTACAGCCTTAGATAGTAATAAAACCATTTGAGAAATGGGCCCTAGACTTTGTGGGGCAAATTAATCCTTCATCACAAAAAAAATCATACATATTGGTCTACACTGATTATGTCACAAAATGGGTCGAAGCAAAGGCACTAACTAGAGAAACAGAGCAAGTTGTTTCAGACTTCTTGTTTCAAGATAGTTATGTTCACTTTGAGATACCCAGAGAGATAGTGACAGATAGGGGGCCTCAATTCACATCTCATTTGATCAAGAAGTTGGTTGAAAAGTATCGAATTCATCACAGAATCACTACACCATATCACCCACAAGCAAATGGTCAAGTAGAAAGCACCAATAAAGTCATTGAGGGAATCTTAACAAAGACAGTAGCCAACCACCGAAGAAACTGGGCCGAGAAACTTTCAGAGGTACTGTGGGCTTACAGGACAACATGGAGGAATACTACAGGCTTCTCACCATATGAATTGGTGTATGGTAAGAATCCTTTATTTCCCATAGAATTTGAAGACATTAAGAACAACATTGCAGGTCAATCTGGATTTGAGTACAACACGGACTCAAAGACTGAACCAACTCAATGAGTTGGAAGAGAAATGGTTGGCTGCCATTCAACAGACAGAGATCATTCAGCAGCAAAGAGCCAAATGGCATGATGGGTTTATTAAGAAGAAACATTTTCAGAAAGGAGATTGGGCTCTTTTGTACTATTCAAGGTTCAAATATTTCAAAGGAAAGCTCTGCACCATATGGCTAGGTCCTTATGAAGTGGATACAATCTTTGACAATGGGACTTTACAATTAGTCACCATTAACAGTGATAAGATGCCGTTACTGGTTAATGGGCACTGTCTAAGGTTATATCATCAACCTGCTTTGAAGGAATAATTTGTCAACATTGTCGCAGACTCTGATCTTCATGTTACAACAGCAGGGGAACATTCTCTTGTGCAGCCTTAAAAACTAAAATTCCGATAAGTGCAGCAGTTGAAAACCACCTTTGTGGAAGTTGTTACACCTGTTTAAAAAATATATATATAATAAAAACAAATAAATAACAAAATAAAAACAAAAACAAAAATAAATCTAATTGTGAAAACCCCTTTCTGGGGCGTAGTCAGAGAGTCCGTAACAGCTGAAAACCACTCTTGTGGTGGCTATTACACCCATTTTTTTCTTCCTGAAACATAATCTTCCCTTTCTGATCTATTTTATAGGATGATGGTATTCATGTAATTTCTTTTTTTGTATCAATTTCTCCTGATTATTATGTTTTTTTGAGAATAATCTAAGGGTTGTCTTGGCTGTTACAAATGTAACATCCGACAACCACGAATATTGTTTTTATGATTCATTTCATAAACACCAATAATATTGCCAGCCAAACACGACAACATGAGCACTGGAAGCAGGGCACCACCAATTCAAAATCTTCCTCCACGTCACCTCAGGTATGTCATTAAAAAGGTAAACGTTGTCAGTAATGATTCGGTGATTAATTGGAAAAGTAATGATATTCTTGTGACGACTGTGGGTGGCCGTCACCATTAAGGTGGGGGAGGGGATATGTCTTGAAATCATTGCAAAAATCCGTAATCATAAATATCTATTAAATCTACATGCACCTAATTAATAAAAAAATTGCCAATGATGACTGAATCTGGTTAGAAAAGAGCGTGTGTATGAAATCCCATTACTTTCCATAATGAGCCATTTATGAAAATTAGTGTGAGGTACGATTCGGTAAATCCGTAAAAGTTGTCACCTCCCATCAAACTCCTCGACTTAAACCTTGCATCCTCATTTTAAACTCATCGATGGGGATAAGAAGAGATGCTGAGAAGAAGAAAATTCAGAAATGCAGTGATGTTACAGTGGGGTTGAACAACAAAGGAGTGAATTCAGAAACACAATTATATTCTTGTGCAGCTGAACAGCAAGAAGGAAATTTAGAAACAAACAACAGAGATGGGTGGAGCAGCAGTCAGGCATGAGCCAGATTCTATAGATGCCTTGCAGAATTTTCCAGAAGCCTACCATTTATTCAGAGAGGCCGGATGGATTGAGTTTTTCCAGAAGCTTGAAGGCTCAGACGAGGCGATGGCAATTGAATTTGCTCAGAACTTGAACAATAATAAAACCCGAGTAAGGGGCATGCAAGTGGAGGTGACTAAAGAGGTATAAATTTCCTGGGTAGTTCATTTCCAGTAGAGGGGCAAAGGTGGTTTAACAGAAAAATCAATGACCCCTCCTTGAAAGAAGACTTCCTAGTAGGGGAAGAAAAACTAGAGAAGAAAGGGAGAGGAATTGACAGATTGTCACTTCCTCATCCATGGGAAGATGTTGCCCTGGGTTTAATTAAATATATCATTTATGAGGGAAGATCCACGATAGTGTTCAACTATCACTTTCCTCTTCTTAATCACCTTCAGCACCAGCAAAGAATTAATTGTCCATTCTATTTTTTAGGGAATATCAAGCATATGGCGGCAGCAGTAAAAACAACAGCACACCCGGAGGCATGTGTGACTAATCACAAACTCATTAAGCTAATTATGTTGGATGCCCTAGGCCAGCAAGGAAAAACTTGGGAATAATTAAAGCGAAAGAGGCCGAGGACAAGTTGGGGGAAATAGACCAGGACTTCAGGAGGAATTCAGGCAGAGGTGGAAACCCAGACTTAGCCTGCTGGAGTTAGGATTGGGAAAAAGCCTATTGATGAACCAATTGGGGATAGAAGACCAAAACAAAGAGTGAAATTCAGCATACCTATAGAACCTTTTCCTATGGCCAAAAAGCAGATGGAAGCAGAAGTTTTAGAAGAAGAAAGGCAACCCTCCTCATCAGGTAAGGACAAAACCAATGCCTTGTTTTTAGAACTCGAAATTATAAGAAAGGAAATGAATAATTAAAGAGGAAATTATCTGAGGGGAAGGAAATCTCGGTGTCTGTATGGATGAAATGTTTTCAAGACTTAACAGCAGTGGGATATAAGGTCCATAGATAAAATATCAATCCAATGGAAACAAAAATAGAACAGCAGGAGGTTGTTACACAAGAACTTGCTGATGATATTATTGTTACACAAGAACCAGCAGTTAAAGCAGAGACTCCTGTAATAATTGACCTAAAATCCGACCCACAAGAACATGTGGAGGCCACTCCTATTGTAGAAGAAACAACAATGGACACAAAGGCTACTCTAGGTGAAAACAAAGGGGATGACACACAAGAACCCACAGAGGAAGTTGTTGTTACAAAAGAACCAGCAGCAGAGGTGGAACAACCCCACGTAGCAGAGGCTGGTACACCCATTTTTGATGTGGATATTGAATGCAGAAGAATGACGAGTCCCATCTCAGGATGGATTTCTGAGAAGATCTTGTTAATTTATGAGTTACAAAAGTGGAAACAGGAAGCAATCTCCCTTCAGGATGGGATGATTTCGCTAAAGGAACATCAGAGAGAAATAGACACTTTACATGAAATATGAATGAAAGAAGAGTTGAAGAAAGGATGGGAGAATTACAAGAAGAAGGAAGCTCTGAAGAAATAGGAAGAACAACTGATGTTGTTACAGCAGTAGGTTTAGGACCTCACCATAGACAAGAAAAAACTTCATGACCTCGCCCTCAATTTGTTGGGTTGTAAGCAGCCTTCTCCATCCTATCCTATTTTTCTGTGGGAACGTTACTTCTTGTTTCAAATGAAAGCCATTATGGAGGGTAGAACTTATTTATGTTCTTCCACTCATACATTTCTAGATGTTTTCCATGCCTCCAATTTTTATGAGCAAAGCTTGCTGTGTGAGTTATTCTTACAAAATATTATTTGTGAACATGTGGTTATGCAGATGGTTGTGACAGTATTCTCCTATATGGGAGATCTTCAATTGAGAGCTTTTGTGTCCTTCATGAAGAATCAAATTGAATGGCATCTGGCCATTAAATCTATGGAGACTAATGAGGAGAAGACGACATTGTGGGTTCTGGAAGAACCAGGACAGGCTGCCGAGTTGAGACGAAAATTTAGGATAATTCTGAGTACCCCTGGGATTAAAGAACTGGCTACCACTTATAGAAGAAGAATTGTGAAATTCTTCCTCAATCAGTTCTCAATGATGAAGAGCCAAGCTTTGACAGGGTGCTTTAAATGTACGAAAGCCAGCATTATTGAGATATTGAAGGGGGATCCATTCTCATTCCAGAATTTCGTGGTGGTTGTTACACATGTACTAGCTTATGCACAAATTGTACAATCCCTTGGTGCTTTGTGGTTTGGATTGAGATTCAAGTTTCCTTTGATGTGGTTGCCAATTGAGGATTACCAGATCAATTATGAATTGAGAAATTGTGAGTCAGAATCCTGGGTATGACAGTTGATGGCCAATCAGGGATACATGTCTGCAGACGAAGATACAGTTGGTGCTTATGATCTCATCGACCTGCACCAAAGATACTCCCATGAGATATGAGTTTGCATGAGGACATGCAAGTATTTCAGTTGGGGGGATATGTTGGGTGCCAGTTTTGTACTCTTTTCCTACCTTTGTTTTCCCTATTTTTCCTCTTAACTATTACCAATGGGAGTATCTTTGCCTCTTCCTCCTACCTTTCTACCTTAATTTGTGTTGTTTCACCTTATTTGTATTACTCTTCCAATTCACCAATTATTATGATATATCATACCTTTTTATGAATAATTGATGGTGAATGTCTGGAGAAGATCGATGGTATTTGTGTTGTCTTTTCAGATGTCATTTATAGCACCAAATATCCCAAGCAAGAATTTCACAGGAGCAGTTAAGATGGTGTTGTTACAGTAAAAGTGATGTTGTTAAATCTTGCTGTTATAGACCCATTGGAAAACTACTGTTACACTCTGCTGTTATAGACCCTCTGGCGAACTGCTGATACCATTTCACCGTTGATTGATCTCGTCAGCACTTGTTGTTGATCTATTCTCTGGTTGTTACACTACAGCTGTGATTCTATTACGATAGCTGTAGAAGTTGTTTAGCATTGTATTTTTGGGATAATAGCCTAAGGGTGGTTTTGATTGTAATATTTTATTTTCTAGTCAGAAATTTATTAGGAAGTGGTTATAACTATATGTGTTCTAATTCTATCGACATGTGAATCATAAGATTCTCATGACTAATCTATCCCTGGATTTTTGTGATGTAACCACTATATAGTTCTCGGCCCTAGAGGTCGAAGTGTTAGCGGATAAAAACACTATTTTGGCTCTGTAATTGTGTTCACATTAATACAGATTATCCTGTTAATGTTGTTACATGCATTATTCAATTTAGTTTCTGTTAAGTTCTTCCTCTACTTGCGCCCTTCTAGGGAGGAAGTGCCCTCCTTCTTAGCAGGGATTGCAGTGATTAAAGTAGTTGTGTGTATGTAATGGTATTTCAGTTTATGTATCAATAGGGTTCTGTTGATGCTGTTGAGCTGTGAATATATCCACTTCAATCTCAATGCTTTTTATGTTGTTATACATATGATATTAGAGACACCAGCTGGTTACTTTTTGTGTGGCACGCTAGAAAAAATTAATTGAAGTGTGATTCCAGTCTTGTAGATCCTTTTAATTCTACATGAGTGATTTACTTCCAGCATTTACTTCAGCAATGATTTCTTTTCTTTGAAATTTATTCTGGTTGGAGTATCGACATAGACATTGCAACTGTCATTGGAATAAACAGACGTCCCTGGATTGATAATTAATGTGTGATGTTTAGTCATTTAACAGTGATTTATATAGCCCAACAATGATAATGGAGGAGAATACATCTCTAACGAATTCAATAAATTTTGCAGCAAAGAAGGAATTTGAAAAGAACTCATAGCGCCTCATAACCCATAATAGAATGGGGTCACGGAGAGGAAGAACATAACTATTGTGGGTGCAGCATGAGTGATGTTGCATGATCAAGGCCTACCGATGCATATGTGGGCGGAAGCATGCAACACAGTGGTACATGTGAAAAATAGTTGTCCTCATAGAGTACTTGGCATGAGTACACCTAAAGAGGCTTTCACTGGTAAGAAATATGATGTTCCACACTTTAAGATATTTGGCTCATTTTTTTATGTGCATGTGACCAAGAACGCCAGGAAGAAGCTGGAACCGACTACTGAGGTTAGGATTTTTTTGGGGTACACTGAAACAACCCATAATTATCATGTGTATTTTCCAAACAGAAGAATGATTTTTGTGTGACAGGATATCAAATTTGATGAGGATAAATCCATGTGGTTTTCCCTTGAGAGGGAGCTAGACTTCCATGCAGAGGAGGAACTGTTGGTTCCCAAGGATGAGTCTCAAGATGTGGATCAGCGACATGAGGAGGTTCATGGAGTGGAGGAAAACACTCATGCAGAGCCATCCATCAGAAATGGCAGAAGGCACACCACGGAAGATGATAGGCTGAGACTTGATGCTGCACGGAATGTAGGAGCCCCTACTTCATAGTGCAGACAAAGACAATATCCTAACAGATTTACTGGATAGATGTCTCTTATGAACAAATGTATTGTGACTGAACCATCTTCCTTTCAGGAAGCAGAGCAGCAACCTACTTGGGTTGATGTAATGGTGGAGGAGTATGACTCCATTGTCAAGAACAGTGCATGGAAGATAGTCCCAAGACTAGTCGAGAAATCAGTGGTTGGATCGAGATGTATCTACAAGGTAAAGCAAGTTGCTGATGGGAGTGTGGAGAAATACAAGGCCAGATTTGTGGCCGAGGGATTCTCACAGATCGAGGAGATAGATTATGATGATACTTTTGCACCTGTCCTAAGGTAATCTTCCATAAGATCCATTCTTGCATTCTTAGCACAGATGGGTTGGCGCATTCATTAGATGGATGTGAAAACTGTGTTTCTAAATGTGGATCATTGAGGAATAGGTGTACATAGAACAACCTGAAGGTTTCTAAATCTTCAACAGTGAGTCGCATGTGTGCAGACTCAAAAGAGAATTGTATGGGATGAAGCACACACCCCGTGTTTGATACACTCAGATAGACAGTTATTTCATCGGACTGGGCTTCACCGAAAGTGAAGCAGATGCAAACCTTTACCAGATTGTGGTTGAGGGTAAGCTATTGATCATTGTTATTTATGTTGATGATCTAATTTTTACTGGTGATGATCAGTTGATACACTCATGCAAGGAGGATCTTGCAAGGGAGTTCAAAATGAAGGACATGGGACTCCTTCATTATTTCCTTGGATTGGAAATATGGCAGTTGGATGGTGAAATTTTTGTCTCAAGGAAAGCATGCAAAGGAGATATTGCGTAAGTTTAACATGGAGAGCTGGAAACCCATGGATACTCCTCTTCCAGAAAATTGGAGGAAAGAGGATGCTACTTCTAAAGAGGTAGTGGATGCTACTGTCTACCGACAGTTAGTGGGTTTGCTAATGTATCTAGTGAACACGAGACCATACATTTGCTACGCAGTTAACCAGCTGAGTCAAGCTCTGGTTAATCCTACCAAGCTCTTTTGGAAGGTGAGGAACCATGTCCTGAGATACCTGAGGGGCACATCAGAGTATGGTCTATGGTACAAACAGACGGATGGAGTAAATTTTCATGGCTTCACAGATGTAGATTGGGCTGGCAATCCATCGGACAAAAAGAGCATATCAGGGGGGATGTTTAGCATTGGATCGACAACAGTTTCCTGGTACAGCAGGAAACGATGATCCATGACACTCATTTTAGCGGAAGCGGAATACATGGCAGCAAGTCAAGCTACATGTGAGGCTATCTAGATGAGAAAGATCTTGGTTGGTTTTTTTGATTCTCAGATGGATCCGACATTGATTCATTGTGATAATAAAAGTTGCATTAAACTCTTGATTAATCCTGTGTTTCATAATAGGTCCAATCATATAGATATATGGTACCATCATCTCATAGATTTTGTGCAGAGGAGGATCATGTTGCTTCAGTAAATTCCCACAGAAGATCAGGATGCAGATATTCTGACGAAGGCGCTCACCAAGAGAAAATTTGAATACCATAGAGACAAGATCGGGGTGAAGGATAATCCCTTTCTTGTTGAGAGGTAGTGTTGAGATTCAGCACCCACGCCTAGTGCATTAAGAACCTGGTCGCATTCAACACCTAGTTTCATTAAGCACCCAAACTAGGGTGGGGCCCACATTTTTATTTTTGGGTGCATGTCTATTTTTATTATCCCTTAAGTAAGATGGAAATTAAATTGTAATCTATTATCAATTTGGACTTGAATGAGTTAACTGAAAGTGATGAATTCAGTTAGCTAGTGGATTTAGAGTTAGAGGTTTTTGGTGAGGCATGTAGAGTAATTCTAGTTGTAACAGAGTTCGAAGTGCAATGGTGCATGAGTTGGTGCAAGTTGTAAATCAGTTTAAGTCAGTTAAGCCAGTTCAACTCAGTTGTGCTAGTTGTAACTGAAGATACACTAGTGATAGATCTAGTGAATTAAATATTAATTAATACACAATTAGTGATCTCACATGCAACTGAGGATTTACTATTATTAGTTGCATGCATGTCAGATCCAGTGGAGACCCAGTTGATTTCTAGGTGAAAGGGAGGCTGACTATTAGTTGTAGGATTATATGCTTGCACACATGTAGGAAAACACCCATTGGAGTGCACATGATACTTGCACAGTCAAGGCAGGCAAGAATTCCTATCTTTTAGGGATCTTTACAATCAAGGATTGCGCAAGCAAGGAAAGCTATCTAGAGGCTAAGAATTGGCTTTGTGTTGGTCAGTTTTTCATATGACAGTGTGAGACAATTATCTGAGTAGTGGAGGTCTCTTATGAGAATAGTTTTGTATGTAATTGTTTCATGATCCATGCTTAATATACAATAGAATATTGTGGGGTTTTTAGGTGTAATCTTTCCTTGGGAAATTATCTTTGTTGTGTGTGATTGATACTTCTTCATGTTCATGTGATTAGCGATTGTTTTTTTAATTCCGCAAAAGATTTGTAGAAGCGATTCAATATTTAACTTTAGTACATTGTTAGATCGGGTGAATCCAAGATATACATGCATATTGTATAATTTCTACATTCTCTTGTTGCTATATTAGAAGCAATATGAATGTTTTTGGAATTTTCCTACTTTAAGAAATTCAAAATATATCAAATGGATGTCAAATCTTCCTTTCTTAATGGAGAGCTACGGGAGGAAGTGTATATAGAGCAACCATAAGGTTTTTAGTTGATAGAGAAACTGAATTATTCTTGCAGACTCAAGAAGTACTTGTATGGTCTCAAGCAAGCCCCTAGAGCTTGGTATTCCAAGCTAGACAACTACCTTCTCAAGTGTGGATTCAGAAGAGGTGCAGTTGACAAAAACTTATATGTCAAAGCAAAGGATATAAAAATTATCGTGGTAGTTGTATATGTTTATGACATTATTTTTTCCAGTGATTCTTATTTGTTGACCAGTGAATTTGCAACTGATATGAAGGTCGAGTTCGAGATGTCAATTCTTGGAGATACTTCCTACTTCCTTGGATTGTAGATTGCATAAATCCCCAAAGGAATTTTCATCTCTCAAAGAAAGTATCTCAAAGAAGTTTTGAAGAAATTTGGTATGGAATAATTCTCTTTAGTGAGCACTCCAATGGTTACAGGTTGTGAACTTAGCAAGATGGATGAATCTCCAACAATGACCAAAATTTATATAGATCCATAATTGGTAGTCTCTTATATTTGACATCATCAAGACTAGACATAATGTAGGTCGTTTCTATAGTTGGAATATTCCAAGCAACTACCAGACAAAGCCATCTAATAGCAGCTAGGAGGATTCTTAGATATCTTAGAGAAACAATGGATTATGGACTTTAGTACCCCAGAGTTAGATATTTTTCATTCACTGTTTATATTGATGTTGATTTGGCAGGTGATATAGATGATCGAAAAATTACAAGTGGTGGTGCTTTCTTTCGTAGAGAGATTATAGTTTCATGGTTGAACAAGAATAAAAGATCCATTTAATTATCTACAACTAACACATAGTACATTGAAACAAACTCTTGTTATACCCAACTTTCATGGATGAGGCAGACCTTGTAGGATGTACAAGTGTTCTATGATCAACCTATTCCTATTATTTGTGACAACACAAGTGCAATTAGCATGTCAAAGAATCCATTTTTTCACTCTAATACAAAGCATATTCCAATAAAATATCATTTCTTGAGAGAGAAGGTTTCCAATCAAATTTTGAATTTAGAATATGTTCCTAGAAATTAAAACATTGCTGATATTTTCACCAAGCCACTTCCTTGAGAACAGTTTGAGTATTTGAGGCAAAGATTGGGAGTTGTTCCTCTTTCCTCCCTACACTAGCTCTTTCTTTAGGACGTAGAAAGACAATTATTGTAATTTTAGAATATTAAGATGAAGCTGCCAGTTCCATAGGATCAACATGAAAAAGAAATATTTTTGGTAGGAGGAGCATGATGACAGGAGGAACATGTTGGTGTCTTTGCCATTGATGTCAAACGGGGGGAGATACATGGTGATCAAACAAAAGAAGTAAAAGGATAAGTACTTGGTGAAGGATAGGTGTTAGTGATCAAACAACAAAAACATGAAAGAACAACAACATAACAGCAAAAGCATCAAAGCATAAGAGAAGTGCATTTCAGGGGGAGCAACATTCAAAGGAGACAATTAAACTTGATATGTTTTGTTAAGGATATTTTGTTTTATTTTGGTGTTGACATCAATGAAAAAGGGGAATAATGTTGGAAATGTGGTCACTAATGGAAACAAGGTGTCATTTGATGTCAATAAGTGGAAAATGTGTCAAATAAGGACTTAGGAGATCAAGTTCCAAGTATAAGAAGAAGAATAAAGGAGCATCATGTATTAGAGTGGTGCAGATATTTCAGAGCCAATTCTGGAGCAACATATAATCTCAGATGAATATGGAATCCACCCAGATGGTTATATCTTGGAAAAATATTTCTAGTGGTATGCAAAAGTCTGAAAATGGCCTCTTGGTTTGAGAGATAGAGCCAGTCAAATTTGATTGTCTAAAGTCAAAGGTTAGCATAGATAAAATGGATTAGAGATCCTTTTGGCACGTAACTAAGGTTGTAAGAGAAGCCAAACCGAGTAGTAATGGTGGTGGAGCAGCCAAAAGGTGGACCGGGTTAACTTGGAGTGACAAAAAAGAAGGGGGAGAGGCTTCCCATTGGTCATAGGTGAAGCCCACATTATAGCCTGACACAACGAGGGAAGCTAGACGGATATACCCTGGTGAATTTGATAAAGTGCTCAAACAAAAGAGCGAGATGACGCCAACAACTGATGACATCCTAGAAGAGGCAGCTTGATGGGTGCACCCCATAATTTTTCAAAGGGCACACAAAGTTAAGCATCGGGAGACAAGAATGGGGACATGGAGGATAAGAATGGGCCAATGAGAATTGAGCGAGAGGTCCCCACCTTAAAAAACTTATCCTGCTAAGGTTGGCCTGGAGGTTTTTCAAAGCAAAGTGTAGAGGAGCAACGGCCCGACAGAAGAAAAATGAAAAATGGCCATGACCCTTTAAAATTTTCATAAATTAAATATGGTGAAAAATCGGCCGATGGACCCTTTTCTCTCTCCTCTCTGAAAACATGACAGGTGGCAGAATCTGATTGACCCTCAAAAGGTGACAGAGGATGATGATGTCAACATGATGTGGCACAATCATGAGGTGGACATGCGGCAAGAAGACTTTGTGATTTTGGGAACCTAAATGGCCCATTTTTGAGTGACATGTGTCACCACTCAGAGGATGACATGTGGTATAGGTAACGCCAGCATGATTTCATCCCGCTGGTTGGAGCTCGACGATGTTTTTAGGTTCTTGAAGCGAAAGCACTGGGAAACAAGAGTTGGCACACATTGGACTGACATGATAGAGCAACACTAATTAAAAAGGCATCAGACGAACCCCACGAGACAAATAAGCCTGCCAAGAGGAGCTCAAAGAATTTTAAATAGGAGGCATGTGAAAGAATCGAGATAGAGAGGGCTACAGGCTAAGTGCCAACACCAAGTTTTATGTGGAAATAATAACCAAGAGTGTGTAGTATTCTAATGGAGAAAATAAGCCCACGAAGGCTTTAGATGCAACTAAGTGCTTAAAGGCTAAGCCAGAGATCATAATGCTTGTTATTTTGGTAGGAAATCATATAAGGCACCAATGCGAAAGGGGCTTACGCCAAATTCGGCGGAACTATCGGTTTTGGTAGAGAATTTGGTAGTTAAGCCAAAGTTAATTGTAGCTAATTATAGAAAAGCTCAGCTAAAACCTGTTAAAAGGCCATAATTTCTAAAACAATTAGAATTACTCGGTTTAAATTGCAGAAAAGGTTGGTTGAAGTCTGAGAACTTGTTGAACAGATCCAAAGGAATGAAATAAACAGGACAATGGAAAAAAATAAGGATCCCTGCATCAATACAAGAAAAGAAAAGAGGACAAGAATATTGCGCTAAATACTTTATAAGTAGGCTTGAGTAAGCAACATATACAAGAGTTGTTGTGTGGAGAATTTTGTGTGAGGTGAAGTTGTTGGTGTTCTCATAAATCAGAGATTGTTGAAGATATTAGTGATTAAGGAGGGAATTTTTTTATTTTGAAGGTAGAGTTGGCATTCATGGTCTTTAGTATGAAAATGGATGAAATATCAACGAGTTAGTATCAAGAAAGTTGTAGCTTGCTAAACAGGGGTTGGTGCCCCTTCCAGTGGGTGCTGGTAAATAGTTGGGGTTGTAGCTCCATTCAATTGCAACTGATAAATGAGGGAGTTGTAGCTTCCTAGTGGTTGTAGCCAGAGAATTGTACCAACAAGTTGTAGCTGGATTTGTGAAGTAATTAAAGAATTTTTTTTAAAGAATTTATTTCTTCTTTGTGTGTTCCATTGTGATTGTTGAGATTATATCTTGTCATGTGCTTATTTAATTATAGTTGAAGTATTTAATAGTGTTCTAGTGGTCTAACCTAAGTGAAATAAAGTTCTTAAAGTGGTAAATTCCTACAATATTGATTTAGCCCCCCTCCCTAAGTATTGTCTTGGTTTCTAACAAATTCATCTTAATTTGAGATCTACCAAACCCTAGAGAAATCAAATCTCTTGAGATGCACACCTATTTTAGAATGAAAAGATATTTGGTCCCTCTGGGCGCTTGGTAGATTAAGAGTTAAGATGGATCTAGGATGGTAAGGGAGAATGAATGCAATGTTGGAAAATGACTTTTTATGAAAGTACTTTAAATATTGTAAAATGATTTTATAATTGAAATTGATATTTTAATCTATTTAAATTAGTTGAATAATTCTATGTTAATTAATTCAATATGGCTTCAATTTTAAATGGAGTAGTCTAATTTATGGATGAAATGGCCTTTTCATGATAATCCGATAATACAATCTCAAGCAAGATTGTGTTTTTGTTTTTATTTAAAATACATTTTTGAATGCATAAATAGATTCAACACCCTAAAAAACCCTTGGGGTACTTGAATTCTACGATTAAACAATTTAAACTCAATTTTTAAAAAATATCTGCAAGATTTTGATTAAAATTAACCTAAAAAATGCTCTGAAGAAATATCATTTCTTCTATAAGTTAGACCACACCATTTTAAATAGTTGAATAATTCTATATGAACTAATTTAATATGATTATAAGTAATTGAACAACTCTTGTTTACATGGATAGGTGTGTCTATTGTGAAATAGGGTTTCCAAAATTTTAATTTAATTATAAACAACTATTAGGTGTATAGTAAAGATTTAACCTCCAAAGAATATTCTAGAATATTCTCATGGTTAAGTTTTTTTTTTTGAAGGTATATATGTTGAAGTATATTATTTCTTTTTTTATTAATAATAATAATATACTTTAGTTGCTTTTAATTATTTTTTAAATTTTAGCAATGTAAGATGTATTACGAAGTGTTTTGATGCTTAACATGAATTGATGTCCATTAGCGTTTACCAACCATTTATGCATAGTCTAACTAATAGACAAAATTACTCTTTTTTATGTACTTTTTTGTACTCAATTTTGTCCAAAAACCAGTAGAGATTTTTAAGAATGATAAGTTTTAGTTGATTAATCAATAAAATTCGAGAGTCTCAAGGATTTTTTAGGGTTTTGAATCTATTTTTGCATTCAATAGAGTATTTTAAATAATAATAAATCACAATCTTGCTCAAAATTATATTACTGAATTTTTTCCAAAAACAATTTTGTTTAATAATTAGAGAACTCATTTTGAATGATTTTTTTTAATTTTATTTAATTATTTTAAATTGTATTTTTTTTAATTATTTTAATCACTTTAATTTTTATTTTAATTTTTATTTTAATTATGTTTTTTTTTTAAACTTAAAAAAATTGCTTTTTTATGGTTATTTGTTTATTTATTTTGTTTGTTTTTATGAGTTTTTTTTTTTTTTTTTATATACTTTTTTATATTTGATTTTTTTGTCATGTTTTTATTTTTATTTTATGTTTATTACCAACATAAAAATAAAAAAATTACACACAATTAATATATTAGAAAATTTAAAATGTAAAAATTAAGAGCACTTTTCAAAATATGAAAACCACTAACAATTTAAAACAAATTGTTTTTGATGTTTTTTTTTTGTTATTTTTTTTTAATATTTTTACAAGTTCATTTTTTTTACATTTTTATGGTTTTTATATATTTCTTATATTTGATGTTTTTTGTCATATTTTTTATTTTATTTTATTTTTATTTTTTATTACTTATTATTATTATTATTATTATTTTAAATTTTGTGTGCTTTTTATTTTATTTTTTATTTTTTTTCAATGTTTGAATTTTATTTTAGAGGCTAAAAGAAAATTAAGATATTATAAGGAGGCCATCAACCCTACTCTAGAAGATCAAAAGAATCTGTCTGTTTTAACTAGCTCAAAGAAAAAAATTAATATAACCAAGATAAGAACGAACTCTCATGAGCTCCATAGTGAAACAAGTCGTTGGTAGTTCCTAAAACACCATGGGTGGAAAGGATCTGTCATCTCTGTGAGAATATGAACATTGAGGGATAATCCTTCCCTGCGGATACCTGCCTACCGCATTAGATCTCAGTTTCATAATCTTTGTTGCAATACCGACCTTCCTAGCCTTTTAACATGTCAAAATTATAGTGAGCGCGAAATGCGTCTCTTCAAGCTCTTTGAACACAGGAGTACAATTTTAAAACAAACTAAATAATTCGTTTCTTTAGGTCCGAGAGACCAAAGTTTGGTCTGAGTCGACGTTAACCATCATCGTCATCATCCATCATCATCATCATCATATATATATATATATATATATATATATATATATATATATATATATATATATATATATATATATATATATATATAAGGTTTGTGTGGATGCTCTACTAACAACCTAATTCCATTATGTGCAATTTGATAGTTGATTTTAAATTTTTCGTTATAATGAATCGAGTCTGCCCCCACAATTTGTCAATGTCATGGTTGGTCTTTAACTTTTCATTACAAGTTTCAAATTGATGGTCAATTTTTAAATTTTTGTTTCAATGTATCAAGTTGTCTTAGGCTAAGATTTTAAAATTGCTATACATTTAGCATTTAAAAAATAAATTACTCTTGGTATAATAACTCTTTCATTTATGTGTTAATTTTTAAAGTTTTTTTAGTCATAAAATTTTTCCATAATGTCATGCTTGAAATATTTTGAAAACTTAAGTTTTTTTTAGTCATAATCTTTGGTTTGAATTCCATGGTTGAAAAATTGTCAAGATTTTAATGTTTTTCTAAGTCATGATATTTTATCTTTAATGTTATTGTTGAAAATAGTTATAAGTATTTTTTCTTTAGCACCATGAATGAAAATTCTTGGAATTTTAAGGTTTTTCAAAGACATGTATTTTATATTTAATGCATGCCTAAAAATCATTGGAATTTTAAGGCTTTTCAAAGATGTGATATTTTATATAGTAATGCCACGTTTGAAAATCGTTGGAACTCTAAAGCTTTTGGAGTCATGATGTTTTATCTTTAACATCATTATTAAAAAATGTTGAACAGTTACCATGAAAAAAAGTCATTATTCCAGCATCAACACTTTTTGTTTTCAAGGCGTCTTTCACACAAAAAAATTGATTTTGTGTAGTTCGAAACGCATCGTTCCTAAAATTCTCATGTGATTTTTCCGGAAGATTTATATCTAATATGTTATGGATCACAGAAGCTTGCACTCTCAAATTGATTTTTACTGTCATTTTTAAAAAATGTTGAAAATTTACCCTAAAAAACAAAGATGTTATTCAAGCATTAACACTTTTCATTTTCAGGGTGTTTTTTGCACAAAAAAATTGGTTCTTACTGCCATTTTTAAAAATGTGGAAAATTTACCCCGAAAAAAATAATTGTTATTCCAGTGTCAACACTTTTCGTTTTAAACCTGTTTTTTCATGTTTTTTTGGTGTTTTTTGGCTAGAGTTCTCGTTTTGAGGTGATAGTTCTTGTTTGATTGGTAACTTTGTTCAATTGGAAACCAATCATACTACTACTAACTTAAAATGACTAGCAACCTATTGTACAATGGCCTAAAACCAGCTTGACCATGAAGACTAAACAATTAGACATATTGTATAACTATTTCCATCTAATGAGATTCCTAAGTACCAACTGTTAGTGTTTTTCAGTCCTGTCAGTCACCAGTGATCCAATTATGCTCTTTCAAGTTGTTGACAGGGTCCTAGGTCATATTTTATACTTTCAAATGGATTTTCAAATAATTTGTTTATAATTGGTCACTATAGCTAATTCATTACTACTCCTTTCATCTTCATGGTCAATAAACATCATCATGATCGGGTCATTATTGTTTGAAAGAGTGTCTTGGTCATCTTGGTCACCATTCTAGTTATATTTCCATCTAGTGTCATCATTACGTCATATTATAAAAACATAATGTAAATAGGTCAAGTCATCATCAAAGTCGCCATTAAAGGGAGTAGTAATAGGGAAAAGTATTCTATAATGATCTCTAAAAATGTATTTTGATATTTATTAAGATTTAACTATGTATCATAAGGTTTGAAGTCGTAGTACACAAGAAATCAAGTCAATTTTTGAAAAGACAAGGTGGTGCCACTTCACCAACTAAGAGAAAATCGACCCTCCAGCCTATAATACGACCAACCAAGCACATAGTTTCTCATTTATCTCTCATAATACATATCTCTACCATTGAATTTCATCCCATCCCTCAGAGAAACCAAATTTCATCTTGGAAAGATAAATTTCCCTGTTGCACTATGCTTTTCTCCAATGTGTTGTGTTTTCCTCCAGGGAGCACAATATTCAGTTTCCAAGGGTTTCTTCATCAGCTATAGGTTCCTTCTCATAAAAAACAAGTAATTGGGTTACATTGGTCCTTAATCTACCTTTCTTTAGCTTCATTTAATGTTTGAAAGCTCAAAAATCACCCTCTCATAGGGTTTGTTGCGTTTTTGGTCTCATAGTGTCTTTGGTCCATTTGTTCTAAAAAACCCTGAAATTCATGCTCAAATACCATCCCTCACCTTCCATACACCTTCCTTGACACTTCCCCTCACCCATTTCCCTCATTTCCTTCATTTCCCTACAAACCCTAGCCTACACTACACTTTCTTAGGTTAGGGCTCTGTTTTTCACTTTTGTACCCCTCCCCCTTATTAATTTCCCAAAATTCCACCTCCCCACACTCCCTAACATCTATCCCTACCCCCAAAAAATTTCATAAGAATTTAGAAACCCTAAAACCTCTTCATCCCCTTCCATTCCAAAAACTTCCCCAAATCACTTGCTTTCCTAAACAAAAACCCTAATTTCCCTTCCTAGTGAGCTAGGTTTTCACAATGGATCCAAAGGCCACAACCACTGATTAGAGGAAGCATAAAGAAGGGAAGATAATAAGGTGTGACCCAACCAAATTCCAAGAAATCATAACTTCACCTTTCCAGGATATGGGCTGCCTAGGGTTTACATAGCACATAGGGACAATTTTACTTCAAAATTAGTTTCTAAAGTACTGAAGATGAATTTGAAAAAAGTGAAAGAGGTTTTTATCCATCATAGAGAAAGGAGCAAAACCTCCTTCTATTTATGCACAGGTGTTATGATTTTTGACAAATTTCTAAATTACAGTTGCTATAGGAGGTTTCTTACACTTTTGAACAATTGGACGTATTTTTCAGGGGTTTGGAGAAGGTGTTTGTAGTTCTTAATGACTCCATTGTGTAGAAGACATCATAATATTTCCAACCATACCACTTGCAGCCCACAAATCCTCTGGGAAGGCCTCCCAACACCCTCTCAAAGATCACATTGTGCTTCTGCTGAGAGCTCGTTGCACTTCTCCAATTTTGAGTGATCAACTTCAAACTTGGATTCTGGCCAAATGGGAAAGTATGTTTAACAACTAGAGGAGGTTTTTGTTCATAACATACCAAATAAAAAAAAACCTCTATCATTTTTTCAAAAAGTTTTATAATTAGAGAGATATTGACCTACCGTTGAGCCCTATGTTTGGGAAATTTTCGGTCATTTTGGAAATTTTTATGATTAGAGGAAATTTTAGCCTAAATTTCCCATGAAATTTTCACGTAATTTCCATGTCATAATATGTAAGCCAATCAAAAGAATTTAAATTAAAAAATAGGTACATGTAATATTTTGGAGGGAAAAGAAGAAAAAATACTTTTTTTAATTGTATTATTAGCTTATATCCTTGTAGGTTTACTCAAATTTTCACATGTAGAAACTCATTGGATGCATAATTAAATTATGCATCCAACGAGTACCCATTTTGCATAATTTTTAGAAGACCCACATTGATAAAAATTGTAGATACATTAAAAAAATGTGTTCAACACATTTTTTTACTGTATCTTAATTTTTTGTCAATGTGGGTCTTTTCAAAAGTATGCATAGTGGGTATTCATTGGATGTGTAATTTAATTCCGTATCCAACGAGTGTCTACACTTGAAATTTGAGTAAACCTACAATTAGATAAGCCAAAAATACAATTTAAAAAGTAGTTTTCTTATTTTCCCTCCAAAATTTATAGCTCTTATTTTATTATTTTTCCTTAGGACACCACTTTTTGGCTGAAATTTCCTCTAATGGAAATTCCTCACCGTCAAAAGCACAGTGCCTTGGTGCTACGCTTTTCCTTGAGGGCTCCAAATCACAAAATTTTTTTATTGGTGGATAGCTTGTGACCTACACATGTCAGCTATATAGTTTTTGTGCCATGGCAGCGTTCTGGGTGGAAGAAAAATGTAAAAAACATGCTAAAAAACCACTTTCTGCCACTATTTTCACCCTGGCGCTGTGCTTTTAGAGTGACCTTGGTAGAATCCATTTTTCTCAGCCTTAGAGAGGCCATTTTGCTTGTTTAAGTACTCCATGGACAACTAGACATCATAATTTTTCCAATGGTACCTCTAGATCAACATTTGGAGCACAAGAAGGCACTCAAAATTTCCTTGCAAGTTGGCGCTACATTTTTCCCAAATGGTACTACGATTATCCTTGAATGTGCTGCGCTTTTCCCTAGAGGTCAAATTTTTGAGTTTTATCAGTCAAACTTTGTTTCTCATGATGTATTTTTTCTTGTTTTAAGTTGACATGATGTAGCTGAATGTAATTAAGCTTTTTAATGTAAATTTGATGTAATTATGAAGGTCATTAATGATAGAAAGGATAGTCAAAGTCTAAAAGGAGAGTTTGTTTTAATCTCCCTAGTCTTAGGTTTGGTTAGAGAAATTTGCGTGAATTGTTCCTATCAAGAGGGATTCGACTCCTAAGAGAGGGGAAGATATTTTTGGTCCATCTATATCTAGTTTTCAGTTAGATTAAAGGTTGGACATCAGAGAGCTGAAGGCTTGGAGCTTTGTGTACAGTTTATTTTTGCATAAATACAAGGCCAGTTGTAGCTATTATATTTCATGTGGTATGATTTTGTGGCAGTCTTTTTTCTTCTGTAAATCACTTTTATGAATGCTTAGTTCTCCTTCTTTCCATATATTTTCTTCTAGTGATCTTCGTATAAGATGTTAGACCAAATTCTCAAATTTTATGCTCTGTTTTGGTAGGAATTTCATGTTTTTTTTATTCATCTTTTGATAAATGAACTCATGCTTGCCATGCTCATTTTGAACCTTAGCTTTTCCACCCTACACTAAAATTAACAAACTTTAAGTTTCATAGAACATACCTAACATGCCTCTTTATATCTTTGAAACTGAAATCTCTTAGACTTGACTTAGTTTCCTTGACCTCCCCTCCTGATCCAGCAAAAACCCTAAATTTCAAAACCCTAGAGCTCAATACCTAGCCTAATAGATGTTTACCCTCTTCAGTCATATTTTGTTTAAGGTCATAGAGAGAGCCCTCTCTGATTTGTTAGGGCTAGATACCAAATCCTAAGTGGTTTGAGGTTACCTCCTTTGGTTTCCATTCTCAACTTTGGGAAACTATGGAGGATAACATTTTTGGCGTCGTTGTCGGGGAACGAAAGATCACGTTTTCCCTGGGTGACAACGAAAAGGATTAGATCTGATTAATGATGGTGGATAGTGATCAGACATAGGAAGGCTGAAATCATCCACCTAATGAATCCAAATCAGTTTCGAAACCAAATACAAAGAATCCACTAGAGGATGAACCTTACAAACATAAACATGAAAAGGAAACATGGGAAGATCAGGTATTCAACTTGGAATTTCATTCAAGAAATCATGTTCTTTGTCATGAATTATTTCTTCTCTTTTACTAAGAATGTCAGGAAGGTTTTCCAAGGTATATTATGTTTGAGAAAAGATCACAAACCTGCATTACATTCCTTTCCTTTGAAAATTGTGAATTCAAATTCTCCTTACACCTTTGATCTTGGTCAAGACCCTTATTCTGAATCTTATGATGATCATCTTCCACTTGATGAGCCTCAAGAGATCAAGACTAATTTTACAGCTTCTATACATACTCCTATATCTTCCAAAATTCCAGATAGATACAAACCACTCATCTTACCTCCTATACTTCGTGATTTCCCTGAAAAATATTACAAATATCTTCCCAGGTTTGATGGAGAATATGATAAAATCACTACTGAGAAACACATTCAGAGTTTTTAAAATTTTCTCGACCTTCTCGAGGTTGAAGACGATGATGTCAGTATCAGGATGTTTTTTCTATCTTTGCAAGGCGAAGCTAAGAAATGGTTCAAATTATTGCCAGCTACAAGAATTTTTTATTTCCATCAGTTTGTGAAAGTCTTCCTTGATAAATAGGTGATCAAGAGGAATCCTTTTCTGATTTTAGAAGAATATAATCATTTTAAAAGACAATCAGGAGAAACAATGCAACACTTTTCAGCGAGATTCAATCAAGTATATCATTCAATGCCTGTTGATATAAAACCGCCTCCTAGTTCATCTCTCTTACACTACCCAGATGCCTTTGATCCAGAAATGGCGTTTCAATTGAGAGAAAGGAACACTACAACACTCGAAAAAATGCAAGACATTATGATAGTTGTGGAAGCTAATATGTTGGTCAAAAGGTCAAAGTTGGAAGCAAAAGAGAGGGAGAACATATAGAAGGGGAATTTGACATCTTCAAAAGTGAAGCTTGACATTTTGGTAAGTACAATGGAAGAAATGATGCAAAGGATCATCATGAGAGATGAATTTTTTGTTCAAAAACACCATTTCCCACTTATTGTAGAAGAAGAAGAGGCTGCTGGCCCTAACCATTTTCCTACTAATTCTAGTTCCCATAGATCAGAAAATGATTGTTTTATGTATTCATTTACGGACAGTCAGGAAAATGGATTTTTAGATCAACTCATGGAGAAACAATCTGTTGATATAATGTTTATGCTTGATGACATTCCTTATATTGATGCTTTACCCAAGTATGATTAGTATGATGATGAATATGTTGTTGAAATCGAGGCTGACCTTTGAAGGAAATCAATTGCATGTCTTTGGTAGGAGGAAGTTCAATTACAACTACTCAAAAATAGCACTCAACCTATACATATCAATCATGATAGCAATGAAGATAATGCGGAAAATTTCAAAGTAACTGAAAGTTCTTTGCCCTTGTGTTTCACTTCATTTCAATTACTGAGAGAAAAATTTCCTAATATTAGAAATCATAGGTCTTTCAGTTTTGATATGGAGCGTGAAGAATACAATGAACTTCTTGATCAAGACACCTTACCCTTGTGTCTCTCCTCATTTTCAAAAATAAGAGAAAACTTTAAGCAAGCAAATAAGAGAGTTGTCAACAATATAAACGAGAAACCTTCTCATGAATTGGTTGAGGATGTCACTTGTGATATTGAAGCTTCTTTCACTCCAGAATCACAACCACTAAGTTACATTGAGTTTCAGACCACATATCAAAGCTTAGAACTTGAAACATATTATGAATTGATGCGGGATAATTTTGTACCATTAAGTTTTGATGCATTTCAGTTTTTGAGGAAATTTTTTGATAATATCTCTCAAGAAAAGGATGACAAGCCTATAGAAAATCATGTGGTCTCATTGGAACCAATGTATAACAAGTTGCAACAGTCTTCTCAGGTTTTCCATGATCCAATAGCTGATGTTTTGGATAATATCTGTAGTCAAATTCCTTCTCCATTAGCTAGCTATGATCTTCAAAACAGAGATGATAAAAATTTGATCAGGCAACCGGCTTCATTGTTTTATTTAGCAAGAGTCTCATTACAAAGTGCATCCAATAATTTCCAGTCATATTAGGAGAGCGGCGATAAAGAATAGGTTGTCTTAGAGCCTCTTGCACATGATGATATTCTTCTAGGATAAAAAAATGAAAGGAGTGCTTGTATTTCTACTGAGTTTCAATTATCATCATCTAAAATTATATAATTATTAAAACAAATAAATAACCTTTTAAATTAAATTTAATATATTTCCCACTATTTATCTCCATATCATTGTCGGATTCTTTCACCAAATCATAACCCTATTTATTACATCCCATACAAATATGATTTCCTCACATTTTTCACATGCTGATGATGAACCTCAGTTGAAGGTTAAATGTTGAATTTAATTTAAATTTATGGGATGGATCCAGAAAATCTGTCACAACAAGGAAACATTTCATATTGTTGAGGATCCTTTTACGGATTTTCTACAATCAACAGGGGAGATGAATTTTCTTGTATTTATGGATCAGAAGCATATTTTCAATGGATACTTGGAGTTGGCTAGTTTTTTCTTTTTCTGTCTGCTCAAGGAAAGTGTGAGCGTGATTCTAGTAAGTATCCATTTCCTGGATTGGTTACACTATAGTGATCATTTCACAAGATTGTATATATATCTTCAGCAGGCGGGTGGTTATCATCAGGATTTGAAGCCCTCAAATCTCAATTGTATGTTGACGTAAATAAGTTCAGTTAGTAGTCAGTTTCGTTTTGTCAAGTCATTTTAGTTTGTAAATTTATTTCAGTTTTGAGTATTTCTTTTTATTTTTGACTCCATGCCCAATGGATGAGGCTACCTGGTCTACGGTGTTCTTGACACCTCCTAAGGAGCTTCCATCCCTAGTTGGAGCCAATGTTAGTGTCTGTTAGTCCTGTCAGTCACCAGTGATCAAATTATGCTCTTTTAAGTTGTTGATAGGGTCCTAGGTCAAATTTTATAGTTTCAAATGAATTTTCAAATACAAATTTGATCATTGGTTAGTATAGCTAAATAATTACTACTCCTTTCATCTTTTGTTCAGTAAACATCATCATGGTCAGGTCATTATTCTTTCAAAGAGTGTCTTGGTAATCTTGGTCATCATTCTGGTTATCTTTCCATATAGTGTCATCATTAGGTCATATTATCAAAAACATCATGTAAATAGGTCATGTCATCATCAAAGACATCATTAAAGGGAGTAGTAATAGTTAAAAGTATTCTATAACGATCTATAAAAAATTGTTTTGATCTTTATTAAGATGCAACTATGTATCATAATATTTGAAGCTGCAGTACACAAGCAATCAAGTCAATTTGTGAAAAGACAAGGTGGGGCCACATCACCACCTAAGAGAAAATTGACCCTTCAACCTATAAGAAGACCAACAAAGCACATATTTTTATCATTACTCTCTCATAAGACATCTCTATACCATCTAATTGCATCCCAACCCTCAGAGCAACCAAATTTCATTTTGAAAAGTTGAATTTCCCTGTTGTGGTGTGCTTTTCTCAAAGGTGTTGCGTTTTTCTCAAGGGAGAAAGATCTTCAGTTTCCAAGGGTTTCTTCATCAGCTGCAGGTTCCATCTCATAAAAAAAAATTAAGTGGGTTGCATTGGTCCTTCATCTACCTTTCTTTAGCTTCAGTTAATGTTTGAAAGCTCATAAATCACCCTCTCCTAGGGTTTACTGTGTTTTTGGTATCATAGTGTCTTTAGTCCATTTGTTGTGAAAAACCCTGAAATTCATGCTCAAATACCCTCCCTGACCTTCCATACACCTTCCTTGAAACTTCCCTCACCCATTTCCCTCATTTCCTTCATTTCCCTACAAACCCTAGCCTACACTTCACTTTCCTAGGCTAGGACTGTGTTTTGCAATTTTGTACCCCTTCTCCTCATTCATTTCCCAAAATTCCACCTCCCTACACTCCCTAACATATATACCTACCCCCCAAAACTTTCCCAAGAATTTATACACCCTAAAACCCCTTCATCCCCCTACATTCCTAAAAATTTCCCAAATCCCCTGTTTTCCTAAACTAAAACCCCAATTTCCTTTCCTAGTGAGCTAGGGTTTCACAATGGATCCAAAGACCACAACCACTAATCAGAGGAAGCATTAAGGAGGGAATATAATCAGGTAAGATCCCACCAAAGTCCAATAAATAATAACTTCACCTTTCCAAGATGTGGGATGCCTAGGGTTTACATTGCACACAGGGACACTTTTACTTCAAAATTAGTTTCTGGAGTAAGGAAGATGAATTTGACAAAAGTGAAAGATTTTTTTATCCACAATATAACAAGGAACCAAAACCTCCTTCATTTTACACACATGTGTTATAATTTGAGATAAATTCCCAAATTACAGTTGCTACAGGAGGTTTCTTGTACTTTTGGACAACTGGACTTCAAGTCAGTTTTTCAGGGGTTTGGAGAAGGTGTTTGCAGTGCTTAATGACTCAATTCTGTAGCAGACATCATATGATTTCCAGCCATACCACTTTTAATAAAAAAAATCCTCTGGGAAGGCCTCCAAACACCCTCTCAAAGATCACATTGTGCTTCTGCAATTTTAAGCAATCAACTTTAAACTTAGATTATGACCAAATGGAAAAGTATTTTTGAAAACTGAAGGATTTTTTGGTTCATAAAATACCAAAGAACAAAAACCTCTCTCCATTTTGCAAAAATATTTATGGTTAGAGAGATATTGACCTACCTTTGAGCCCTAATTTTGGGAAATTTTCGGTCATTTTGGCAATTTTTGGAAATTCCTCACTGCAAAAAGCATAGTGTCTTGGTGTTGTGATTTTCCCTAAGGACTCCAAATCACAAAACGTTTATATTGTTGGATATCTTGTGGCCTGCACATTTCATGTATATATTTTTTGTTCCATGTCAGCTTTCTAGGTGGAAGCAAAATGCAAAAAACATGCTAAAAAACCAATTTCTGCCATTGTTTTCACCATGGCGCTGCACTTTTAGAGAGACCTTGGGAGAATCCATTTTTATCAGCCTTTGAGAGGCCATTTTGCATACTTAAGGATTCTATGGAGAACTAGACATCCTTATCTTTAGAATGATACCTTCATATCAACATTTGGAGCACAAGAAGTCACACAACATTGCCCTGCAAGTTGGCATTGCATTTTTCTCAGATGGCACTGCGCTTTTCGCTGAATGTGTCGCGCTTTTCCCTGGAGGTCAAATTTTCGAGTTTTATCAATCAAAATAGGTTTCTCATGATGTAATTTCTCTTCTTTTGAGTTGACATGATGTAGATGAATGTAATTAAGCTTGTTAATGTAAATTTGATGTAATTATGAAGGTCATTAATGATAGAAAGGTTAGTTAGAGGCTAAAAGGAGAGTTTGTTTTAACCTCCCTAGTCTTAGGTTTGGTTAGATAAATTTGTGTGAACTTTTCCTATCAAGAGGGATTAGACCCATGAGATAGGGGAAGATTTTTTTCATCTATATGTATCTAGTTTTTAGTCATATTCAAGGTTGGACATCAGAGAGTTGAAGGCTTGGAGCTTTGTGTACAATTAATTTTTATAGAAATACAAGGCTAGTTGCAGCTATTATATAGGGATTCATGTGCAATGATTTTGTGGTAGTGTTTTTTCTTCCGTAAATCACTTTTATGAATTCTTAGTTCTCCTTTTACTTTCAGTGATCTTCCTATAATATGTTAAACCGAATTCTCAAAGTTTATGCTCTGTTTTGGTAGGAATTTCATGTTTTTGTTATTCGTCTTCTGATAAATGAACTCATGCTTTTCATGCTCATTTTGAACCTTTTCTTTTCCACCCTAAACTACAATTAACAACCTTAAAGTTTCATAGAACATACCTATCATGCCCCTGTGTATCTCTGCAACTGAAATCTTTTAGATCTAACCTAGTTTCCTTGACCTTTCCTCCTGATCCAACAAAAACCATAAATTTCAAAACCCTAGGGCTCAATACCTACCCTAATATATTTTTACCCTCTTCAGTAATCTTTTGGTTGTAAGATCACAGAGATAGCCATCTCTAATTTGGTAGGGCTAGCTACCAAATCCTAAGTGGTTCGAGGTTACCTCCTTCGGTTTCCATTCTCAGCCTTGGGACACTGTTGAGGATAGCACCAACCAGGGTGCTTGCCAATTCTCTAGGAAAATAGTTTGGATATAGGATTCATCCATGCCAATCTTACTTTATTTACAGTGCACACCTACCAAGGAGGAATTTTAGTGCAACATTCATTAAATATTTTTCATCATGGAACAACTGGGAATAAAACATGTATATATAACTCCTTTCTAGCCACATACTCTACTAAACAAACTTTACGCATGCAAGACTAAAAAAAAATCATCTAGAGATAATACTCGTGACAAGAATATTATTTTCCAACAATATAATCATGCACATACTTGAAATCATTGCTTGTATCTTTGCCATATTTTTTCAGTATTTTTCTTGGATCTTTCATCCTTTCCTATCATTTGTTAGAGTCACAAATTCTAATAAAATAGCTCTACTACTATCTTAAGGTGAAGGTTCTCAATCTGTATAATAATTTTAACTACAAGAATATAAAGAAAAAATACTCACCATTACCATGTCTTTCAATGTTGACCTTAAGCAAGTGATCAACTTGGACACACTTAGTGATTCTCATACTATTTATTATACAACCAATAGCTTCCATTTAACATGACATCACATAGCCCATTTACTAATATTTGACACATATGAGAGGAAAATGGACAATATATCTATGAAGATCCTTGCCTTCCATGACACACATAAAAACTCATCATCTAGAGCAGTACCATTGTTTTCTTCTTCTTCCATTAAGCATCACCATTCACTGGATTTATCTATCCAAATTAACAATTATATTGATCGAGTACCTTCTCAAAGTTACCCTTCCATTTAGTGTCTTCATCTAGAGTCTTATTTAATCTTGTTCTTTGTCTTATTTTTTCTTTGGATGCATCATCTTTGCTAAAATTTGTTCCTTTATACAATTCCTCATTATATTTCTTCATGTCATCATAATGTCTAGTACTCAATATTCCTACAAACAATTTTGAATAAAACTTGTCTATTGTTAGAATGAACCAATTCCAACACAAATTCTAAAATGAATGGCACTACAATGACAACCAAAATTTTCTTTTACCCATACTTTCCACAATGCATTTAATTAACATGACATACTCTCTATTTTCAAGACTTCTTAATACTTCATCATAAATTTAAAATTGAACTGTGTCGAGTAACGATAACCATAGACCTCCAACTTCTCAATCCAAACAAATTTTAGAAGACTTTTCCATGATATTTCTATTCACCATGATGACCTGTTACTGACTGAGAAACATGTAATTTGAAACTTTCCTACGATAAATTGAAACTCCACATGACCATTCCAAATACTTTTAAAGTATTCTATATAATTGTCCATACACTTAGACCAACAAAAACCCTTTGTGATAAAATGAAACTCCACATGACCATTCCAAAGACTTTTAAAGTATTATATATAATTGTCTATACACTTAGACCAACAAAAACCCTTTTATATCACTACAAAATGCAAATATTGTTTGTCTTGCAATTTCATTTTAAATTTACAAATGTCGATCACAATTTATTACTATTTCTCTTTGTGCAAATATTTTCAATATAAAGTAAAGGATCTCAATACTAAATATAATTTTTTTCAATATAAAGGGTCTCAATACAAAATCTCCATGTAACATATGGAATATGTACGATTACCCATGAGTGTCTTCACGAATTGTGATGGGACTTCGACTCTGCTCCAAGGAGAATTTCCATGGTATCTGCGCAAAGAGACTTCACTTTTGAATCCTCCTACCATTAAATGATTTTCTTTAGCAAGAAGCTTCTTTGTCACCTCCTCTTCCATGTGTTGAGTCTCAATATACGAGAATATAAACAAAATCCTTCTCCTACGACACCCTACATAACATGCCCTCCTCCATGGCACATATTTCATATACTTCAAAAAATTTCAAGTTGTTGCTTCAACTTGACATTGAAATCCCTAGTCTGCTGAGAAGGTTTTTTCGTAGAAGGAAATAAGCATTTCCCTCATGTTGGGAACCACCTCAAGGTTGACTATACCCATGGTTTGATTGAACCTTCGACTCTTCTAAGATTGTTAAGCAACAATATCTAACCTTCAAAATATATTTTTTTCCTATTGCTGCAACATTCTGTTCAACCTCGATGGAGGGTGATGTCGTGATCCTTGATCGTGATCCCTCTTTGACTCTTCCATGACATTGTCGTAGTGCAATTTCAAAATGCAAGAACATAATACTGATCTAAAGCATTAGTCAACATACCATATTTCTCACCTTCAAACACACATGGGCTATGCTTAGCACCTTCAAACACACACGTACTCTAGATTTTAATTCTTGGTGGATAACTCTTAATATTTGGAAATCTCTATTTAATTAATTTAATATTTATACATATAAATATAAATATAAATATTTTAAAACATATATATATATATTTTGTTTTAAAATAGATAAACTATATTAATCACATAACTAAGTCTAGTGAATATTTCAACATAACACTATTTTAAAAACTAAAAATACCTGATTGAAAAAAAAGCTCTCATATCCAACAACCTTCTACAAATCAAAAAAATACTCTCTACCTAAATACCAACTTTACTTAATATTAATCAATAATCCTATAACCATATATAATTATATCTAAAATAAATAAAAATGCCATATTTCAATAAATATTGCTTCTTTTACTTTCCATATATTCTCATATATATGACATGACATACTATGAAAAAATTCTAAGAGGAACGAAGTAATATGAAAATTCAAAAGTCAGCAATGTCGTGTACGAAGTCTCTTGAATATCTTATATAGTAGGGTTTGTCTTTCCCACTTACTATGTGAATTTGCTGTCCACCCAATTGGATTTACTTTTATCGAGTATATCAGTTGACCATTGTATTATTTTTTATGGAATGGATTTGTACCTTGTGTGGACCTGTGCAAACCACATGAATAGAGGAATCTGCAGATTCTCCTTAAAGCATACAACGAATAAGGTCCTTTTTTTCCTATAAGGGATGCTATCTTGACTCATACTTACATCATGTATGATGGCAGACATCCTGACCTTGAGAGCATTGAAATTATACATGCTGTCAATGTGGGTCAGATGACAAATGTTCAAGGAATTGTATGTCAGTTGAGCGCGTGCACACAGCTTTACAACGTGGTTGCTTATAAAACCAACAAGATTAGCAAAGATGGCATTGAGATTATCAACCATCAATACTCTCTCATAGGAAATTTTACTTTTTCTAGCAATGGCTATCAAGAGAGCTGATAGGTTTTCATCGATCAAACTGAATCGTATATGAACAACAGAAGGACCCCAACATTTGCAGAAAAATTATAATATGTCAATGTCCATTGCTTCACACAATTATAATTTCTAAAATGGAATCTTTTGTTGAGAAATCTGCTGATCAAACACATGATTCCATTCATAGAAATTCCAAAATGGAAACTTTGTTTTAATATGAGAACTATAAAATCACATGAAAATGATTTGTTCATTTGGAAAATGATTAGAATTTGGAGACGCTAGGGAGCAACATAACCAATCTTTCCAATAAATGTTGTGTGTTATTGAGTGAATGCAATTTGAAATCCATGGTTTCACTTTATGATCTCATCGATGTAACATGGATGTACATTTGGATATTGACATGAAGAAGGTGAGCTCTAAAGAATTAGCTCTGAAGAAGTCAATACCCACGGCCAGCCAAAGATTCAAACATTGATTCTGACCATTCATGAATGCATTGAATATGAGTGTCAAGAGAAAGAAAATTTTGAGTGATGGATTGTTGTCTTCTCTCATTTGGATCAGATGTCTAATAAATCATAAATAAATTACACTAGACCCTATCTCATCACAGCTCATGAGGCAGAATAGGATCCTTTTCAAAAAAAACATATACACTGCTGTCAACTCCATTAATATCAACGGAGACAATACCTCTACACAATGCAAACATGCAATCAATGTATATTACAATCAATCATTCATTGCACAATGCAAACATGCATAAATTCCCCATGGACATCCATACTTAAGCCTTACTTGAGATGAGATAACCCTCACCTCATTTTATTTCAATGAAGTATGTTCTAACTCATATAAAAGAATAAACATGTAAACCCCATGGAGGCATTGTACTCAATGAGACATTGTAAAGTTGTAAACCCATGTAGGGTTTTGTTATTACATGGTGTCGTAAGAACCAGAGGAATTGTAAAACCATGTAATGTTTATTATTCGAGCTACCTTCAAGTGTGGGTTAGTGTAAATTTGACATGTTTTTTTTTCTGACTTTTGTTTCTAAACTGATGATATTTATTCGTTAAGAAGTTTACTTTAGGAGTCCAGAAAGATAAAGAAAAATTCAAACACAATTTCCCATTAAAAGATACGTTATTTACTCGAATAAATTATTGTAATAAGATTATAACACTATCCGTGCGATGGCTAGAGAAAAAAGAGGTCAACAAAATGAATATTGCTAAACTTTATGTCAAAAAGATAAAACTACCACCTCAATGGACAGAGACAAAATGATCCCACATGACAAATTGAAGGTTGCTAACCTCAATGGACAAAGGACAAATTGATTCTTGGATGACATGAAGATAAACCTATCACCTTAGTGGATATATGTCAAATTGGTTCGAATGACCAGCTTGGAAACAAATCGAGAAAAAACTGTTTTTGTAAAATATTTTTGGAATGAGGATTGTCTTTCACTTACCCCTAAATCAATTATATGGATTTTTTCACTTACCCCTAAATCAATTATATGGAGGGGGTTGAGAAAATCAATTGTATAGAGGGGGTTGAGAGTGTATAATAATGAACAAGGCTTTATTTTTACTAATAATAAATATATATATATATATACACTTTGTATTAGTGAAAGTTTACATCCATTTTCTCTGGAGTATATAATTGAGTTATTTCTCATTATATTTATTTTGAAAACAACTCTCTCAGTTGTCACTCTACTTTGTGCTTGTTTGTACCATTAGATTACATGTTAGACGATATAAACCTTCTTTAATTTCATTGTTTTTGGTGGATTTGGACTAGGCAAAACAATGTACTTTGTGCTTGTTTGTACCATTAGATTACATGTTAGACGATATAAACCTTCTTTAATTTCATTGTTTTTGGTGGATTTGGACTAGGCAAAACAATGTTGCTTTTCATTTCCAACTGCAAATTGTGAGTCCTCAGGGAATTGATTAGATCTTTACTCTCTCTCACCCACATCCTCCTCATTAAATAGCAAAGAAGCCCTTTATCACTCAGCAATCTCTCTATACAATTTTTCAATTTTTTTTTTTTTTTTTTTTTTTTTTTTTTTTTTTTTTTATGGATTCTATTTTTTGATTGTATAGACCAGATGTTCTTTAATTTTGGAATGCATGAATGTTGTAAATCCGATGGACGAGCCCGCGTACACATACCGCAGCCTACCTAAAGAATCTGAGATTGTTATGCACTCCTTGGCGCTGAATTGGGCGGACATTGGAATCCGAGATTGTTCTGCACGACTTGGTGTTGAATTGGGTGGACATTGTGAATGCAAAGCTTTTGGAATTCATGCCTCTCAAGGGAGCCATGACTAACAATATCCTTCACTGTAATTGGGAGACAGGGAAGGGGAATTCATTGTAATAGATAAAAATGATGTTTGAATGGATTATTAAACAATCCCACTAGTCGGCTCTATGAAAGAGAGTCTAAACCAGGAGAGTCTAGCTTCTATAGAATGATCTACATTCTCCATACAATTCAGGTATTATATAGCACACAAGATCTAGGGAAGTTACAACTGTACCCTAAGAAATAGAAACTAATTCTTATCCTAAGGTCTCGTGAACCAACTCACTAAAATAGGAGATTCTCCATTATCTTCAACACTCCTCCTTAATGGAGAAGGGGTTCACAAATATGCTTAACATCTCCCTAAACATTAAAAACTTAATTTTTCCAAGAGGCTTAGTGAAAATGTCTGCAACATTATCACATGTTTTACAATATACAAGATGAATTTCTTTTAATTGAATGCTCTCCCTGACAAAGTGGAATTGTGTATCAATGTGTTTAGTGTTCTTGTGAAACACCGAATTATTAGCAAGTTTGATTGAAATCTGGTTGTCGCATCTGATTGTTGTTGCATCTCTCTGTTCTTCCCCGACTTCCTGGAGAAGTCTCCACAACCAAACTGCCTCACATGTTGCTGCACACATGGCTTGATACTCTGCTTCCGCTGAAGACAAGGAACCTGTGTTCTGTTTCTTACTGCACCATGTAATCACCCTGAATCCAATGTTGAATGCATAGCCTATTATGGATCTTCGATCATCGACATTTCTAGCTCAATCGGAATCTGAAAATCCTATCAATCTAACATCAGAAGAATTAGTATAAATAATACCATAATCTACAGTTCCTTCCTTATAACACCTTTTGCTGCATTCCAATGACTCTCAAGTGGTTTGGACATGTATTGACTTAGCACACTGAATGCATAAGCCAAATCAGGTCTGGTAGTGGTTAGGTAGATTAAGCTTCCAACCAACTGTCTATAAAGTGTCGCATCTGCCTCTTTAAAGCCATCCTCACTCTAAAGTTTAATGTTCTGCTGTAGTGGTACTACTGCAGCCTTGCATTGATCCATCCTGAATCTTTCCAGTAGACCTCTGACATGCTTACCCTGGGACAATTTTTTTTTTCATGAATCTCTCCATATCTTGAGACCCAAACAATGTCTTAATTCACCAAGGTCTTTCATTTCGAACATCTGTGAAATTTGTTGTTTGATTTCTTTGATTAGATCAACAACATCACCTGTAATAATTAAATCATCTACATACAAAGAAATCAACACTATGTGCCCCTTTTCATCTTTCATGGTATACAGATTAGGATCATTTTTACTTCTATTGCAACCATGTTGCAGAAAAAATGAATCAAACTTTTCATACCATGATCTAGGTGGTTGTTTTAGTCCATATAGAGCTTTCTTTAATCTATAGACTAAATGTTCTTTCCGTTTCTGGACAAACCCCTCAGGTTGCTCTAAATATACCTCCTCTTTCAATTCCCACTGGTCAACTCTAAATAGGTTGCTCCGATACCAAGATAAAAATGATGTTTGAATGGATTATTAAACAATCCCACTAGTCAGCTCTACGAAAGAGAGTCTGAACCAGGAGAATCTGGCTTCTGCAGAACGCTCTACATTCTCCATACAATTCAGGCATTATATAACACACAAGATCTAGGGAAATTAGAACCGTACCCTAAAAAATAGAAACTAATTCCTATCTTAAGGTCTCGTAAACCAACTCACTAAAATAAGAGATTCTCCATTATTTTCAACAGTAATTGGGAGACAGAGAAGGGGAAATTTTTTAGAAAGGCCCTGATTCGAACTTGTTCAACAGGGAATATGAGATTCAGACATTCCAGTGCACAACACATGTGTATAAAATTTGTTTTGCAAAGTGAACTGAGTTTATTTCATATTATGTACATACCTACCAGAGAATTTTGCATTGTCCTGCAGAGCTAAACACAAGGTACCATCTGAACTGATACTATAGATCAAATTTTTCCATTTACACGCCCAATCCATAAATATGCAGCACATTGAGTATAATGCTATAAGGAAAAAAAATCGTTCATGTTTCATGATATGTATTCTTGAAGTGCATTAATTTCTCAGGTTTCAAAAATTATATTCTTTCTCTATATTCATTGCCCAGGCAAATTTGGCCACAATGGACTTATTAAATATCTTCTCAATGGGAACATCTTGGTGTTTACACCAAATTCTATAAATTGTTTATTTAGATGCAGCTAACCTAGGCAGTGGACCCAAAAATAAATCTGAGTACATTTTAAACTTGTTATATATTTACCGTGTCCTCATGCCTTGGTAGCCAATCTTCTTCTGTCTTTGTATAAATTTACTCAGAAAAATTATATCATCATCTGCATGCCATCTCAGGTTAATTTCACGCATAATATAAGCATGTCTTCTCAGAGAAGGCATATCCATAAGAGAGGGCAAGTGAAGGCAGTCGTTTTTCTATTCCCTTTCCCTCTCCATCAAGTCTCTTTGCACGTCACATTCCTTCTCTCACTCTCATGGCTCTTCACAGAACTTTATGATAGGTGTTTCTTATTTTTCTTTAGCCGCCACTGCAAGGTATATTTTCAATCTACGGTCTATTGAAAAGAAATGGCCTTATATTGTTTACAATGTGAAAAAAAAAACACATAATTCCAATCAATCATTTCTAAAGAGCCCAACACTTCAAACCCAAAAAAAAAAAAAAAAAACGATCACAATATTGTGCTAGTGAATTTTTATGAACTATCAGCCACCATCCTAGACTGAATGCACTATTTTCTGTTGTGATATGGTAGCTGAGATTGCAGAGCAGCTCTCAAGTGTTCAAAATATTTCATAATCAATTATAATTTGTTTTTCCTCGGTTAAAAGTTGGGAGACCTGTAATGTAATTTCAACCATCTAATTCTGTAAATAATTAGTTTTTTTTCTCATTTCAAAGTTGGGAAGCATGTAACAGAATTTAAGTCGCCTAATTTCGTAATCAATTAATTTGTTTTTCCTGGTTTCAAAGTTGGGAAGCATGTAATAGAATTTAAGCCATATCATGGAAGAACGTTCATCATCCAGCAGTTTAATTGTGTGAAATAACTCTCAGTATTTATTCTCTTACCCAATATCTCAAAACTAACGAGATTATATTTTTAATGGAACGTTTCCATAGCCATTACGCCTCCAACAATGGATTAATCAACCCATAACATGATTCATTGATTCACTAAACAAAACAATTATGTGTGATCCACCATTCTCATCTCCCAAATATTTCTCCAACTTCCTTGATTCTTGCGCAATAATAACATATTTTTGACTTCCGAACCCCTGCTTCTTCTTTTATTATCCACCTACTTGTTAACACTCATAGCAGATGCTTTGCTACAGGATACATTGGGGTCAACCCTTGTGGCCTTTGTCAATTGCTTCAGCGATCTAGTGACCTTGTGTCCATCCCCATCAAGAACAGCAATCTTCTTCTTGTATTGCCACATGCATTCGAAGCATGATTCTAAAATCGGTTTGCACCCAAAGGTTCTTCGGTCTACAGCAATAAAGATGAAAATATGCTTATCCTATTGAATTCAAGCCACGAACATGAGCTATTCCCCATAATATACTCTTACCCTTTTTCCATTGCATCATATTCCACTGCTACTTCGCAAAACAAATTCTTGCGCACCATAATGTATATAAATAATTCAATGGACTGACACTAACAAGCTTAAACATTTTTAGAAAACATGCTTTACTATTCTCAAGGTTGTGGAAGAGGCTATGTTTGCATATACTTAAGCTAGGAAGTTAATTAGTTGGAGAGAATCTCTATCTCATTTTTTCAAAGAAACATGTTTTCATAACTTCATAGAGCATAAAGTTGCAAGCTTTTACTAGTGTAGTCTAAAAAACCACAAATTAGCTTGGAAAATAATCTAAATTCGGACAATATTATGACAAAATTCGGAATAAATTTTTGAAAATATGGGTTACAGTTGTCAAAATTCTTGATTTTGGGTGCCCCAGGGGTTCTTGATAGTGTTGAATCCATTTCCACCATTAAAAAAAATTCAAACACTCAAGTATTCTGATTTTTTGAATTATTTTTTACCAAAATTCAGCAAAAAATCTACCTTCTAGGTGAATTTGTGGCGTCAGTGGACAATGTCGTTTTTATCCTTTTTGTCCAACATTATTTTTATCCTTTTTGTCCATAGTGCATGATAATAAATTGCTTGATTCATTGTGGGCAACCTAGGCTTGTTTGATCAGTTGTACTCAAACTCAACAGTCAACATAACAAGTAAATTTATTGCTTGATTAGTTGTACCTCAGTAATCGATCCAACAAATTATATAATTTTTCCTAGTTAATTGCACGACATTAAGTTGTGCAATTGACATTCTGCTCCACTCATAAAATCCTAAATCTTTCATAGTCATGTTATATATATATATATATATATATATATATTGCATCCTTTGGACTTTCTCACATATATTTTCTCAGAGTCTGGGTACATTTAGAATTCGCCAATATTTTATGTAGAGTTTGTGTAAATTGGCTTATTTGACAAATTTCATAGCATCTTCACCATGTCATCCCAAGCCAACTATAGACACATAAGCATTCCTTCTCACTGTAGGGATATCCCCAAGAGAGGGCAAGTCAAAGCAACCATCATCTCATCCCTTTCCCATTCCATCAACTCCATTTTCACTTCACATTCATTCTCCAACTCTCATGGGCTTTCAGAGTACTCTATGATGGTTTCTTCTTCTTCTTCTTCTTCATCTCCTACTTCTCCCTTGACCCTAGCCTTAGGTTCAGGTAGAAGCTAGCAGGTGTTTCAAAGCGAGAGGCGTCTTCTTCTACTTCTGTTGCCTCCGCTCTAGCTTGAGGTTCTGGTTGAAGCTAGTAGGTATTGTAGAGCAAGCAACATAGTGTGATATAGTGATCATAACATTCGGAACTACACATCATTGCCTAAATCATTTCATTGGGAAAAATTCACCAATGCTACAAAGGATGTGTCCAAATATAAGGAATAACATGGCTTAGATGATAAATATATTTTCTCTGTACGAAACTGTCCCTAGCTAGATGACATATTCACATGTGAGACCTAATTGAGTACAATATCTTCAATTCATGCAACTATATCGATCTTATCACATGCTATTTGTTATTTAATTTGATAGAATGTTGTCGTAGCCTTAATCCATATTTTTCTATTTGTAATAAAAGGACATATTGTGTTTCCAAAAGATTCTAACATCTTATGCTTCATACCATCGTTTGGTTGCTGTTATAATGTAGCAAATTTCCATGGGAGTCCAGATTGCAGGGCAAGAAGCTTTGCACCTTTCTCCCATATTTCATGTGATAAATTATTTATTTCAAGGTATCTAACATAGGCAGTGAACCAAAAAATTAAAATTGATGTAAAATTATAACATTGTAGAGAATTGACTGCAAGATTCACAATAGCCTTCCATCTCAGAAACTAAGTTGCTATATATATTCACATCAACAATTTCTCTTTCATTCAAACTGGGTTACATTTACATTAATATCATGTAACATACATATTTGTCTTCATTTATGCTCTTCCTTACGCCGTTTCCTTTGCTACATTGGGTGCAATTGCTAGTAATATCACTTACATAATGTTGTTTTGATTAATAAACTTGCCCATGAGAATTAGCGTAAAACCTTTCATATTTAGATGTTAATGAATACATTTTTCTATTAGTAATGTGTTTTCTCTTAAAAATCAAGTTCCTACTTAAAGTTGGTTTTTATCATAATGAATTATGACTATATTAACCACACTAATAGGTGAATTTTACATAGCATGGAGATGTGTGCCATGTGTCGTTCCTCATTTTTTCCTCCCAAACTCAAAATAAAGTGAGGTGAAAGGTAGGTTCTTCTCAACTAAAACTTCTTACTTGCCATTGACTAACACAATGAATTCATTACCTCTTAATGAAATGATTTCCTAAAAATATGCATTAAAATAACACAAAGAACTTTTAGATGAGACATATATAGAGTAATCTAATTTGGCTAATAATGCATATGATCTCAGTGCTACGTTTTTATATTCCTCACATTCCCAAACTTCTTGATGAGTTATTTTTCCTCTCCTTGTCGGTGGCGAGTTCATCATTAGTTTAATGACACCATCATAAGAGGGGGTCATGCAATTTATGTCTGTTCACCCCTTGTATAAGGATGGAATAATCCCATACTTCCTTTATATTTTCATTCAACATGGATTCATTCTCCTTTATTTCTAGTTTGGTCACTTCTTAACTTTGTACCTCCTCTTCATTACTCCCACCCACATCATCTGAAACTCCTTGGGTTGTCTTCCCTAGGTTTTCAAAGAAATTTTCTCGAGATATTCAATTTGTGGTTGGGATATAGCAATTAGGCCTAAATGGTGGCTCCACTTCATTCCTTTTCTTCCTTCTAATAATTTTTTTCATCGGTTGATCCAAGGGGGAGATCTTAATCCCTTGTTATTTCTTACAATCTCCATTGAAGTGACCATATTCATGGTATATATTGCATTTCCATGGAATATTTTCATAGTCAATATCCTATACATGAAATTTTGCATCTATATTTGGTTGGATGGCTCTTGAAATGGCCTTCTTAGGTTCTACATTAGAACAAATCCATGCACAACAATGCAATCATTATTTTGGAAAATATTTATAAAAAAAACCTTCTACTGTTGTCACCAATATAACTTGGAATTTTTCAAATCTTCCTAGTGGATTATCAAGAGGTGAGGGAGTAGAACATGCATTAGGGATGCCTTGAGAATTTCCTACTTAGGGTTGAAATCTAGTGTCCAATTATTCAAATACATATGTTGGGGGCCACAAAATAATTAAGCCTAATGTTAAATATCAAGCCTTTATCCTCCTACTAGAATAGGAAATTAACATGGAGTCCTATAAAATAAGGACCACTCTCAAATATTAAGCCTCTATCCTTATTCAAAAAGAAAGAAATATAGGTGTCTTCATAGAGTAAAAAACTTAATGATCCTCTCATTAATGCAAGCTAGTATTCTTCTAGCCAAAGCTTTGTGAACTGGTCATTTCCCAATAAACCTCTTAATCAAATAATTTTTTAGAGAGAGATGAGCCTTTATCCTCGGAGGTAGAATAGGGATTCTAATCTCTTACAACTTTAATAGGTTTCAGAGAAAATGTAAAGTGTTTATTTATAGGGTTTCATGTTTTAAGGACTCAAATACGAGGGCTTATAACACCATGCATTATTATTTGAGCATCATAATCAAGTTTGATTGGACCATTATAGGAGAGGATATGAACAAGGAATTTCCTTAGCATATTTTCATTAATTATTATTATGCATATGATAAACATAGAGATGATGTTAGTAATTTTTGTGAGAGTAAGTTACCACTCATATCAAGCTTTTTTTCATAACTCTTAAATATTTTGTGTTAAATGATTATGTATTTCCCCGTTCAACCAAAATATATAGAGATTACAATTTTTCAAGAGGACTACAATGATATGGATTTAACTCCCTTCCCTTTGAGGGTTAGGTATCATCTAAGGAGTGACCCTATGGTATATGATAACTTGCAAAAGTAGGATATGTTAAATATATGCTTCTAAGTCTAAGAGAGGACCCTATGGTACCTCTCTATATAAATTCTATTATAGTTGAAGAGAAATTTATTAATCCAAGGGGAAGTGTTCCTCACTACCTCATTTTCCTACATTTTCAATTGGATTTCCTACCTTTGTTGAGTAGAGGTGAGTTACAAGGGACATGCTTCATTACTATATTTGGGGTCAAGAAACAACATTTCTTACAATTTTAATTTCAACAAAAACCTTTTGTGTCATTTTTTGCCTTGGAATTCATCATAACTCAAAAAAAGTAATGAAAAGGAATGCATAACCATTAATATATTGATGCTTAAAATGTTGCATAATCTTGACTAGATATGTCAACATTTGTTTCTCCAAAGAAAAAAACATACATTTTGTCCAAAGAAAAAGAATAGGTACATAATTTAGGCAATGGTGCAGAAATCAGAAATTTTGTTCATGACTATTTTCTTATATAGATATTTTACGTTATCCTTGATAATAGATTCCACCAAAGTGGTGCATAGGTTTTCCAAAAAAAATTCACTAGCAAGGTGCCTCAATCTGCCCATTGAGTTACATCACCTTGTATCTACAATCCTTCTATCTAACCACTTTATGCTTTATATTACATAAAAAAAAGAAGTAATTCCCATAAATGATCTAGTAAACATCAAAAGAAAACTTTTTCATTGTCACGAGTTTATTATCTAATCTATGACCTAAATTGTTCTCTTTTATGTATAATCTTCTTAGAATTTTTGACAGTCCAGAGTTCGGCTATGCATCAACCTTTGGTTCAATTCAATACATATATGAGAGAAGTAAATTGTTTGAATCCTCTAGCAATTTCTTTTAGTTTTATTACTAAATTCATTAATGTAATGCCTCAAATAGTCTACTACACCTTAATCCAATTGACTATAAAGGTAAAATCACCAAAAAAGTGGGCCCTATTAATATGTTTATACAAGGATAGCTCTAACAATGCTTTCCATTAGAGGAAATTTGAGCCCAAAAGTGCCCATGAAATTTCATGTAATTCCATGTCATAATATGTAAACCAATCAAAATCCATTAAATTGGAAAAGAGGTACATTTAAATATTTTGGAGGGAAAAGACGAAATACTCATTTTTTTAATTGTATTTTTGGCTTATATCCTTATAGGTTTACTCAAATTTCAAGTGTAGACGCTCGTTGGATGTGGAATTAACTTCCACATCCAACGAGTACCCATTATGCATACTTTTGAGAAGACCCACATTGAAAAAAATTGCAAATACATTAAAAAAATGTGTTACGCTTTTTTTTAATGTATCTGCAATTTTTTTCAATGTGGGTCTTCTCAAAAGTATGCATAATGGGTACTCGTTGGATGTGGAATTTAATTTTGCATCCAATGAGCATATACACTTGAAATTTGAGTAAAACGATAAGGAGATAAACCAAAAGTACAATTAAGAAAAAGTAGTTTTCTTTTTTTCCCTCCAAATTGCATAACTCTTATTTTATTATTTTATTATTTTTCCTTAGGAGGCCAATTTAGGCTAAAATTTCCTCTAATGAGAGAAAATAACTTCACTCTATTATTTGAATTGTTACACATGCTTGTGTGACCACCCCTTCTCATATTTGACCAAATTCACGAGCTTGCTAGGGTAAACATGAGACGAGTGTCACTATAACCAAACCTAGCCTCCTAGTTCTAGTTAAGGAAGTGGGTCCTAAAAACTGACCACAAATTGACATCCTACATGGACTACAGATCACCTAGGAGCTGAAGAAACACCCCAGGTGGTCAATCCTTGATCTAGAACCTTGTTTCACTGACCTAGACCTATAACCGCACCCTTGACACTGTCTGCATGCGGTTGAGAGCCTCCAACCGCACTCACAAGCCTTTCTCCATGCGGTTATAACCCCAAATCTCCAGTTTATGTCTATGGTCCTGGGATTTAAGCCACTTTTCTAGGCTAGTCTCTAGACCACTTCCCGTAACTTCCTATAACTTTCCATAATCATATTTCTCATATCAAAAATGCTAAGCATTCAATCTTGAAGGTGGAAATTGACCTAAACCACCTAGAACACACTAGACATTTCGTCAAACACATGGAAAACATGTAAGCTACAGGTCATGATTTCATATATGATCATAATAGTTTGAGATTCATCTTACAATCACTAAGAAGGCTCTATGCCCTCTCCACATAATTGCAACAACACTTGTTATTCCATATATTCATCAACCATTAGATAACTAAACAAATCATGATAAGATCCATAAATAACATACATCATGTAACTAGAAAATAACCAACAAATATCTAACATAGAAACCATGGAAACTTGGCCATAATATCACCAACATAATCACTACAAGTATACGTTAATAATAGTATAATAATAAATCTTATTAATATATAAAAATATCAATAAAGTTAGGGACTTCCACGTACCACCCGACCATAGATTGGGATGAACCAAATATCTCTTTCAACCAATTACCCCCACGCGATATTCGAAGCATGAATGTGGGATCATATGGATTAAACGAAAAAAAAAAACTAAGGATTCCATAGGAAAAACCATCTCAACCCTCAACCACAGTGATTCCACCTCTACGATCATACATCATTAACATCAACCAGATCAGTCTCTACCCAAGCTATCTAGGGCTCCAGGAACTAGTAACTCAACCCATAGCCTTGCAGGGCTCTATAGAATTTTTCCTACCTAACTCCAAGCCTCAAGGAATAGTAACTCAACCCACCAAGGGCTCCAAAGCATTTGTCCCAACCTAGGCTCCAGGACTAGTAACTCAACCCAAGTTTTTCCAAGGCTTCCAGAGCATTTGTTCTGTTAGGTCCCTATAATACTAGTGTATCCCCTTATTATTTTTAGTGTAGCCCCCTTATTATTATTGTTGTACCCTTGTAACCCCAATATTGTTATTATTGTTCCCTTAAATTATTATTGCTAGGTCGGCTAGGATTATATTGTGGCCCCATGGACTCTGATATATAGAAGGAGGTTTTGGCCATTTGTATCATCCAAGAATTGTTAATTTATGTAATGTATAGGAGGTTGCCCCCTCGAAGTGGCTCATTTATAAGGCAGTAATCTCTCTTTTATTCTATTTTTGGAGCTGGTTTCATAACATTTGGTATTAGAGCTTTGGATTCTAAGGTTTCACTGTTCCAAACAGGTCATCATGGAATTTTCGCTATAAATTTTTTTCTACGAAGGTTCAAAAGCTGAAATTTTGATAGAGTGAAGCCAAAATCCTAAGGAACTTCTTGGAAACATTTCAGTTCTTGGTTCACAATATTTTTGGAGATGTGATATGTGCAAGTTAGGGATTTTCGCAGGCTACTGAATTTAACCTAAATAGGTCACTGTGGAATTGTTTCTATAACTTTTCTTATACGAAGGATCAAAAGCTAAAAATTTTATAGATCAAATCCGAAATCTTGAGGAACTGTGTGGAAAAATTTCAGATTTTGGTTCGCAACATTTTTGGAGATATGATCTGTACAAGTTATGGATTTTTCAGGCTCCCGAATTTCATCTCAAAGAGGTGACCGTAGGAAAATCATCATAACTCTCTCTCTGAGCATTGGATTGGAATTCTGTAAAAAGTGGCTATAAGTACACAGACATTAGTTTATTTTATATCAATTTCAGATCTGAAGGAGGAAACAGTGACACGTGGCAAGTCATACAAGTTCTCTCTACTGAACCAGTCCATTATTACGTCATCGTAGGAGATTGGGCATAAATTTGTCTTCAAGAATCCAAATCAGGTCAAAACTGTGGCATTCGAAAGAAGATTTAGAGGGCTACTTGAGGGCCGAATTTCATATATTGAAGATCTAAGATCACAGAGATAATTCAGTTTCAATATCAAGCTCCTTAAAAGCAAGAAAAAGGTGTGTATTTTTTTTTCAAATTGCATAAGTCTTGTTTGAAGAATCAGATTGAATTGATTCCAAGGGCATACTGTAGAATAGATATTAGTACTGGGTTATAAAATGTCTTCTAAAAATAATTCAACACCCATTAAGCCTTCATAAATCTATACTGTGACACATGAGGAGGAAGAATTGCAGTATGAGATATCAAAATTCCTGTACCAAGTGCAACAAATTTTGATCTTACAAAGAGCAATCAAAGAAGACATAGATCGTTTAAAAGCAAAAATGGAGGCTAAGTTGGATGGTTTGAAGGATCAAATGAAAGCTAATATGGATAATAAAATAGTGTAATATCAAATTGAGCATCAACAACAAGTTCTCCAACTCTCAAAGGACAACCTAACTTTGGTGCAGAATCGAATGAAACAACAGGAAGATCAACATCGCAGCGAAAGAATTTCTAAAGAAGTCACAGAAACAATAACTTGACAACTACCAAATCGATCAATTTCAGGGTATCTCAACAAGTGGAAGAACTTACCTGTTGAAGATTCCACATAGGAGGATGAGAATTTTATATAGAAGCATCCAGAAATAATCAAGCGTTGAGGGCAACACTTGTTTGAAGGAGAGGGGCATGTTAGGTCCCTATAATACTATTGTATCCCCTTATTATTGTTAGTGTAGCCCCCTTATTGTTATTGTTGTACCCCTATAACCCCCATATTGTTATTATTGTGCCCTTAGATTATTATTGTTAGGTCGGCAAGGATTATATTGTGGCCCCATGGACTCCTATATATAGAAGGAGATTTTTGTCATTTGTATCATCCAAGAATTGTTCATTTATGTAATGTATTGGAGGTTTCCCCCTCGAAGTGGCTTATTTCTAAGGCGTTGATCTCTATTTTCTTCTATTTTTGGAGCTGGTTTGATAACATGTTCCAACCCACTATCATAAGGAACACAAGCACCAATTAGAAAAAAAGCAAGTGGAAAATCCCACAATACTATGGCTATCAAGGAAATGGCAAGGAAAAACTAAAATCATTGTCAATTCAGGAAAATATCCATGTCGATGGCAACACATAACTAGAAAATCACATGCATATACCATGCATCCAAAAATCAACAAGGAAATCACACATGAAACATGTTACCTACAAAGTAATATAACAATAGTTTTTGATCCAATTGTTCCCTTGAGCTTTCCTATTTTCCTTTGTCTTCTTTCTCCAATTCAATTAAGTACTCAAGTGTTCCAAGAATGTTATAAAAATGCTCGAAGATTTCTCTAAGTGTGCAAGAGTGTGAGAGAAAGAGAGAATGAAATGAGAGCTCCAAAACTAGACTAAAAAAAGTTGTGAACTGATCCTCATAAGCCTTTTTATCATTGAGGCCTCTAGTTTCTTCATTTTCCTACATTTTTTTCTCTAATTTCCCTTGCATGAAAATATGTGTCTCTTCACCTTCCTTTTCTCATATTTTCCTTTATTTCATAAATAAAATGCCAATTATTGCCTCTTTTCCTTTTCCAATTTCCATAGCCACTAATTAATCACAAGTAATACCCATCACTATGTTTTTCCCAACATTCATCCTGGAATACGTGTCCCATGACCTTGGTATTATTTTATTTACATGGAAAATCAACCCGGGGTTGTTGGAAACCCCTCCCCCTTGGGCCTCGATGTTATATGACACCTATGACTAGAAAAATGCTAAAAAAAAACATACTACCGATGGAGATTTATAACAGAGCTCGATGTAGTATTTAAAATGGAATCCTACTGAAAGAAAAGAAAAAACATACCACTTATTGGAGTTTTATATCACAAATCATTGCAGTATCTACAAAAACATCCATATATACATATACATATACCAAAAACTCATTTTCTTGAATTAGAAAATAATGAGGGATATAAAATTTTCATCTGATCAACCATCTCCCAAGTAGCTTCATCGGGCCCAAAGTGCTTCCACTACACTTTAACCTGCTTGATTGATCTGTTGTGGATCATGAGTTGTTTCCGCTTCAATATGCATTGTGGTTCTGGCTGGAACTATCCCTCTAGTTTCTCCTGCAATATAGACCAGTCAATCACATGATCAACATCCTATGCATACTCTTTAAGCAAGTAACATGGAAAACATCATGGACTTTCATTGTCAGAGGCAATGAAAGTCTGAGGCCACTGGTTCAATCCTCTCAAGAATCTCAAAATGCCTACAATATCAAGGTGTCAGCTTGGCACATGACCTAATCCTCAAGGAGATCCTCTTGGGATTGATGCACAAGTACACATGCTCCCCAACTTGAAACTCCTTAAATACCTTGTTTTTGTCTGCATAACTCTTCTACTTGTCCTGTGTTGCCTTAAAATTCCTTTTAATAACCTGGATTTCCTTTTCCATCTCTACCAACATATTTGGTCCATTCAACACCCTATTTACTGGATCACTCCAACTAATAGGATTATTACAACTCTTCTAGTTGTTTAGATTCAACAAGATGATGATCCTAGTGAAAATTAAGCACCTACACTAGGTGGGGCCCATAGGCTATTTTTAGGTGTATGTCTATTTTTAGAATGGATGAGAAAATTATATTTATAACAGAAGTCTATTTATAGATGTTGAGAATTATATTTTTAGATGTATGTGCGAAGACTATTTATAGATCGCATGTCTATTTATAGATGCATGTCGACTATTATTATCCCTTAATAATAGTTGGACAATAAATATTAATCTATTCTTATGGAGCACTTGAAATCAGTTAACTAAAGTGGCAAACCAGTTAGCTAAAGGAATTTCTAGTTCTAAGGTTAGTTGGTGGGACATGCAAGTGGACTTAGTTGTAACTGAGTGATTCGAAGTTGTAACAGAGTTGGATGTGTAGTTATGTGAGTTGTAAAGTAGTTTAACTCAGTTAAGTGAGTTAAACTCAGTTATGCTAGTTGTAACTGAAGATACACCAGTGAGAGATCAGTGAGTTAAATATTAAATTAATTCACATGGAGTGATCTCACATGCAACTAAAGATTTACTACTGTTAAATACAAGCATGCCAGATCCAGTGGAGACCCAGTTGAGAGATAGGTGAAAGGGACAGTTGACTATCAATGGTACTATATTGGATTGCACTCTTGAAATCCAAACAAACATTGGATATGCTAATGAGGATTGTGTATTCAAGGAGGGCATGATTGCATCAAATTGGTATTTGAAATCAACTTGGAATTGCGTAGTGGAGGTAGGTTGTTGTGAGGCAGAAAATTGGCTAAGGTATTTGCCAAATTTCTGCATGAAAGTGTGAGACGATTGTATATTGTAGTGAGAGCTCTTGGATTATAGTTTTGTATGAGATTATTTCATGATACATGATATATACATAATATATTATAGTGGGGTTTTTAGCTTTAAGCTTTCCCGGTAAACATCTGTGTTATGTATGAATGATCTTTCTTCATGTGTTTGCAATTGGCGATCGTGTTTTAAATTTCCGCAAAGATTGTTGTAAAAGAGATTCTGTATTTAACAGTGGCATATAATTATTAGATCAAGAGAATCCAGGAAATACATATTTTGTATTAAAATTTATACATGGTATCAGAGCACAGAAGATTGCAATTTTGAAGTAGGAGTTGAGTTTGTTGGTGGAAACAATTTGAATTTGCTGCAAGAATTTCTTGGTGCGACAGTTGAGTAAACATTGAAATGGATTTCAATGGCTTGCAGCTAGAGTATTCACTCAAGGGAATCTCGAACTACATTTCCTGGAAGGATAGGATGGAGGCGGTGCTTGAAGATAATGGCTTGAAGGAATTCATCGAAAATGATGTTCCTAAGCCCACTTCGACGGATGCTACATTACTTGATGCATGGAAAAAGAAAGTGAATCACTGTTGCCGATGAAAATTTGGTGAGCTTGGCTATCTTGGGACTTCCTAAGAGTTGGCACAGTTATCAAGACTCTATCAACGTACGGGAAAAACTGTCGGATTGGGAACGTTTGTGGTCGGATCTAGTGCAGGAGGAGTTCAGGCAGAACACCAGAAATGGCTCTTCATCAAAGCATGATGATGAAGAGGATTTTTCTTTGGCTGCCAAGGCAAGGAAAGGGAAGGGGAAGAAATTCCATTCAAAATTCAAGTCTAAAGGAAAGAAGATAGATTTTTCCAAGGTGGAGTGTTTTCATTGTCACGAACATGGGCATCTCACCACTAAGTGCCCATAGAAGAAGAAGAACAAGAAGGATGATGGAGTTGCAGATGGTGAGGCCCTTGCCTTGCAATTTGAACTTAATTTATCTTTGATCGCATGCTTGGTATCAAGCACAATGGATTGGTGTGGTATCTTGATAGTGGTGCTTCCTTCCACATGATGGGAGATAAGGAGCTTTTCAGTGACTTGGAGGAGAAATATCTCAGGAAGCATATAGAGATGGGTGACGATGGTTGACATAGTGCGACCGAAATTGGTACCATTACCTTTGAGAGGGATTCAGGTAAACCATTTCAATTGAAATATTTTATGCATGTTCTAGGTCTGAAGAAAAACTTGGTCTCAGTTGTGATGTTGGAGGACAAAGGCTATGACGTTGTTTTCAGCGATGGAAAATCTTTCCTGCGACATAAAACAATGGGTCAAGCCAATAGGATAGGGATTTGAGTCAAAAATATCTACAAGATGGAGGTAGAAGGCTGTGCTGCCATGATGGGCAAGGCGGAAAAAGTGGTGAGTCGGGATGAGGGCAAATTATGGCACAGGCGATTGGGCCATTTTGATCATGGAGCCTTGAAATTCATGCAGCAAATATCTACTGGACTTCCACTGGGAACACTTGCTAAGTTAGATCAGTGCAAGGGTTGCACCATGGGGAATTATGTAAATTCCACCTTTCATTAAAAGGAGAACCGTGCTTTAGTGATCCTGGAGAGAGTTCACATAGACGTGTGTGGACCATTCTCGGTTGCTTCATCAGAAAAACACAGGTATTATATTATTTTTTTTGATGAATTTTTTCATAAATGTTGGATCTTCTTCATGCAGAAGAAGGATCAAACATTCTCAAAGTTCTGTGAGTTTAAGGCATTGGTTGAGAAAGAGTCGGGGAAGCAAGTGAAGGCTCTACGGAGCAATAATGGTGGAGAATACATCTTGAACAAATTCAAAGAATTATGTAGAAAAGAAGGAATTTGAAGAGAACTCATAGCGCCTCATAACCCACAACAAAATGGGGTCGTGGAGAGGAAGAACAGAATGATCGTGGGTGTGGCATAAGCAATGCTACATGATCAGGGCCTACCAATGCATTTGTGGGTGGAAGCATGCAACACTTTGGTTTATGTGAAAAACCGTTGTCCTCATAGAGTACTTGGCATGAGTACACCTGAGGAAGCTTTTATTGGTAAGAAACTGGATGTTTCTCACTTTAAGATTTTTGTCTCATCTATTTATGTGCATGTGACTAAGAACGCCAGGAAGAAGCTGGAGTCGACTGCTGAAGTTGGGATATTTATGGGGTACACAGAAACACCCCATAATTATCATGTGTATTTTCCTAACATTAAGATGACTCTTATGAGACGGGATATAAAATTTGATGAGGGGAAATCCATGCAGTTGCTGCTTGAGAGGGACCTGGACTTTCATGCAGAGGAGGAACTGTTGGTTCCCAAATATGAGTCTCTAGATGTGGATCAGCCACAAGAGGAGGTTCATGGAGTGGAGGAGTCCACTCACGCAAAGCCAAACATCAGAACTGGCAGAAGGCGTACCACAAAAGCTGAGAGGATGAAACTTGATGCAGCACAGAATGTAGGAGTCCCTACTTCACAACACAGACAAAGACAGTCTCCTGACCGATTCAATGGATACATGGCTCTCATGAGAAAATGTATTGTGATTGATCCATCTTCCTTTCAGGAAGCAGTGTAGGAGCCCACATGGGTAGATGCAATGGTGGAGGAGTATAACTCCATTGTCAGAAACAATGCTTGGGAAATTTTTCCAAGGCCAGTTGATAAATCAGTTGTAGGTTCAAGATGGATCTAAAATGTAAAGCAAGTTGTTGATGGGAGTGTTGAGAAATACAAGGTCAGATTTGTGGCCCGAGGCTTCTCACAGATTGAGGGGATTGATTATGAAGAAACCTTTGCACATGTCACATGGTATTCTTCCATAAGGACCATCCTTGCTCTCTCAGCACAGATGGGTTGGCACATTCATCTGATGGATGTGACGACTGTGTTCCTTAATGGGATCATTGAGTAATAAGTGTACATTGAGCAGCCTGAAGGATTTGAGATCTCCAGCAGCGAGTCGCATGTGTTCAGACTTAAAAGAGCATTGTATGGGTTGAAGCAAGCACCCCATGCTTGGTACACTCGGATCGACAACTATTTCACTGGAATTGGCTTCACTAAGAGTGAGGAAGATGAAAAAATATACCAAATTGTGGTGGAGGGTAAGCTTTTAATCATTTTTATTTATGTTGATGATTTAATACTGATTGGTGATGAGCAGCTGATACACTCATGTAAGGAGGACCTTGCAAAGGAGTTCAAGATGAAGGATATGGGCTCCTTCATTATTTCCTTGGATTGGAAATATGGCAGCGAGATGGTGAAATTTTTTTGTCTAAAGGAAAGTATGCAAGGGATATATTGGGTAAGTTTCACATGGAAGGATGAAAACCCATGGATACTCCTCTTCCAGGAAACTAGAGGAAAGAGGATGCTACATCTAGAGAGGTATTGGATACTACAGTCTATCGACATTTAGTGGGTTTGCTAATGTATTTAGTGAATGCAAGACCGGACATATTCTATGCGGTGAACCAGCTTAGTCAAGCGATGGTTAAGCCTACCAAGCTCTTTTGGAAGGCGGGCAAGTATGTCCTGAGATACCTGAGGGGAACATCTGAGTATGGCTTGTTTTACAGACAAACGGATGAGGTGAATTTGCATGGCTTCATGGATGCAAATTGGGTGGGAAGCCCAACGAACAGAAAGAGCACATCAAGAGGGTTCTTCAGTATCAAATCTACAGTTGTTTCTTGGTACAAGATCTGTGGCACTCAGTTCAGCGGAAGCGGAATACATGGCAGCAAGTCAAGTTGCATGTGAGGCTATCTGGATGAGAAAGATCCTGGTTGGTTTGTTTGGTTCTCATTTAGATCCTACAGTGATTCATTGTGATAATCAAAGTTGCATTAAACTCTTGATTAATCCTGTGTTTCATGATATATCTAAGCATATAGATATATGGTATCATCATATTAGACATTGTGTGCAGCGGAAGATAATTTTGCTTCAGTACATTCCTACGGAGGACCAGGATGCAGATATTCTGACGAGGGCGCTCACCAGGAGAAAATTTGAATACCATAGAGACAGGATCGGGGTGAACGATAATCCCTTTCTTGTTGAGAGGGAGTGTTGAGATTCAACAAGATGATGATCCTAGTTAAAATTAAGCACCTACACTAGGTGGGGCCCACATGCTATTTTTATGTGTATGTCTATTTTTAGAATGGATGAGAAAATTCTACTTATAGTGGAATTCTATTTATATATGTTGAGGAAATTCTATTTATAGATGATTTTCTATTTTTATATGTATGTGTGAAGTATATTTATAGATCGCATGTCTATTTATAGATGCATATTGACTATTATTTTCCCTTAATAATAGTTGGACAATAAATATTAATCTATTCTCATGGAGCACTTGAAATCAGTTAACTAAAGTGGAAAACCAGTTAGTGGAAGAAATTTCAAGTTCTACGGTTGGTTGGTGGGACATGCAAGTGGACTTAGTTGTAACTTAGTGATTCGAAGTTGTAACAGAGTTGGATGTGTAGTTATGTGAGTTGTAAAGTAGTTTAACTCAGTTAAGTGAGTTAAAATCAGTTGTGCTAGTTGTAACTGAAGATACACTAGTGATAGATCAGTAAATTAAATATTAAATCAATTCACATGGAGTGATCTCACATGCAACTAAATATTTACTACTGTTAACTACATGCATGTCAGATCCAGTGGAGAACCAGTTGAGAGATAGGTCAAAGGGACAGTTGAATATCAGTTGTACTATATTGGATTGCACTCTTGCAAGCCAAACACACATTGGATATGCTCATGAGTATTACACAGTAAAGGAGGGCATGATTGCATAAAATTGGTCTTTGTAATCAACTTGGATTTCACAGTGGAGGTAGGTTATTGTGAGGCAAAAAATTGGCTAAGGCATTTGCCAAATTTCTGCATGACAGTGTGAGACGACTATATATTGTACTGAGAGCTCTTAGATTAGAGTTTTGTATGAGATTGTTTCATGATCCATTATATATACATAATATATTATAGTGGGGTTTTTAGCTTTAAAATTTCCTGGTAAACATCTGTGTTATGTGTGAATGATCTTTCTTCATGTGTTTGCAATTGGAGATCGTGTTTTAAATTTCTGCAAAGATTGTTGTAGAAGTGATTCTGTATTTAACGGTGGCATATAATTGTTAGATCAGGAGAATCCATGCAATACATATTTTGTATTAAAATTTCTACACCAGTAAATAACCTTAAATGGACTCATCTTTAAGGACTCTTAGTACCCATTATTATATGGAAACTCTATCAGTGGAAGATACTCTTCCCACTTCTTTTGTTGATGCATGACATACATCCTTAACATCTCCTCAAGAATTCTATTAACCCTCTCTATTTTTCTATCTAGCTATAGATGATAGGTTGTATTAAAAGCTAACTCTATCCCAAAACCTACAAAGAATTATTTCCAAAACATAGATGTGAACTTGGAACCTTTGTCTAATATGATGTTCTTAGGAACACCATGCAATCTCACTATCTCCCTAATGAAAATTTGAGCTACCTCACTAGATGAATTCATAGACTTCACTACAATGAACTGAGCTACCTTACTTAACTTTTCAACCACAACCATGATGGAATCATGTTGTCTCTATTTCCTTGGAAACTCTATAATTAATTCCATGGAAATGACCTCCCATTTCCACTCTAGAACCGAAATCAACTGCAATAGACCACCTATATTCTTGCACTATAATTTTACCTATTGATAGTATAAACATCTAGCAACAAAATCAGCCACCTATTTCTTCAATTTTTGCCAATGATATAACTTATTAACTGTTTTCAATGTCTTCTGATATCCTAGGTGACTTGAATACGGTTTGACATGAAACTCCCTCAATATAATATTCTTGAGCTCACTGTCATCTGGAATAAAAATCTTGTTCCTGAATCTGACCAACCCATCTTCCGTGAGGTGATAATCCTCATCCCTATCACCTTCGCCCTGTTGTTGTAACCTATGCCTCAAATACTGATACCTGTCATCATGGTGTCCCACCTGCAAGATACGCTCCTGCAAATTTTTCCCATAAGAACTCTTTGTTGCAATGTGATTCACATGCACTCTTCTACTAAGGTTATATGTGACCTGATTCTCCTTTCCCTTGATGTACCTGATTTAGAAATAAAACTCACTTAGAGTAGCCAACCATCTAGCTTGCATGACATTCACATTATGTTGGCCAAACAAGTACCTCAGCCATTGGGATCACTCATCAATATGAACCTCCTTCCAAGAAGATAATTTTTTCACCTCTTCAAGGCATGAATGATAGCTTCCAACTCAATATCGTAACTTACATAGTTATGCTCATGTTGATTAAACTTCCTTGACTCATAGAGTACTACCTATCCTTCCTAAATTAGGACTCCACCAAGTCCCATCTTGAAATCAAGATCTACAATCTTTTATATTGGATAATTTGTAATAAAATGCTTCAACTCCTCAAAATTCATTCAAACTTCTTCCCTTTTCGTTGTAAAGATGTAATAGGATAGGAAATCTGTGAGAAGTTTCTGAAGAACTTCCTGTAATAACCTCCTAGTACGATGAATGATCTGACCTCATCCACATTCCTAGGAGCTACCCACTCCCTAATAGCTCTGATATTTTCTGAGTCCATTGGTATATCTTCCTTGGAAACAACATATCCCAAATAATGAAATTTTGTCTGAAAGAAACTACACTTACTAATCTTGGCATACGACTGATGATATCTCAATAATATTAACACTACTGCTAGCTTTTTTTCATTCTCTTCCTCATTCTTAGAATATATCAATATATCATAAATGAATACTATCACAAATTTGTCCAGATAAGGACACAACACAACATTCATCAAACACATGAAAGTAGTTGGAGCAATAGTAAGACCAAAAGGAACTACCAAAAATTCATAATTCCCATACCTGGTATGGAATGTTGTTTTGTAGATGTCCTCTTCTTTTATGCATGCCTGATGATATCTTGATCTCAAATCAATCTTCGAGAAAATTATTTCTCCCTTCAACTGATCAAACAAGTTATCAATTTGTAGCAAAGGATACTTTTTCTTGATAGTCACCTTGTTCAAATTCTTGTAATCAATACACAGCCTAAGAGTACCATCCTTATTCTTCACAAAGAATACTAGTGTACCCCAAGGTGATGCACTTGGCCTAATGTATCCATTATCAAGCATTTCCTTAAGCCTTAACTTTAATTCCACCAACTTTCACTAGTAGAAAATGATGAAATTAATGACTAGGTGACTAAAAAAGTTAGTCACCGCAATTATTTCAAGTGAAATACTACTAAATTTGAGAAATTTTAAGTGACCGAACTAAAAATGACTAATCTAGTCTAGGGATAAAATATACGACTAGATAATAAGTGACTAAACTAAAAGCGACTAACTTAAATGACTAATTTAGTCTAGGGATAAAATATACGACTAGATAATAAATGACTAAAGTAAAAGTGACTAACTTAAATAACTAATTTAGTTTAGGATTAAAATATATGACTAGATAATAAGTGACAAAATTAATAATGATTAATGCAAATTACTATTATAGTCCAAGAATAAAAGTATGACCAAATAACAAGTACAAAAAGTATATGAATTAGTCATTTATGTTAGTAATTTTTAATCGTATCACTCCATAAATGAAAATTTGCAATTTTGATACTGAAGTGTTACATTTCACTAAACGAGACTCTGAATCCATCTGCAGTGTTAATATTTAGAGACAATGGGGTCTTTGAGTCCATCTATAGTGTTAAAATTCCTAATAATCTTTTGTCTCTAAAGTTTAACACTGCAGATGGATTCATCTACAATTAACATAAATATTGCATGTATCATCTATCTACTTTACACTAATGTCTTCATTATAGTTTTAGTAAAGGTAATATTTAGATATTCAAATTAACATGTATATTTATATTTCTTTAACCATAAATTTTAATCTTTAAACTTCATTGATTTATGTTAAAAGTGCGACTCTTGTTTTAAATCTAAGGTCAAATCTTCATATTTACATTTAATGAATAGATAAACATAACATTTCTTTTTGTAAGTCGATATTCATTCATATGGTGAAAAATATGTACAACCAACAAAGAAAAAAATAGGTGGTCTCACCCCGACTAGGTTTGTTGACCAATGTTTGCAACAAGTGACAAAAATACAAAAATGAGGCTAAGGACAACATCCATAAATGAGAGGGTCAAAGACACCAAAATACATGTAATACATAAAAAACACATGAGAGCATACTAGTCATCCGACGTAATGGAAGCTGGGTTCTCCAGGGTTGTTCCTAGAGGGGGTGGTGGACGAAAGTTGCAATGGACGTGCCCTTCGAAGTGTGCGAGCCAAGTGTCCAACTTTTGTACTTTTTCTACAAGGTGATTTTGGCCTCGCTAGACCACCACCAATACTCACTCCCTAACCTGGCACTGGAAGTAGTGCATCCTATCCAAAGTGGCCATAAACTCAACATGCTCCTCCCTACGAACCCATTCTGCTGCGTCCACCCGATCTATCATAGTTTGAATTAGGTCCCGACAGTTTTCTAGAAAACAATGTTGAATTTATCACGGGCTGGGAGCTACATGCCTACAAGTTCCCCATTTAGTTGTCCCTCTTTGCTTTCCACCACCCCGATTTTTCGGGGAAAATCACCCTAGAGGTTTGTTGGGTTACAACCTCCACAGAGCAGGGCATGCTACTCAAGAAGGACTCACACAACCATACGTGTTCATGAAAAACTAAATAGAGCAGATCGAGGAACTTACCCATAGGTCCTACGGTTGAAGCAGATCCTGCGGGGTCCAAACCCCCAGCAACCCTTCTTCCTTCTTAACCTGAAAGACAAGAAGAAACAAGCACGAAGAACTGGTTGTACAGCATATATCTACTCTAAATGTTAGTGAAATCCATATGAAACATTAGATAAACCATAATAAATGCTTAAATAACAATATTCTCATACATGCAAGCGGACACTAACACATATATTTCAGGAACAATATGGTTCTTCTGTATTATAAATAGCATGTACAGAAATAACGAGTGGAGAGATAACCTGAATCCTTCCACGATCTTCGAGCAGACCGTCATCTGGATCCGTCCCGCCCTTGCCTCGCTAAGATTCTTTCCAAACTGGTGCATACAAGATGACATACAGGGAGATGAGCATCTCCAGGAAACAAGGGTTTCTTGTAATGAACTAGGAAAGTGCAGGAGGCATGGGAAATCAGACTTGAACTGGGAATCCAACAGAGTATAATATCAATGATTTCTCTCTCCCTTAGGCCATACACATGAGGGGATTTTATACTCCCTCAAAGTAGTTTCAACAGTTAGAAACAGTTGGCCACGTGCTAGGGTGGTTGAACTACTAGAGTAACCATCAACCCAGCCCGAAAATAGGGAATTTTAATATATTTTTTAATGATTTTAATGGCATACGCGGGAAAATACATGTGGACTCGCGTATACACGCGGAAAAGTCTGGGCATAACTGCGTATGGGGATTTTTACACTGTTTTTTAGTGAATTTTGTCCAAGTCTGTAGGAATGGGTGCCCAAAGCCATAAAAGCAATCATGAATCATATAAAGGTGAGAAATGATGCTATAACAGATGCCCCCTAATATATGAGGTCAGAAGGGGTACATGATGGCTGAAATGTATTATGCACATAGAAAGAACTTCGCAAGGACAAGAGAGGACGTCACCAGATTTCAGCCTGCCAAAAAACCAATGAAAGAAAACAGAGAGTCAACTCATGCTGAGGCGGGCATACCCATGCTCAGTAAAAAATACATCATATAGAAATTATATAATAGATCCAACATGTATACAAGTATAGCTGAACTGAAAGTACACAATGAATCATCTGAGCATGGCCCAGAAATATAAGTCTGAATCAATGTCCAAGTATCACATATAGAAAGCTGATCAAGGAAGCTGCAACTGAATGTCTGGTGTATAAGTAACTGAATCTCCAAGTACCAAATCATAAAGGGTAGATCTCATGGTACAATCACGCAACTCGGGAGCCAACATATAAGATGCTGCTGTACTGAACTGCAACATATAAGGGTGGACGACATCACTGGCAGAAACTGAATGGACTGTCAAAAGTGAACCGAGAAATGCTGATGCAACCCGAGGTCTTCACCTATCACTATGGCACAATTCTACACAATGGGAATAAATGAGCTGAAGTCGACCATGTGAGAAATCGTTGGATTACCGGTCAATGATGTATACCGTTAACCAACGCGAGACAACCAACCAATAATGAAAATGAGTGTCAAGGTGCCCCAGTACAATCTGACAAGTGCGAATGAATGAGTTGAAGTCGAACACTTGAAAGAATATACCAATCAGGAGGCAATGATGAATCCCCATTGTCGATAGCGAAGAGTCTGCCACTGATGACTTCAAACCCTAAGGTACTGACAAAAAGAATCTAGACCTTATTCCCATAGCAATGAGTCAGATTTGATGGGAAAAGATCTGCTGGAAGGAAGGCATTAAGGCATCCCACATCAGTCCAGCGTGAGTGTAACCCGCAGGCCAAGATTTGGAAGGAATCGGACGAAGTAGAGTGATGGAACCAAAACCGAAGTACGTTTTCGATATGCACAAGATGAAGCTAGCACACGAAAGAAACCCTCTAAACCAACCAATAATGAAAGCTGACACAGAGGCGAGAAATCCACCGATAGGGTCAAATGGAAATCAAGGTACTGCACGAATCCCAAGTGTGATAATGTATGCTGACGTCGAACACAGGGTAAACCACTCAGTCAAAGACCCATAATGATGATCAAATGCTGAGCACAAGGTCACCTATCAATGATGGAAATAGGGCTAGGGTGCGGCTCTAGGTTTTCTCTTAGAGAAATGTGTCGTAGTCGATAAGAGACAAACCCACCGGCAAGAAGTCAATGGGGACCTTCTCAAACCAGCACGAGCAAAAGACCAAAAAATCTGATATGATAGAACAAGATACTGACAAGACCGGGAAGGCCGACTGAATAATGAGTCAAGAGACACCGCAGAATGGCCGACTCTGGTTATACTTCCCTTGAACAAAAGCACGACTCATGATGACCATGGCAGTAAAAAATGACACTGTATAAGTCTGTTATGCAAGAGGCAGAACAAACTCTCCATATGATTGGAAGAGATAACCAACCGGGGGAGGACTGACAAGTGAAACATGGTAAAGGCTGAACCTAGGTCAAAAACTAAAACCATCCCAAATGAAGGAAATATATATAAGTATATGCGCTTTGTTCAAGGGCGACAAACTGACTTTGTACTGCCATCAAAACAACGAAGATACATCCCGTTCCCACTCTTTTTGTTATATTTGATTTTTTTGTCTTTTTCATATAATAAGCCTGAAAAAAGAATAAAAGAATGCTATGGTACAATGGATAGAACGAGTATCAAAAATCAGATGCACTAGTTCCTGGGATTGGAACAATCCTATGCTCAATGCAAGGTGGTGAAAACTGGTAAGCGATACTCAAAGGAACGTTCCATCCATGGGTAAAAGGGTGTCAAGTCGTGATAGCTAAGTGCATGCAATGGTTAACTTGTACAGATAGACAAGGTCAAAAGTTGGCTTAAACATCGAGTCCAAATGAAGCCGGCTAAAGGCCAGGATAAACAAGTAGCCAATATGCAATGCAGTAATACAACTCAACAACACCAGGGAGCCTCTAGGGTAATAGCTAGAAAAATGATAGTGAGGAAGAAGAAGAATGAAGCTTCAACACATAAGTCATGGCAGGACTAAAGAGGACTCCCGAGCTTACATAAAACGCAGCATGGGCAACAAGTGATAGTGAGGAACTAACTAAGAAGCCCATGTAAAGGAAGGCTCTACCATCAAGTCATGATTAAATAATCGGCGAGTGAAAAGGGTGTAATAGTCATGACCTGATGGGATCGACCCTATGGCAAGTGATCAGTATGGAGGCTAGTATGCAAGATGTAGTGGAAAGTTATTTCCCTAACCTATATGCCAGTAAAGATCATATACCTGCCGTGACGAGTCGGTAATCATGGATCAAAAACTGGGAAACATCTCAAAATCGTCAAAATGTACCTGAAAACATACCAAACCGGGCACTTCCAAGCATCCGGGTTATGCAACTTAAGATAGATATAAAAAATAAGCATAACAAATTTTTGCGAAAATTTTCAACTTTCTGGACATAAATAGACAAATTACCTCATATTTGGTTCATTATTACATTGCTGATTTGGAAAAAAGTGCTCTGGAGCAAAAAACTTCTTTCGTCAAATCAGGAGCAACCGACCGTCAAATCGCACCGAATTTGTCAGGTAAGCTCATCAATCATCCTTGCAAATCATTTTGTCCGTTCATAAATTAAAATTTAGTGATTTTCACCATAGAAACCCTTGCTAAAAAACACGGGTTTGCGCATACGCGGGTTGGTAATGATGAAGTCACGTATATACGCGACTGTGCACAGACAAAGTCGCGTATGCGCAGGCCCGAATCAAAAATGCGTAGCTAATGAAGGATTTATTGAATTTTGACAGGATGACTATCTCATGGAGAGAGCGTGAACACAGTGCAATTGATCAAGAAGTCATGCGAGATCGAGCATCGCTAAATATTCTTCGGAATTGCGGATTGCTCAAGTTTTTCAAAATGCCAAATATGAAAAGCAATGTCTGGTTGCTAGAAATTCTCGTGAATTATTGGGAACCGGAAGAGGACTGCTTTATGATAGATCAGATGCCAGTACGCATTGAAGTGGAAGACATATATTTTATCACTGGACTCTCCCGGAGGGGAGAACCAGTAGATTTGCACGGGAAGCCCCTGGGAGGGCTAACTATGGAAGATTACGTCCACGTGTATTGCGTAGAGGGTTCCAAGAAATTTGGAACTCAAATTGCAATTAAAGATTTAAGGGATTTGCACATGAAAATCCTCCTTTTCACCATTGGCAAAGTGGTAGGATCTGCCTCCCTACATCAAGCGTCCAGGACGCAAATGAGTATAGCAGTAAAATGCTTAAATCATGTATATGATTGGTGCACAGCCCTATTACTGAACATGAAGCAACAATTGACCTCAATCCGCCAAGAAAAGACAAAATTTTGGATACGGTACAATTTTGATGACATTCTTCTTTGAGAAGATACCAGCATTGAGACCCAGAGTCATCTCTACCATCAACAGCCCTAGAGATCCAAGAATTGCCCGTTGGGCAGACATGATGAAGAGATTGGGGGGTAGTGAAGTACCCCGGACCACTTGGGATGATGAGTTCTTCCTTTGGTGGGGAGAACAAATCATCGCTGTGGACGACTATCCCTATGCCGGGATGGACTTTCGTGGAGATCCAGATCTTGTTCTTCCACTAGGCACAGCATGGGGCACAGTCGGTAAGTTTGTAAAAAAAATTTAACTTATATGATTTTTGGATTTTTTCAAATATGTATGAAAAAATGAAAAACAAACATGTTTTTGATTGGATTCATAATCACTTACAATGTAAACATGATCATGATACATATATTGGACCAGTTTGACCTGAGGGTTTCCCGCGCCACAAGCGTCGCAGGGGCGAAGCAGATACAGTGGATTCAGACAGGACCCTCCAGGCTGTACAGAGGAACTTGGAGGGGTTAACCTGCCAAATACCTATGGCTGCCGTGGAAGATCTGCCGGAATCCATCCAGAGATGGGTGGTAGGAGTGCCCCGAGACTGGGTACGGTTATTCCGCCGAGTTTCCACCGCGATCATGTTCTATAGGAACACGACTTCTGGGCAGGGACCTCAGGAGTAGATAGATATTATGTATCAGATGACTGTATATTTTTTTAGACTGAACATGATCGTGCATAAGCCCACATTTTGTATGATTTTATGGATCCAAATTTTGTAAAGTTTTTGAACACTCTGATGATATATATACAGCGATGTTTGATGTGATGTGATAAATGTATCAAAATATATGATGTTTTTTATGATTAAATTTTATTGTATGGAATGATTAATATGCCAATCCAGTGCTTGATTAGCTAATGAGTCTGCCATCCAATTGTCAGCTCGAGGAATATGAATGAAAGTTAAAAATTGAAATGATCTTTGTAACAAACGTACCCTCAAGAACAACCGGAGTAAAAATGGATCTTGAACCCGATAAGTATTGTTCAACTGCGACACCACCAGCTGAGAGTCCAAGAAAACTACCAATGAATCAACACCCAAAGATATTGCCTCCGAGAGTAGATAAAAAACTGCAGTGTATTATTGGAAGCAGGACCAATGTAGACCCCTCTTGATACTAACAGCTGACCGGAAGGATAATGAAGCACCCAAGCCACGGAAGCTAAGTTCCGGGTGTGTCTACTAGCACCATCGGCGAAACCAAAATGACTCATGACATCCGACACAACCTGCCAAAGCAGATCAAAAACATCACCATCCCATCAAAGATCGAAAAACCAGATATGTACAAAGAAAAACTACTATATACAAAAGAAAAATGCCAGGCCGAAGCCTAGACATAATACTTTTTCAAATAGAGCCCATTTCTAGGCTCTGGCAACTCATTCCCTTCAAAATCAACCAAGGTGTATGCTCCTTTTTTAAGGAATTTTTTAACGATAAAGGGGCCATACCACATAGACTTAAACTTTCTTGCCCCCAGGGCATCTTTTTCTTGGGCATAGACCAAAACAAGGTCACCTTCCGAAAAAACCCTAGGCTTGACCGCCTTATCGTACTAAACTTTAACTCAGTTTTTATGCGCTTCATTCATCGTGGCGGCATCCCGACGCTGCTCATCGAGATGTTCCAGATGAAGGAGCCATTCTTCAAGACTAGAAGTGTCAGGAAGAAGTTCAACATCTAACTTAAGAGAAGGAATCTCACATTCAATGGGAAATATGGATTCCAACCCATGCACTAGCTGAAACGGAGTAAAGCCAGTTGCAGTTTTCACTGATGTCCTGTATGCCCAAAGTGCAGGATATAGCATAATATGCCAGTTGGATCTAGCTTTATTAATTGTCCTATGAAGAATTGTCTTCAAGGATTTATTCACGGCTTCCACTTGCCCATTGGCTTGAGGATAATATGGAGATGAATGCTCCTGCCGGAAACCCAATTTGAGAGCCAACTCAACCATCATGCTATTCTGAAAATGACTGCCATGATCAGTGACAATCTCTCTAGGAATACCAAAATGAGCAATAACCTGGTTGAAAAGAAAAAGAGCTGCAGTCTCACCATCGTTCCCAAAAGTAGGCATAGCCTCGACCCACTTTGCAAAGTAGTCGACTACTACAATAATGTACTTGTGACCTTTAGCCGAAGGTGGGTTACAAGTAGTATAATCAATACCCCACTTTGTAAAGGGACCGACAGTAATGACTGGAAAAAGTGGAGCTGGATGAGCACGCATTTTTTGAGTATAGACTTGACACGGATGACACTTTTTGACCGATTCGATACAATCTTTGAAAATCGAAGGCCAAAAGTACCTAGCACGCAAAATCTTTTGGGCTGTAGCAAGCCCAGATAAATGACCCCCACAAGCTCCACTGTGGGAATCATTCAGCACAGCCTCAGCTTCTTCGAGAGTTAAGCAGTGTCTCAAGATTGAATCAACCCCTCGATGGTATAAAGCATCACCAATAATCAAATAATTCTTGGCCAAGTGACGCAACTTATGATGCTCATCTTTCGAAAAAGTAGAGGGAAACTTCGCAGTCTGAAGATACACAATGATATCTCCATACCAAGGATCCTGTGAAGAGATAAGAAACAAATGTTCATCCGGAAAGGATTCATCATAGATCATCTCTTCTCCACAGGACAACTCGGAGATCAATTCTGCGAAAACCAATGATTTCTTGGACTTGGCAGACATAAACTCAAGATCAAATTCCTGCAAAATTACAATCCATCTATTGTTTTTGCCCCCAATCACTCGCCTACTGAGGACAAATTGAAATGGATTGGCTGCTACCAAAACATAATTTTTTCGAAGAATAATGTAATGCCGGAGTCGCTGCACAGCATGAACTGCTGCTAAAGCTAACTTTTCTATCGGAGTGTACCGGAGTTCAGGTCCTACCAAGCCTCGACTAAGGTAGTATATAACATGCTCTGCAAGAGCATCATCCTCCTGAACCAGAACCATACTAATAGTAGATTCTACTGCTGCCAGATACAAAAGGAAATCCCTGCTATAATCAGGTGGACTCAATAAAGGAGCAGAGGTCAATGCTTTTTTCAAAGCATCGAATGAGCATTGAGTGAAGTCATCCCAAAGAAATGGAACTCCTTTCTTCAACAATCTCATAAATCCCTTGGTAACTTCAGCATAATTTATGATAAATCTCCGAAGAAAATTAGATTTTCCTTGTAGACTTTGAAGCTGACGGATAGAGGACGGGGGAGGCAACCGAAGTATTGCCTCAACCTTGAAGGGATCTACCCTAATCCCTTCCCTAGACACAATGAATCCCAATAACCGGCCGGATGTAACCGCGAAAATGCACTTGTTCGGATTCAATCTAATCTTATAGAAACGACATCTTTCAAATATTTGCTGGAGGTGAGCAGGATGATCCATCCTCTTTCGAGAATGAGCAGCTAAATCATCCAAGTACGCCTCGATAATCTTTTTGATGTCGTGGAAGGCATATGACATGGCCCGCTGAAACGTAGCCCCAGAATTTTTAAGACCAAAAGGCATCTTCTTGTATGCAAATGTACCCCAGGGACAAATAAAGGCAGTCTTATGTTGATCTTCAGGACGAATAGTAATCTGATTATATCCGGAGAAACCGTCCATGAAGGAGAAAATCTCATTACCGGCACACTCGTCAATGATCTGATCGATAAATGGTGTGGGGTGATTATCTTTAGGACATGCTTTATTTAGGTCTCTGAAATCAATGCAAACTAGAATCGTTCCTTGCTTTTTATCTACAGGAACGGGATTTGAAACCCATTCAGTCAAAGGAATAGGGAAAATGAATCCCGCCTTAAGCAGCTTCTCAACCTCAGCTTTGATAGTTGCTGCTTTCCTAGGATTGACCGGACGAAGTTTTTGCCTCACAGGCTTAGTGTTTTCGTAAGTCTTGATCTCATGCTGGACAATAGATGGATCTATACCAGGAATTTCCTCATAAGACCAAGCGAATACATCCCTATACTCTTTAAAGAGCTCGA